>OW121743.1:118618479-119218479 GCA_933228675.1 Stomorhina lunata | reverse complement strand
TCCGTTTAAGGGCCTGATATAGCTCCCTTATCAGTTGGGTCAATTGTGGACCGATTGTTACCAAATTTTTGTTATTGGTTTATATTTACAAAATATTTATCTGTGCAAAGTTCAAGTAATCAAATGCATTTATCTTTAGAGTTATTAACGGTTTTGTGCTTTTATGTGTTTGTCTGTGTCTTTTGAGAATGTGTCTTGTATGGGAGGTATGGTTACAAAATTAGGTACATTGATTAAGGTTATGATTAGAAATATTTGTGCTGAATATTATTAAAATACAAATAAATTTGTTACTTTAAAGAACCAAAAACTCTATTCTGGGAAGGCATTTCTATGGGAGGTACCCGAAATGGTAGTCCGATTTCGCCCAAAAAGTATGACAAATTTCATCTTTAAAGTTACGATCTGTAGAATCATAACAAGCTTACATGGATAACCGGCCAGTCAGCCAGATGGACAGACATCGTTAAAACAACTCAGGGAGTGATTCTGAGTCGATTGGTATACTAAGAGGTGGATCTCAGACCAATATTTCTATGCGTTACAAACATCAGCACAAACCCAATATACCCTTTCCACCTGTGGAGGTGAAGGGTATAAAAACTGTCAAAAGGGAGACCTGGTGGGTAAAGATAATTCAAGTATGCTAAATTCAATGGTGCTAACCGTTTTTTAGGTTAGCTCCAGTTTTTGAGATATAGCATTATTAAAAAAATAAATGAGGTTGCTCAATAAATATTTGCGTAACTCGAAAACTGTTTATTTTCTTGAACTAAGTAAAACAACGAAATTCGTCAACAAAATTATTTTTTTTTTTTTTTTTGGAAATACATTTTTTTGTTTGCAAAAACAAAATATTTTTGACAAAAGAAATTTTTTTATTTAAAAAAAAAATAATTTTTTTGCATACAAAAAATTTATTTCGGCTTAAAAAAAATAATTTGTATTTCTGAGAGATAATTTTGTTACCGAATTTCGGGTTTTTTACCTAGTTTAAAAAAGTAAGCAGTTTTCGAGTTATGCGAATATTTATTGCGCAACCTCCTCCATGTTTTACAACGCTATATCTCGAAAACTAGGTCTCTCTATTGTCGGTAAAAAAAAGTTGTCGAAATCGTGCAATGTGAATTTAAAGAAATTAATGTTGCAGTGACCGGAGATCGATCCCAGGAGCCAAATTACGGCATTCGATATCGATCGAAATCTTAGATATTTTCAAAACATTTGTATATCATACTTTAAGGATAATTAAAATTATTTAAAAGATGCACAGATTACTATATTTTTTTGAAGTTATTTGCCAAAAGGCGAACAATTGAACTATATAGTTTTAAAAACAAATCAAAATGGATACCAAATTTCAATAAACTTTTTGCATCGAAGTTACTTTGAACATCCCTAAAGTATACTTCACAATATTCGCTTAAAAGTCTGAGTTTTCGATCGATATCGAATGCGGTAATTTGGCCCCAGGCTCAATGTGAGTTGTCGTTGTGCAAACCAACTAAGTCACAGCACCCTATTCTTACTTGCGAGTTACGTCGTGTAGTACGGAGTGACTAGTCCGGAGTCTAGATTATCTATATAGTTAGAAAATACTCGGTAACCACTTAAATTGTTGAAATCAAAGAATAGCGTTTGATTTATGTGTAAATATATATATATTTCGTTATAAGTTTGTGATTATAACTTCTTAAGCCTGATTTAAGGAAATAATCTTACTAGTTTAGTAGAGTCAGTTGTGGCGGCCTATAACTCGTTGAGGTCTTAAACTTGGGCGTAGACGTCTATTTGTTGTTTGTTTTCTTTGGATTTGAATTCTTTGTCTGTTATTAGCCTTGCGGCGGCGTTGATTTGCAAGTTGTTTACGCTTAACATTCTGACGTTTGCGTCTTTGAGCTGAAGTATTCTTTCGGTTTCTGCGTTGACGTTGAATACGCTGTTTACGTTGTTTATTTTTCAGTTGACGTCTTCTGTTTGCCCTCAAGCGATTTCTGCGCCGAGCTTGCTGCTGGCGACGGCGGCTGATTTGATTGCGACGCGAACTCGATTGACGAGATCTTGAGATATTAGCATAATCATTATCAACTTCATTATCGTTATCGTCATCTTCATAGTTGTCTTCTTCGTAGTCGTCTTCTTCATATTTGATAGCATAGTCTTGACCTCTTGGTGTAATTATTGGTGTTGTAGTTGGAGAAGTTGATGTAACAGTAGTTGTAGTTGGTGCTGTAGTTGTAGGTGTTGAAGTGGTACCTGTGGTTACAGTTGGAGTTGTAGTTATTGTTGTAGTGGGGCCTGTGGTTACTGTTGTCGGTGATGTTGTGGGGCCTATGGTAATAGTGGTTGTTGCTGGCTTTTCAGTTGTAGTCGTTTTCTTCGCTATCAGGGCATTTATAAAACTTGGCGAAAATCTTACATTTGTACCGTTTTGTATATCTCCATAGGTCGGTGTATCTCCGTATGTGGGTGTTTCTTCAATGTTTTCGTTTACATTTCTGAAATTACGTGCAGCTGAAAAATTTATTAGTGCTAAATTATAATAATTGGAAATATATTCCGGAATACAACTAAATCTTTACCGGGAAAATTATAAAGGAGTCACTTACTAGTCAATTGAATTAACAATACGGCTGTCAAGGCCACTAACACTGAGTTAAGGTGCATTTTTAAATTGGTTCTTTTTATCAACTAAGTTAGAAAAATTTCTGGAATTCTTCTTTAGAAGAAGACCAGCAAGTTACTAAATCTTTTTAAAAATTCTCGAAATATTTATAGGTTTTGTTTGGTTTTTGATTGATTCTAGAATATCTTCATATTTACAGAAATATAAAAGATAATTAATATCTTTTGCTATGTTATTAAAAAAATTAAGTAGAAAAGAAATTTTTTAAATGGCTTTTATATACCAATTATTCTCTTCTTTCTTCTTTAACCTAGACAAAAACAAATATTATGATAAATCACATCTCATCAAATGAAACCCTACACCATTCAGGTCAGATGTAAATTGATATTTAATAAATATCTGTGTAAAGTTTCTTATTATTTGAGAATTTGATACAATTTAAATATAATAAGACCTAAGTAGGAGGTGTGTGGTCAGACTTGTACCGATTCCAATTATTTCTGCAGAACTACCTTAAAAAGAAAATTTGGTTCTTTTCCGGTAACGCAGAATTTAAAAGGTACGCGATTTTCAAGAAGTGGTTCTAAGTCTATCGTTTTCCATCAAGGGTTGATAACCATCATACTTCAGAATGTTACAAACATCACAACAAACCTAATATACATATGTATATATATATATATAACTTCATACTTCAGAATGTTACAAACATTACAACAAACCTAATACTAGAAGCCCAATTCTTGACATTTATCAAATTCTAATATAAGTCTTAGAAAACGTTTTAAGTTGTTAAGTTAAATGTATACAAAATGTAAAGCTAATGTCAAGATAATTTATCATCCTATAGCCTAAGGGGTTAAACTGAAGACTTAAATTTAGTGTATAGATGAATTAGCAACAACAGAACTTGGGTTTAATCTAATTTTTATAATACAAATTTCTCACATCTTAAACAAACACTTCTCAAATTGAATTAAAATTTTGTATAAAGATTAGTTTTGTCCTAACGTAAAAAATCCAACATATGAGACCCGGTCAATGAAAAGGTGGCTTATGACTCAAAAACAAAATTAGCAAATTTTTCGAAATTTCAGGAGAGATTTGCTTCAAGAGACTTTTGACCGCTTTAATGAGATAATTAATTACTTAAATAGGAAATAAAAAATAAGGAAAATTATGTTCGCTGTGGCTGGGGCTCGAACCCAAGCAAAATATGATATTTTTTGCTTAGTATTCAAAGTAATTGCCAACTAAGGTACATCACGCTCTCATTTACTTATTAACATATACATTTTTGGTCACATTGAGTCAAAATCTTTATTTCGAGAAAGTACTTGAAATTGTATATAAAAAATAATTGTTCGTTTGGTGACCCCCAGGGTTCAGATATTCTAAGATCTATAAAAGAATGTCAACTTCAAAGGAAAATTTTTCATCTTTACCATGAAATGCTGCCCCACAGAAGTTGAACTGTCTTAATCTTCTGTAACGGTCACCAGCAGGCAAGAGTTATGTCGCCTGTTTAATCGAAATGTCAAGTCCAAATCAGTTTTTTTTTTAATTTATTCTTATGTTTCATTGATTTCGGTATAATTTTTACAACATAGACAAAAGCATGACTCACTAGTTTTATACGCAGCGAGTCACTCAACAATTGTAACATTTGAAACTTAAACTCTTTCGATAGATTTTTCCTTTCATTCGTAAATATGTAAAGGACTTATTCTAGAAATTTTGTATGGAAAATTTGATTTAAAGACTTATCATAACTTTATTTTCCAGCTATATCACAAAGAAATTGCAGACTTAAAACTGCTGAGTCATATTAAAAATGACTGTTGACTTATCCTTTAATTGCTAAGTTATCCTAGAATGTCTTACTCTTTTTAAAACTACTGAGTCATCCTAAAACAGCTAAGTCATCCTTAAACTTCTAAGTAATTCTAAAATGCTGACTCATCGCTTAATTGCTGAGTCATCCTAAAATATCTTACTTATTTTTAAACTGCCGAGTCATCTTAAAACTGCAGACTGATCCTAAAATTGTTAAGTATTCCAAAAACTGCAATATCATCCTTAAACTGTTGAGTCATCCTAAAACTTCTAAAGCATCCGCAGCCCCAACTCATCTCAAAACTGCTGAGTCATCTTAAAGTTTCTGAGTTACACTAAATCTACTGACAACTGCTAACTTATCCCAAAACTGATGAGATACCCTGACTCATGGTAAAATTGTTGAGTCATCCTGAAACTACTGAGTTAGCCTAAACATGTTAAGCCATCTTAAAATTGCCGAGTCATCTTAACACTTAAGAGTAATGACCAGGAGTAGTAGTATTTTTTGTAAATATTGGGAATATTTTTCAAAACAGAAATAAATTCTTACATTAAACAATTTTAGATTTTTATATTTTTTAGATATTTTCGATTCAAACATTTTTCTATAGAAAAATTTTTAATCAAAATATTTTTCTTTGGAAAATTTTTCGAAGAAAATATTTTTTCATAGAAAAAGTTTTGATAAAAATATTTTTGTTTCAAAAAATTTTTAAATCTTCTATGGAAAAAAATTTGATAAAAAAAATTTTCTATAAAAAAAAATTTTAATAAAAATTATTAAAATGAAACTATATTTGTGGCTGTAAAGGACCAAAAACTCTATTCCGGAAAGACATCCCTATGGGAGGTACCCGAAATAGTAATTCGATTTTGCCCAAAAAGTCTGTGGCCAATTTCATTTGTTATCTTTCAAGTTACCACCTATATATTGATAACGAGCTTACATGGATATCCACCCAGCCAGACTGACGGTATACTAAAAGGTGGGTCTCAGATCAATATTTCTACGCGTTACAAACATCACCACAAACCCATACTAGCCTTTCCAACTATGGGTATAACAACGTTTAAAAGTTACGGATTCACCTGATATAATTTCCAATTTGAAGCTATCCTAAAATATTTTTTTAAATTTTTAATCAAAGTTATTTTTGATTAAAAAACCGCAAGGATATGCCGAAGAATTAAACTCATTATATCATTTGATAGCCTTAGACCAAATTTTCATAAAGTGAGATGCTTTTTAAAAATCTAATTTTTATTTTTTAGAAAAAAATAACAGTTATTTTTAACTTTTATTTTTTCGAGCAAAAATAAAAGTTATTTTTTAACTTTTATTTTTTCGAACAAAAATAATTGTTATTTTTGACTTTTATTATATCGAGCAAAAATAAAAATTATTTTTTGCCTTTTATTTTTTCGGGCAGAAATAAAAGTTATTTTTGTGTTTCCAACCCCAAATATGATTACAAAACTCAACTCCATTAATTTTTGAGCATATGTAAATTATTTTCACTGAAAAATTATCTTTGTTTGAAAAACATTTTCAATAAATTTATCATAATTTCAAACAAAAATAACTTTTATTTCTGCTCGAAAAAATAAAAGTCAAAAAATAACTTTTATTTCTGCTCGAACAAATAAAAATCAAAAAATAACTTTTATTCTTGCTTGAAAAAATAAAAATCAAAAATAACTGTTATTTTTGCTCGAAAAAATAAAAGTTAAAAAATAACCTTTATTTTTGCTTGAAAAAATAAAAGTCAAAAATAACTGTTATTTTTTATCGAATAAATAAAAGTAAAAAAATAACTTATTTCTGCTCGAAAAAATAAAAGTCAAAAACTAACTTTTATTATCTGACTTTTACGATAAAAGTTATAACTGTTACGGTCCCTGTTTTTTTCAGAATTAGCTGTTTAAATAGATTGATTTCCTTAACCTGTAGTTGACGGTAATAAAATACAGCCAAACTTTTTTTCCCACAACCAAAGTTTTCAAAAATAGACATCAAATTAGACACTTTTCGCACTATAAAGTTTAAAATTCACAAAGGATTAAGGACACTTTTCTAATGAAATTTGTCAAAGATTCTTCAAAGGCGTTAATTTGATTTTACTATCCTTCAAATAAAGAGCAGTATTTAATTAACAATTCATTTGTGTTGGAGAGAAAAAAAATAATGAAATTAAAATTCTGCTAAAGGTTTAAAGTAAAATAAATAATGATGAGTCAGAAGAACATGTTAGAGATAAAAAAAAGTTTAACAGTCTTAAACTTCTTGTGCACTCAATGATATCCGGGCACTAGTATCCTGAAACAATTATTTATTAAATAAGCAGATTCCATATTTCTTCCTTTGGTGCTTTTATAAGCATAAATTAAAGTTATAATCCCTAATTGAACCCTTTTTTATAAACGTTTTTTAAGGTCCTTTTAAGGATCTGTCTCTCGTTTACACATCCTTCCTTCGTGGCTGTGTCATAACCAATATTCTCTATAATTTCCTCAATTATTGAGGCAAATCAATTATTAAACCATTTTTAAGTATTTTCTTCTTTTTAGTTATCCTTTAAATTTTGTATTCTATATTCTTTTTGCAATATATTTTTTTTGCCAGCTAAATGTCAACTAAATAGGCTTCTTAAGCTGAGGCAATATTTTCCCAGAAACGAATATTGCTATTTTATTTTTTTTTTTTTTGTATATTTTTCTTTTTTAAATAAGAAGACAACAAAAAAGGATTTTGTTATTTTCCTTCGATTACAGCCACTGCCGATGATAAGGACATTTCTACAAATGAATAAATATTTTTATTGTTAAAAGACTTTTTGAGGGAATGAAAAGTTTTAGGCATTAAAAAGTCCACGGCAGTTAAATAAGCAAAGATTACGACCAAGAAGGTCATTATGAACTATCATTATGAGCCATCTTTTGTAAAAGAAAAACGATTAAAAAAGTTAGGGAACCTACTGACATCCTTCAAGAACAAAAAAAAATAGTTAGATTTTAAAAATTAAAATTGTGCACGTTTCTTGATAGGATTATTTAGGGTTAGGTTCTATTTGTCCAATAAACAAAATATGTATTAAAAACACAAGGAATTGGGAGGAAATATTCTACAATTTTGTTTGGATCTTAATTAAATGATAATTAAATTTAATCTGAAGGACTTTTTCATGGATGGTCGTTGGAAATTATTTAATGTAATTAAAGTTTTAAAAACTGCATTTATGTAAGTCTTCTTCTACGATAAGGAGTGTTCCAAAAAAAATTGTATTTTCAAAAAGCTAAATAAAACTTGGATAAAAAATGTCCCATAGAAAAAATTTTCTACAGAAAAGTTTTTGGAAGAAAATTTTTTATAGAAAAAACTTTGATAAAAATTAGAAAATTGGAAAAATTTTTGATAAAAAAAATATAAAAAAATTTTTGATTAAAAAATGTTGATTTTGTATAGAAAAAATTTTGATAAAAAAATTTTCTATAGAAAAATTTTTGAAAAAAAATAATTTTTCTTCAGAAAATTTAAAAAAAAAAAAACTTTCTATAGAAAAATTTTTGACAAAAAAATTTTCCTATATTTTATTTTATCAAAAATGTTTCTATAGAAAATTTTTTTAAAAAGTTTTACTGTAGTGTATTGCACTAAGAATCCCAATTTATTACAATTATTTATTATTGTAATAAATATAAATATATTTTTCTATAGAAAATTTTTTTATCAAAAATTTTTCTATAGAAAATTCTTTTTATCAAAAATTTTTCACAAAAAAACTTTTATCAAAAATTTTTCTATAAAAATTTTTTTTATCAAAAATTTTTTTATCAAAAATTTTTCATAAAAAAAAACTTTTTATCAAAAATTTTTCTATAAAATTTTTTTTTATCAAAAATTTTTCTATAGAAAATTTTTTTATCAAAAATGTTCCTATATTTTATTTTTTAAAAAATTTTTCTATAGAAAATTTTTTTATCAAAAATGTTCCTATATTTTATTTTTTAAAAAATTTTTCTATAGAAAATTTTTTTATCAAAAATTTTTCTATAGAAAATTTCTTTATCAAAAATTTTTCTATAGAAAATTTTTTTATCAAAAATTTTTCTATAGAAAATTTTTTTATAAAAAATTTTTCTAAAGAAAATTTTTTTATCAAAAATTTTTCTAAAGAAAATTTTTTTATCAAAAATTTTTCTATAGAAAAATTTGTTATCAAAAAGTTTTCTATAGAAAATTTTTTTATCAAATATTTTTCTATAGAAAATTTTTTTATCAAAAATTTTTCTATAGAACATTTTTTTATCAAAAATTTTTCTATAGAAAATTTTTTTATCAAAAATTTTTCTATAGAAAACTTTTTATCAAAAATTTTTCTATAGAAAACTTTTTATCAAAAATTTTTCTATAGAAAATTTTTTATCAAAAATTTTTTTATAGAAAAATTTTTTTATCAAAAATTTTTCTATAGAAAATTGAAAGCTCCATCAGATTTTTTTTAACTCCGCCTCCGAACAGCAAATTTATTATTTAAATTAGTTTTACATATTATAATACTCAATAACCAGTAAATAGCTGAGTTATGAGGTGAACGGCTTTTTTTGAAAATTTATTAAAGTGGATCTGTCCGGGGATCGAACTTGGGACCTCTGGCATACAAGGTGGATGACAAACCTTCTATACCACGGCGGTTACCAAACTGAGTTTAAATTTCTCAAAAACGCTGTCACACATTATTAACGGATATATGTAATTGTCATATCCTGTCCCTCTTATCCTTTTTCAATTAAAGCTTCAGTAATCTTTAAAGGAAACATTTTAAGGACAATAGAATGCCAGCAAATGCATAACATAAAAATGAATAAAAACCAAAGACTGCGACCAAAAACGGATTATGATTAAATACAATTTAACGAAATTGTTTTAACAAGAGAAAACCGTTTATTTCTTTTTGTGCTTAAGTTAAACATTTCGAAATATTTACGATTTAATAATTCCTTTTTATGATGGGTTCACGGAATTTTCGTTAAGGACAATATGCTTTTATGTTAAAATAGACAAAAAAGGAAAAAAAATATAGAGAAAAAATTTAATACGCATTTACAACATAAAAATATTATAGAAACCAAGAAAAGAACGCAAATATTTTAAAGCTTAAAATGTAAGGCTATAATACGAGGGCAGTAAAAAAATTTTATGAAACAAATTTTCCAACATTTTTATAGAAAAATTTTAGCTACAAAATTTTTATAGAAAAATTTTCGGTATAAAACTTTAATAAAAAAATTGTCGGTATAAAATTTTTATAGAAAAATTTTCGGTATAAAATTTTTGTAAAAAAATTGTCGGTACAAAACTTTTATAGAAAAACTTTATTTTTAAAATTTTTATAAAAAAATTTTTAATAGAAACATTTTCGTTATAAAATTTTAATAGAAAACTTTTCGTTATAAAATTTTAATAGAAAAATTTTCGTCGTAAAGTTTTTAAAGAAATATTTTCGTCATTAAATTTTTATAAAAAAATCTTTCGTCATAAAATTTTTATAGAAAAATTTTATTGAAAAATTTTCGACATAAAATTTTTTTTAGACAAATTTTCGTTAAAAAATTTGTATACAAAAATTTTCAGTTCAAAATTTTTGTCGAAAAATTTTCGGTACAAAATTTTTATAGAAAAATTTTTGGTACAAAATTTTTATAGAAAAATTTTTGATACAAAATTTTTATAGAAAAATTTTCGGTACAAAATTTTTATAGAAAAATTTTTGATACAAAATTTTTATAGAAAAATTTTCGGTACAAAATTTTTATAGAAAAATTTTTGGTACAAAATTTTTATAGAAAAATTTTCGGTACAAAATTTTTATAGAAAAATTTTCGGTACAAAATTTTTATAGAAAAATTTTCGTTATAAAATTTTTATAGAAAACTTTTCGTTATAAAATTTTTATAGAAAAATTTTCGTTATAAAATTTTTATAGAAAAATTTTCGTTATAAAATTTTTATAGAAAAATTTTCGTTATAAAATTTTTATAGAAAAATTTTTATTATAAAATTGTTATAGAAAAATTTTCGTAATAAAATTTTTATAGAAAAATTTTCGTTATAAAATTTTTATAGAAAAATTTTCGTTATAAAATTTTTATAGAAAAATTTTCGTTATAAAATTTTTATAGAAAAATTTTCGTTATAAAATTTTTATAGAAAAATTTTCGTTGTAAAATTTTTATAGAAAAATGTTCGTTATAAAATTTTTATAGAAAAATTTTCGTTATAAAATTTTTATAGAAAAATTTTCTTTATAAAATTTTTATAGAAAAATTTTCGTTATAAAATTTTTATAGAAAAATTTTCGTTATAAAATTTTTATAGAAAAATTTTCGTTATAAAATTTTTATAGAAAAATTTTCGTTATAAAATTTTTATAGAAAAATTTTCGTTATAAAATTTTTATAGAAAAATTTTCGTTATAAAATTTTTGTTATAAAATTTTTATAGAAAAATTTTCGTTATAAAATTTTTATAGAAAAATTTTCGTTATAAAATTTTTATAGAAAAATTTTCGTTATAAAATTTTTATAGAAAAATTTTCATTATAAAATTTTTATAGAAAAATTTTCGTTATAAAATTTTTATAGAAAAATTTTCGTTATAAAATTTTTATAGAAAAATTTTCGCTACAAAATTTTTATAGAAAAATTTTCGGTATAAAACTTTAATAAAAAAATTGTCGGTAATAAATTTTTATAGAAAAATTTTCGTTATAAAATTTTTATAGAAAAATTTTCGTTATTAAATTTTTATAGAAAAATTTTCGTTATAAAATTTTTATAGAAATATTTTCGTTATAAAATTTTAATAGAAAACTTTTCGTTATAAAATTTTCGTCGTAAAATTTTTATAGAAATATTTTCGTCATTAAATTTGTATAAAAAAATCTTTCGTCATAAAATTTTTATAGAAAAATTTTATTGAAAAGTTTTCGTCATAAAATTTTTTAGAAAAATTTTCGTTAAAAAAATTTGTATACAAAAATTTTCAGTTCAAAATTTTTGTAGAAAAATTTTCGGTACAAAATTTTTATAGAAAAATTTTCGGTACAAAATTTTTATAGAAAAATTTTTGATACAAAATTTTTATAGAAAAATTTTCGGTACAAAATTTTTATAGAAAAATTTTTGATACAAAATTTTTATAGAAAAATTTTCGGTACAAAATTTTTATAGAAAAATTTTCGGTACAAAATTTTTATAGAAAAATTTTCGGTACAAAATTTTTATAGAAAAATTTTCGGTACAAAATTTTTATAGAAAAATTTTCGGTACAAAATTTTTGTGGAAAAATTTTCGGTACAAAATTTTTGTGGAAAAATTTTCGGTACAAAATTTTTATAGAAAAATTTTCGGTATAAAATTTTTATAGAAAAATTTTCGTTATAAAATTTTTATAGAAAAATTTTCGTTATAAAATTTTTATAGAAAAATTTTCGTTATAAAATTTTTATAGAAAAATTTTCGTTATAAAATTTTTATCGAAAAATTTTCGTTATAAAATTTTTATAGAAAAATTTTCGTTATAAAATTTTTATAGAAAAATTTTCGTTATATAATTTTTATAGAAAAATTTTCGTTATAAAATTTTTATAGAAAAATTTTCGTTATATAATTTTTATAGAAAATTTTTATAGAAAAATTTTCGTTATAAAATTTTTATAGAAAAATTTTCGGTACAAAATTATTATAGAAAAATTTTCGGTACAAAATTTTTATAAAAAAATTTTCGTTATAAAATTTTTATAGAAAAATTTTCGTTATAAAATTTTTATAGAAAAATTTTCGGTACAAAATTGTTATAGAAAAATTTTCGGTACAAAATTTTTATAGAAAAATTTTCGGTACAAAATTTTTATAGAAAAATTTTCGGTACAAAATTTTTATAGAAAAATTTTCGGTACAAAATTTTTGTGGAAAAATTTTCGGTACAAAATTTTTATAGAAAAATTTTCGTTATAAAATTTTTATAGAAAAATTTTCGTTATAAAATTTTTATAGAAAAATTTTCGTTATAAAATTTTTATAGAAAAATTTTCGTTATAAAATTTTTATAGAAAAATTTTCGTTATAAAATTTTTATAGAAAAATTTTCGTTATAAAATTTTTATCGAAAAATTTTCGTTATAAAATTTTTATAGAAAAATTTTCGTTATAAAATTTTTATAGAAAAATTTTCGTTATAAAATTTTTATAGAAAAATTTTCGTTATATAATTTTTATAGAAAATTTTTATAGAAAAATTTTCGTTATAAAATTTTTATAGAAAAATTTTCATTATAAAATTTTTATAGAAAAATTTTCGTTATAAAATTTTTATAAAAAAATTTTCGTTATAAAATTTTTATAGAAAAATTTTCGTTATAAAATTTTTATAGAAAAATTTTCGGTACAAAATTGTTATAGAAAAATTTTCGGTACAAAATTTTTATAGAAAAATTTTCGGTACAAAATTTTTATAGAAAAATTTTCGGTACAAAATTTTTATAGAAAAATTTTCGGTACAAAATTTTTGTGGAAAAATTTTCGGTACAAAATTTTTATAGAAAAATTTTCGGTATAAAATTTTTATAGAAAAATTTTCGTTATAAAATTTTTATAGAAAAATGTTCGTTATAAAATTTTTATAGAAAAATTTTCGTTATAAAATTTTTATAGAAAAATTTTCGTTATAAAATTTTTATAGAAAAATTTTCGTTATAAAATTTTTATCGAAAAATTTTCGTTATAAAATTTTTATAGAAAAATTTTCGTTATAAAATTTTTATAGAAAAATTTTCGTTATATAATTTTTATAGAAAATTTTTATAGAAAAATTTTCGTTATAAAATTTTTATAGAAAAATTTTCGGTACAAAATTATTATAGAAAAATTTTCGGTACAAAATTTTTATAAAAAAATTTTTGATACAAAATTTTTATAGAAAAATTTTCGGTACAAAATTTTTATAGAAAAATTTTCGGTACAAAATTTTTATAGAAAAATTTTCGGTACAAAATTTTTATAGAAAAATTTTCGGTACAAAATTTTTATAGAAAAATTTTCGGTATAAAATTTTTATAGAAAAATTTTCGTTATAAAATTTTTATAGAAAAATTTTCGTTATAAAATTTTTTAGAAAAATTTTCGTTAAAAAAATTTGTATACAAAAATTTTCAGTTCAAAATTTTTGTAGAAAAATTTTCGGTACAAAATTTTTATAGAAAAATTTTCGGTACAAAATTTTTATAGAAAAATTTTTGATACAAAATTTTTATAGAAAAATTTTCGGTACAAAATTTTTATAGAAAAATTTTTGATACAAAATTTTTATAGAAAAATTTTCGGTACAAAATTTTTATAGAAAAATTTTCGGTACAAAATTTTTATAGAAAAATTTTCGGTACAAAATTTTTATAGAAAAATTTTCGGTACAAAATTTTTGTGGAAAAATTTTCGGTACAAAATTTTTATAGAAAAATTTTCGGTATAAAATTTTTATAGAAAAATTTTCGTTATAAAATTTTTATAGAAAAATTTTCGTTATAAAATTTTTATAGAAAAATTTTCGTTATAAAATTTTTATAGAAAAATTTTCGTTATAAAATTTTTATAGAAAAATTTTCGTTATAAAATTTTTATAGAAAAATTTTCGTTATAAAATTTTTATAGAAAAATTTTCGTTATAAAATTTTTATAGAAAAATTTTCGTTATAAAATTTTTATAGAAAAATTTTCGTTATAAAATTTTTATAGAAAAATTTTCGTTATAAAATTTTTATCGAAAAATTTTCGTTATAAAATTTTTATAGAAAAATTTTCGTTATAAAATTTTTATAGAAAAATTTTCGTTATATAATTTTTATAGAAAAATTTTCGTTATAAAATTTTTATAGAAAAATTTTCGGTACAAAATTATTATAGAAAAATTTTCGGTACAAAATTTTTATAAAAAAATTTTCGTTATAAAATTTTTATAGAAAAATTTTCGTTATAAAATTTTTATAGAAAAATTTTCGGTACAAAATTGTTATAGAAAAATTTTCGGTACAAAATTTTTATAAAAAAATTTTCGTTATAAAATTTTTATAGAAAAATTTTCGTTATAAAATTTTTATAGAAAAATTTTCGTTATAAAATTTTATAAAAAAATTTTCGTTATAAAATTTTTATAGAAAAATTTTTGTTATAAACTTTTTATAGAAAAATGTTCGTTATAAAATTTTTATAGAAAAATTTTTGTTATAAAATTTTTATAGAAAAATTTTCTTTATAAAATTTTTATAGAAAAATTTTCGTTATAAAATTTTTATAGAAAACTTTTCGTTATAAAATTTTTATAGAAAAATTTTCGTTATAAAATTTTTATAGAAAAATTTTCGTTATAAAATTTTTATAGAAAAATTTTCTTTATAAAATTTTTATAGAAAAATTTTCGTTATAAAATTTTTATAGAAAACTTTTCGTTAAAAAATTTTTATAAAAAAATTTTCGTTATAAAATTTTTATAGAAAAATTTTCGTTATAAAATTTTTATAGAAAAATTTTCGTTATAAAATTTTTATAGAAAAATTTTCGTTATGAAATTTTTATAGAAAAATTTTCGTTATAAAATTTTTATAGAAAAATTTTCGTTATAAAATTTTTATAGAAAAATTTTCGTTATAAAATTTTTATAGAAAAATTTTCGTTATAAAATTTTTATAGAAAAATTTTCGTTATAAAATTTTTATAGAAAAATTTTCGTTATAAAATTTTTATAGAAAAATTTTCGTTATAAAATTTTTATAGAAAAATTTTCGTTATAAAATTTTTATAGAAATATTTTCGTTATAAAATTTTTATAGAAAAATTTTAGTTATAAAATTTTTATAAAAAAATTTTCGTTATAAAATACGTAGTCTTATTCTGAGAATATACATATTGTTCTCAGACTTAAGTCTGATATTTAGACTTATACTCCGAATTTAATGAAATACTTATTCCGCCCCCATTCATATACTCCCTCGTACCTTGTCCAAACGAAGAAAAATTTTGCACATGAATAAAAAAACTTAAAAAAACCAACGATGCACAAACCAATGTTATACAAACCGGAAACGAAAAAAATGAATCCTATATCCTTAGGATTATAAACACACATAGGATGTGTGAGTTTTTACAATTGTAAGTGTAACGTGTAAGAAGCTCTTGTGTGTATGAGCGTTCAAACAGGCTTGAGGTTGTGCATATTGGTATACATTGGTGGTTCTGGTTCTGGTGTTTTACTGTTTTATTATTTTAACAGGATGATGACATACAGAAAACCGTTTTGCCCATACAAATGTACAATTATAAATTGTATGAATGTGCAACCTGCATATAGAATGAATATCTCTGTAAATTGTATGTTAAAGTATTTGTAATTATTTATATTATTTGTACCCAGTGGTTTAGGGATGTAGGAGTGTCGGGTAGAAGGCATTTTTTTAATATCTTAGAAACAGATATAGGTAAGTTGCGAGTGGATATTAAGCTTTTTTGAACGAGTCAGTAATTAAATCTCTTTCTATGTTTAAATTTCGTTTAACAATAAAAATACTTATCATCAAAAAGTTTCTTATCTTCAGAACTGTTGGGTTTCCCTATATTTATATACAAATGTAAGCACGTGAGTGCTTAAGTCCATGTGCGGTTTTGGTAATAGTGTCGAAACAAAAGTTATGCATTGTCACTTTAATGTCGTGCTCGAGCTTTGGTAACTTCTTTTCACTTATTCTCCCGCCCTTTCAGCCTGTTTAAATGTCTGTTGTTTTCGTCTGTTCATCTGTTCCCGGGCCAATACACAAAAAGGCTTAAATATCAACATCTCCACGTTAAACCTCTTTAGTAGAAGCCAAAACTCTTAAACGAATCTCGAAACAACTACGACAACACTTTGGCAATGGCATTAACTACACAAACGAAACAACCACAAACAAAAATATTAAAGTCGGTCAAGTCTAAGTTGTGATACCCTACACTACTGGGGTCATATATATGTTAGAATGATTCTCAAATTTTAAACTTGTTTTAATCCCTAGACATCTAACGTGAAATGATAACCTATTACAACAGACAACATTTTAATTTTATTTTAATTTTATTTGTAATCATCTCAATATTGGCTTAAAACCGAATGTATTATCGCGGATCCCTATGAAATTCAATATAATACGATAGAGCCTAAACGAAGGAGTTCATGTCTGTCTGTCTGTCTGTCTGTCTGTCTGTCTGTCTGTCTGTCTGTCTGTCTGTCTGTCTGTCTGTCTGTCTGTCTGTCTGTCTGTCTGTCTGTCTGTCTGTCTGTCTGTCTGTCTGTCTGTCTGTCTGTCTGTCTGTCTGTCTGTCTGTCTGTCTGTCTGTCTGTCTATCTGTCTGTCTGTCTGTCTGTCTGTCTGTCTATCTGTCTGTCTGTCTGTCTGTCTGTCTGTCTGTCTGTCTGTCTATCTGTCTGTCTGTCTGTCTGTCTGTCTGTCTGTCTGTCTGTCTGTCTGTCTGTCTGTCTGTCTGTCTGTCTGTCTGTCTATCTGTCTGTCTGTCCACTAAAAGCCGTAATTTTTGGGTATTTTTTCAAAAATATTTTTCAAACATCACCACAAACTCATAATACTCCTCCTATCTTTAGTGGTGTAGGGTATAAAAATACTCGAAATGAAAAATATAAAAACTATTACTACGAGTACTACCAAACAACAAAAAGTAGCAAATGAAAACACATAAAACGTACACGTTTTTATTTAAGGCAAAATAATCATGTCGGTTTGGTTGAGCAGCTACGAATTTGTGTTGTTTATAATAAAGTCATTTTGTTCGTTCTTTTTTTCCCTATCAAAGAGAAGAAGTCCTAAGGAAGACAAGAAGCCATGAATGGCTCTTAATCCTGTTACACACGCCGAATACCTATTTGGTAGTGGACGTTTGAAAATAAATGGATTCCCATAAACTGTATTTGTTACAGAGTTTAACACACCAACCAAAAAAGGCTGACACAGCAACATTTTGGATGTTTCAATGAAAGGGTTTTAAAGTAAGATACACGTTCAATTTAAAATTTAATCGGAAAGTTCTTGAAATTAAAGGTGATTTGGCTTTTTTGTAGGTTTTTGATGTTTTTGTTAATATGATAGGATATATAAAAATATGTTATGGAAATTAATAACATTTTTGTAAGAATTTTACCTTCTAGTTCTCAAAAGAATTAAAAAACAAGTAAGAAAGAGCTATAGTCGGTCTAGCCGACCATACGATACCCTTCACCACTGAGGTCAAAGGTGTTATTTTTCCTGTATAAAGACAAATATTTGCTAAATTTTGCCATCATACAAACATTTTCTCAAAACGTATATATTCAGCCTGCTTCCGTCATTTGGACTTATATGAGAGCTAGGGTCAACTGTGGACCGATTATCTCGAAATTTTGCAAATTGATTACAGTTGTTACAAAAATTATGTATGCAAAAAATAAACTCAAAATTTTCATTATCTTTAGATTTACGAGCGTTTTAGTGATTTTTTGTCTCATTTAGTGCGTTTTTGAAGAAGAGTTTGTATGGGAGCTATGGTCAAATGTGGACCGATTTCAACGAAATTTGGTACAGTGATTTAAGTTAACATAAGCAGTATCTGTTTTAATACATAAATAATGGACCGATTTTGACCAATTTCAACAGCCATAGTCCCATTATCAAAAAAAATTATCTGTGCCAAATTTCATCAAATTATCTTTAGAATTGCGACCTGTAGTTTGATTACAAGGTTTACATGGGGGTCCAGCCAGCCAGCCAGACGGACGGACGGACATCGCTAAATCGACTCAGAAAGTGATTCTAAGTCTATTGGTATACTAAAAGGTGGGTCTAAGACAAATATTTCTATGCGTTACAAACATCAGCACAAACTTATAATACCCTTTCCACCTATGGTGGTGAAGGGTATAATTATCAAAGACTTATCGCAGGAATTTTGTATGGAAAATTTGATTTATAAGCGTGTCATAAAACAAAAATTTTGTTTAAAAAAAAAAAAAACAAAAATTTTATTTAAAAAAATGTTGCCAATCAAAAGTTAATTTTTCAAAAATTTCCTATAAAAGTAAATTTTTGAAAAATTTCCTATAAAAAGTAAATTTTTGAAAAATTTCCTATAAAAAGTAAATTTTTGAAAAATTTCCTATAAAAAGTAAATTTTTGAAAAATTTCCTATAAAAAGTAAATTTTTGAAAAATTTCCTATAAAAAGTAAATTTTTGAAAAATTTCCTATAAAAAGTAAATTTTTGAAAAATTTCCTATAAAAAGTAAATTTTTGAAAAATTTCCTATAAAAAGTAAATTTTTGAAAAATTTCCTATAAAAAGTAAATTTTTGAAAAATTTCCTATAAAAAGTAAATTTTTGAAAAATTTCCTATAAAAAGTAAATTTTTGAAAAATTTCCTATAAAAAGTAAATTTTTGAAAAATTTCCTATAAAAAGTAAATTTTTGAAAAATTTCCTATAAAAAGTAAATTTTTGTAAAATTGCTATAAAAAGTAAATTTTTGAAAAATTTCCTATAAAAAGTAAATTTTTGAAAAATTTGCTATAAAAAGTAAATTTTTGAAAAATTTCCTATAAAGTAAATTTTTGAAAAATTTTCTATAAAAAGTAAATTTTTGAAAAATTTCCTATAAAAAGTAAATTTTTGAAAAATTTCCTATAAAAAGTAAATTTTCGAAAAATTTCCTATAAAAAGTAAATTTTTGAAAAATTTCCTACAAAAAGTAAATTTTTGAAAAATTTCCTATAAAAAGTCAATTTTTGAAAAATTTCCTTTAAAAAGTAAATTTTTGAAAAATTTCCTATAAAAAGTAAATTTTTGCAAAATTTCTATAAAAAGTCAATTTTTGAAAAATTTCCTATAAAAAGTAAATTTTCGAAAAATTTCCTATAAAAAGTAAATTTTTGAAAAATTTCCTATAAAAAGTAAATTTTTGAAAAATTTCCTATAAATAGTCAATTTTTGAAAAATTTCCTTTAAAAAGTAAATTTTTGAAAAATTTCCTATAAAAAGTAAATTTTTGAAAAATTTCCTATAAAAAGTCAATTTTTGAAAAATTTCCTATAAAAAGTAAATTTTCGAAAAATTTCCTATAAAAAGTAAATTTTTGAAAAATTTCCTATAAAAAGTAAATTTTTGAAAAATTTCCTATAAAAAGTAAATTTTTGAAAAATTTCCTATAAAAAGTAAATTTTTGAAAAATTTCCCATAAAAAGTCAATTTTTGAAAAATTTCTTTTAAAAAGTAAATTTTTGAAAAATTTCCTATAAAAAGTAAATTTTTGCAAAATTTCTATAAAAAGTAAATTTTTGAAAAATTTCCTATAAAAAGTAAATTTTTGAAAAATTTCCTATAAAAAATTTCCTAACTTTTTTCCAAAACAATATGAATCTAGATTTCCTGCAAAAATTCTCCTACTCACCAATTTTTCAATTTTAACAACTAATAAATTTGATTAATTAAAAAGACTCTCATTTGAACTGCAGCTTTGCCAAAAATTTATTATTTAAAATATGAGAAGAAAAAAACTGTGTCATTAGTAAATTAGACTCATTTAACCAACATAAGGCTTTTTCTCCTCATTTATTTTACAATTATACAAAGTAGAGATAACCTTTCATTACTTATTCCCTGTGCCAAGAATTGAAAGCCATTTATAATATGAATTAAAAGACAGAAAAAAAACCTAAATATTCTTTTGTCTAAAACCTCTTGGCAATTGCTGCACTCGAAAGAATACAACAAATGAATAAAACCAAAACGGATGATTTTTCAAATTAAAGAAATAAAAGAGAGATGTACTTTTCCAAGTTCATCAAACTACTTACTGACACAAAAACCCAAAAGATTTTGTTTCTATTTTAAAATATTTATCTTTCAAAGAGCAACTTTAAAAGATTAGTACATACATATTTGAGGTTATACTATAAGTCAAATTAACACCAGCAATTAAAGTGTCTTTGGCCAGACTTTAGTTATTTTTATCTAAAGCTTTTTTTTAGTTCCGTTTGACAAGTAAGTACTTGAGAGCATTTTTTGGCATTGATCAATCTAAATTTAAAACATGTTGTCGGAAATAGTGCGGCAACAAATCGGTAAACATACGTGCCTGGTCAAAGGATGAATGGAAAAGCAACACAAATGTTAGAAATCATATTACTAGTACATAGTACTTCAACTATGTCAGAGTCAATAGATGTAATTGAAAGAAATAACAAACTTATGGCTACACTTACAACTTCAGTTCCAGCTTTGACTTCACACAAAAGATATTTTCTTTTTTATGGGTGAAGAAGTAAAACAAAACGTAAAGAATTGTTAGTTTGTATTTTAAAGTAACTCAACACCTGCTTAAAATTTATTACAAAGTCTCATCCATCTGTTCAAATGTACGAATAGCTACATACGAGTATGAATGAATGAATGAATGGATAGATGGATGGATGGATGGATGCATGGAAAGATGAATGGATGGATGGTTGCTTGGATGAATGATATATAGAGTGGAAATACATATAGAGAAGAAAACACTTGATGTGGTTTGACGCAGTCATCATCATATAGAGAAGTAAAATTGGATGGAAATAAAATAAATTTTAAAATACAAAATGTTGTGTGTGTATGTGTAAGTGAGTGAGTGCTGTCAAAGTGGAGTGATGTTGTCTTCAAAGACGATGTAGTTCTATATAGAAATGGAGTAAGTATAGGAGGGAGGTATGTTGAATTTAAAGTAGCTACAAAGTTTGAAAAACTTATTACAAGATACAAGTTTCTAAGGTCTCCTAACAATCCAAGCAGTCGTTTTCGAAATATTTTTTTTTTTTTGGTTTTATCAAAAGGCAATTTATTACAGTAATAAATAATTGTAATAAATTGGGATCTTAGTGCAATAAACTATAGTAAAACTTTATAATTAAATGCTTGATGTCCTAAAATTTTTGAAAAACCCTTTTTAATAAATGGTACCTGGTTGACCGAGTCTTGCTCGGGGCTTTATGATAAGCATTTTGAGGCAAATTTTAAAGTTTTTATATATTTTATTTTATACAGTTACAGTTTAACTCATTTTGAATAATTTTGGAAATTGGTCATACTAACAGAAACCTCCGTCAACTCATGCGCAACAACTTTGCTAAAGAATATAGTCTGATCAAATGCACAGTTTACGATTTAATTCACAGGAAGTCGTTCACACCTTCATCTGCTTATGCATAACAACTTTGCTTATGATGATAACATGATGAAATGCACAGTTTACGATTTAATTCACTTTGAAAAATTTTCAGTGGCGCCACCTGTCGGACTTTGGTCATTCCAATTAATAAACCTTCGTCGGATTATCCGCAATAACTTTACTAAAGATTATAGCATGATTAAATGTACAGTTAACGATTAAATTGACTTTGAGTAAATTTCAGTGGCGCCACCTGTCGAAATTTCTTCATACCAGCTAAGAAACCTTCGTCGACTCATGTGCAACAACATTGCTAAAGATTATAGCACGATTAAATGTACAGTTTACGATTTAATTAATTTTTAGTAATTTTCAGTGGCACCACCTATCGGAAATTAGGCTTACCAACTTAAAAACCTTCGCCGGCTTATCCGCAACATCTTTGCTAAATAGCATAACATGATCAAATTCTATAAAGAACATACACACAGACAAACATTCATTTGTTTTAAAGTTATAACATTACTAATTTTTCCCCTTTTTATCCCCTAATTTCAAAATGTTCCTTATGCATAATTGGTACTTCTTTGGTACCAATTGAATCCGGTACATTTTATTAACAGTTTATATAATAAATTATATAATTTTCCTATTCATATTACTTTTTGAGATGTTAAGTTATCAGTTTATCCCTTTTTTTACCAATTTTGGCCACAAAATCAAAACAGTACCAAATACGTGTTTAATATTTCTTTCACATCTATTGACTGCAGTACGAAGTTCCTTTCAATACTCTTTGGTTTAAAAAATAAGAGTGGGTTAAAAAAGTACCAAAAAATATATTTTCACGCTTTTTTACCCCCTACCGGACATAGTAGCAAAAAAGTACCAAACTCCTATCCGCTTATTTTCAAAGCTGTTAAAAACGTAATTTTGTTTCTATAACTATTACTTTAGGAGATATAACGTTTTCGATTTTTTCCTCTTTTTACCAGTTTTAGCCCTCTCAGAGCCAAAGGTTCCAAAAGTCCCTTCTTCTTCGATCTATACATCAAAAAAGGTACCTATTGTCCAAATTTTATCAAAATCGTTAGAGCCGTTTTCGATATATATATATAGTTTTATCTTTTCTTTTTCTTTTTATTTCCCACACTTTTGTTGTTGTTTTTTGGCGACTAAGACAAAAGTGCTATAAAGGGGAATCAAAAAAGATTAAATAAACAAAACTTTATTTTAAAATTATCATATATATATATATATATATATATATATATATATATATATATATATATATATATATATATATATATATATCGCTTTATGTTGATATTTGTTGGACACAATAATTCGTATTTATTCTGTCCCTCAAATAAGATGTGTGTGGTTTTCGCTCTGTCTAGAATTAGGGATAGTCCTCCTGAAGAAGATGGCCTTCTAACTGTCGAAACGCGTCGTGGAAAGGTTTCCCCACTAACATTTTTTTATTTTTATCAAAAAACTATTTATTACAACAATAATAAATTGGAATCTTAGTGCAATACACTATTGAATGTTTGATGTATCAAAATTTTTGAAAACCCCTTTTTAAAAAAATTTATTTCTAAAACGACTCGGTTTAAAAAAATACTGTTTCTGAAAGATAATTTTAGAATTTCGATTCTTTTATTTAGTTCAAGAAAATAAACAGTTTTAGAGTTAAACGAATATTTATTGCTCAACCTTCTCCGTTTTTTAAATAACGCTATATCTAGAAAACTGGAGATAACTTAAAAAAAAAGCAGTTGACTTCAGCGTACTCGAATTATCTTTACCCACTAGGTCTCCCTTTTGTCGGTTTTTTTCAACTAGCACAGGTCCATATTTTTTGTAAGGAGTTCCTAATGCATCTACCGTATATAAAGTCTGTTATAGCTTATAATTTAATAACTTTTAACTGGAGTTTGTGGCATTTTAGTGGTTTCCAGAAGCAGTTTTTGTATGAGAGCTGTGGTCAAATATGGACCGATTCCTATAAAATTTGATATACTAACCAATAGTTATATAAAACTTCTCTACTCTAAATTAAGCTGTCATAGCTATTACAATTGCATTCAATTCATCAGTATTAATGTGATTCCCGGGGCGGGGTTATATGGGAGCTCTAACTTAATGTGATCCGATTTCGCCCATTTTCAGTACACAATATCGAAAATACTTTCGCAAAATTTTGTCACTCTAGCTCTTTTTGGTATTTTTAAGCGATTGGCCTATGGGGTTATACGGGAGCTGTGGTCGAATCTAAACCAATTCGCCCAATTTCAAGAAAATTTTCCAAAAACTGAAGAATATTGCCAAATTTTAGTGACCTACCTCCATTCGTTCAGTCTCTATCGTACCGACAACAGTAACAAAAACAAATAAGAAAGTGCTATAGTCGGTCAAGCAAGACAATACGATACCCTTTACCACTAAGGTCAAAGATGTTCTTTTTCCTGTATAAAGACAAATATTAGCTACATTTTGTTATCATACAAACATTTTCTCAAAACTTATATATTTAAGTTGTTTTCGTCATTTGGACTTATATGAGAGCTAGGGTCAAATGTGGACCGATTATCTCGAAATTTGGCAAATTATTACAGTTGCTACAAAAATAATGTAAAAATAAACCAAAAATTCTCATTATCTTCAGATTTATAAGCGTTTTCAGAGATTTTTGTCTCATTTAATGCATTTTGACAGAAGAGTTTGTGTGGGAGCTTTGGTCAAATGTGGACCGATTTTAACGAAATTTGGCATAGTGATTTTGGCTTACATAAACAGTAGCTGTTTAAAATTTCATGAAAAAATATTGATATTTGTGTTTCAAAATATCAATTCCGAGAAGTAGGACCTATGGGAGGTACCACAAATAATGGACCGATTTTGACGGATTTCAATAGCCATGGTTCCACTATTAAAAAAAACGATCTGTGCTAAATTTCATGACATTATCTTTAGAATTGCGACCTGTACTTTGATAACATTGTTTATATGGGGGTCCAGCCAGCCGTCCAGACGGACATTAAACTCTTCTACAAAATTTGTCTATTGTATTTTTAAAGTATCTCTAAATGTATCAACGGACCTAACTAATAACTGTAGTTTTTAAAATCACAAACCTTTATTGATAAACATTAAGAAGATTTTCGCAGAAAAGTCAAAATATCTCTATAACCAACCATACGATTTGAAACAAATTTGCACTAAAATGTAGATATTAAGCTCAATTTGCCTCTAATTTCCATCAGACATTCACCAAACAGTCGCATAGAAACATATAGAATTTTGTAAATATAAGCCGCTTTTTTAATGATAGTTTTAAATGCATTCAAAAAAACTTATTCCAAATGTGTTTTAAATCGTATGATTGGTTATCGAGTTATTGTGACGTTTATACAAAAATTTACTTGATGAATGCTTAAAAGCTTTTGTTGTGCTGAAAATTACTTTACTTTGGGAATTTACAATTTCGTATTTTTCAAAATTTTGTAGATATTTTAAGAAACCTATTTTCTTTTTCGAATAAATACATTAAAGTCAAAACCCATACTTTTCAGACAGCCTTTGTACTTCCTGACAAGTAAAAAACTGGAACAGCATAGAGTTGTAGTGGATGTTAGTATAAAGGATTGGAGTGTTTGGACATACAATTACACAAACATTTGAACCCTTTAAGTGCTTGTACATATGTACTAACAATTTACACACAAGTATACATACGAGTACATTTATATATATATATATATATTTATTTATACCCTTCACCACCATAGGTGGAAAGGGTATTATAAGTTTGTGCTGATGTATGTAACGCATAAAAATATTTGTCTTAGACCCATCTTTTAGTATACCAATAGACTTAGAATCACTTTCTTAGTCGATTTAGCGATGTCCGTCCGTCCGTCCGTCCGTCCGTCCGTCTGGCTGGCGGACCCCCATGTAAACCTTGTAATCAAACTACAGGTCGCAATTCTAAAGATAATTTGATGAAATTTGGCACAGATAATTTTTTTGATAATGGGACTATGGTTATTGAAATTGGTCAAAATCGGTCCATTATTTTTGGTACCTCCCTTAGGTCCCACTTCCCGGAATTGACATATTTGCCACAAATATCAATATTTTTTCATGAAATTTAAAACAAATACTGCTTATCTAAAGTAAAATCACTGTACTAATTTTCGTTGAAATCGGTCCACATTTGACCATAGCTCCCATACAAACTCTTCTTTAAAAACGCACTAAATGAGACAAAAAAAACACTAAAACGCATGTAAATCTAAAGATAATGAAATTTTTGAGTTTATTTTTTGCATACATAATTTTTGTAACAACTGTAATCAGGTTGCCAAATTTCGAGATAATCGGTCCACATTTGACCCTAGCTCTCATATAAGTCCAAAAAAATGACGGAAACAGGTTATATATTTTTTAAGAAAATGTTGGTATGATGCCAAAATTTAGCAACTATTTGTCTTTATGCAGGAAAAACAACACCTTTGACCTTAGTAATGAAGGGTATCGTATGGTCGGGCTTGGCCGACTATAGCGCTTTCTTACTTGTTTTGTATGTATACGATCTTACAGTCAGTCATTCATTGAGTCTTTTACTCATTCATACGTTAGTCGTACTCATACAAGCTTTCAATTGTGGTTTACAGCAATGGCTTTTGTGGTTTAGGTCAGATGCGGTTATTTCCCATAAACCATAAGTTTGTAAAAACTTCATATTCTATAACAGCAATATTTATATATATATATATATATATATATATATATATATTTGTACAGACATATGTATGCATGTATATTTTTATACACAAGGCAGACTTCCTTCCATCCTTACCTTTAGCATTAAAATTCCATTTGGTTTTGCCTCATATAAAGACAAATATTAATATGTATATTTTTTCTCAATTGCGGTAAATACCTCCACACATACAAGCAGCGTGAGTAACTAAGACTTTCAAACTGCAGGACTAAAAATATGTGGGAATATTCTTAAAGTAGCTATAGTTGTTCTAGATCAAGATGAGTGCTGCACTTCTTTCTGTCTGTCATTATTTTCATGTACAGGAGTAGCAACATTTTCAAAGGTCTTACACACTTTTTTTTATAAGTTCGAAACGATATCGATTGTGGATAATACAAAAATGCGGAAACTATCTTAAATTGTTGTGGATTTTCTTTTCGTATGTATGTAGACTGTGTGTCTGAATAAAAAAAAATTAATCGATTGACTGTCTGCCTTAGTTGCTGTGACTCAGTCAGTCTGCATTACAAATTCTGTGAAATCCAATGAAAATAGTAAATAATTGCATGAGCTGCATCTTCAAGGCAGAGATTTTATTGGATTTAATATCATTTGCTTTGCTACAAAATTTTTCAATTCTATTTATTTTATTTCCGTTTCCATTTTCTTTATAAGCTTCTTATTTTTTTTTTAAGAGTTACTGTATGTTCAGTTGTAAGTATATATGTATGCTAAGTTTACCTCCAGACTGTGGTTTAAAATTTGTTACAATTTGTTCTATGTGCCGAATTTGTAGCAATATAATAAGTTGCCAAAAGTTATGAGGAATTAAATTCTTACAATATAAATCTCAATTATAAATTTTTGTTAATACTAACGTTTTTCTATTGATTGGAGGATCATTATGACTTAGTATTTGTACCCTTTCACCACCATAGGTGGAAAGGATATTATAAGTTTGTGCTCATGTATGTAACGTCCCAGTAAGAAAAAAGGTTTATTCTTAAATTGAGGATGATTTGAAAATAAATCTTTTTTCAAAGGTCAAACGTTTGATACTGATTTGATACTGATTTGAGAATAATAGCGTTCTCACCAAAAAGGAGACTTTATTCTCAAATCATTATCAAACCTCATTCTCAAAGGTTTTTCAAATGTGGATATCATTTACATGTGGAACATTAATAAAATGGCGTTGT
The DNA here is from genome assembly GCA_933228675.1 of Stomorhina lunata. NCBI lineage: Eukaryota > Metazoa > Arthropoda > Insecta > Diptera > Rhiniidae > Stomorhina > Stomorhina lunata. Next base: position 119,190,778 of record OW121743.1, on the reverse strand, counting down.
ATTTTTGAGTTTGTTTATTTTGATTTTGAATTCTTTTTAAGAAACAAAGAAAGTTTACTTATGCATATGAATATTATTGAATTTTTAATTAGAAATTTTTTAAGCAAGGTTTTATGATCAAATATGGATCAATTTTAAAAAATCTGAAAGAAATAACGAATTTCTTTGAAATGCAATACCATTTCATTAAAATATCTTAAATATTAATTTTATTTAATATAAATTATTTTTTTTAAGGTCTGAAAAAAATTTGAAATAAGTTTTGATATCAAATTTATATAACACCATTTTTCAGATTATTCTCAAATCATCTTAGGGTTTGATAATGATTTGAGAATAACCTTTATTCTCAATTTGAGAAACTATCATTTTTCAAACGTTTATTCTCAAATGAACCCTCATTTGAAAACGAACGTGAATCTCAAACATCTGTTCAGGTTTGAAAAAAACGTTTGATATCAAATGTAAAAGTCATCATATTTCAAACATTTGACACTGTTCTTACTGGGGTATATATGCCAATCTGTCCGTCTGGCTGGACGGCTGACTGGATCCCCCATGTAAACCATGTAATCAAAGTACAGGTCGCAATTCTTTAGATAATTCGATAAAATTTGGCACAGATCATTTTTTTCATAATAAAAATGAAAATTTTAAGTTTATTTTTTGCATACATAATTTTTGTAACAACTGTAATCAATTTACCTAATTTCGATAATCGGTCCACTTTTCTATAAGTCCAAGTGACGGAAACAGTTTCAATATATTTATAAGTTTTGAGAAAAAGTTAAACATTTTTTTGTTTATCAAAATTTTTTATATAGAAATTTTGATTTTATCAAAAATTTTTCTATGGAAAATTTTTTATCAAAAATTTGTTTATGGAAAATTTTTTATCAAAAATTTTTCTATGGAAAATTTTTTATCAAGAATTTTTCTATGGAAAATTTTTTATCAAAAATTTTTCTATGGAAAATTTTTTTAACAACAATTTTTCTATAGAATTTTTTTTTATCAAAAAATTTGCTATGGATAATTTTTTATCCGAAATTTTTTTATCAAAAATTTTTCTATAGACAATTTTTTTAACCAAAAATTTTTCTATAATAAATTTTTTTATCAAAAATTTTTCTATAGAAAATTTTTTTTATAAAAAATTGTTGTATAAAAAATTTTCTATAGAAAAATTTCTCTACAGAAAATTTTTTTATTCAAAATTTTTCTATAGAAAATCTTTTTTAACAAAAAATTTTTTTTATCAAAAATTTTTCAATAGAAAATTTTTTTATCAAACATTTTTCAATAGAAAATTTTTTTATCAAACATTTTTCTATAGAAAATGTTTTTTCAAAAATTTTTTTATAGAAAACTTTTTCATCAAACATTTTTCCATAGAAGATTTGAAAATATTTTGATATAAAAATATTTTTATCGAAAGTTTTTATAGAAAAATGTTTTTATTAAAAAATTTTGCAAAGAAAAATATTTTTATTAAAATTCTATAAGAAAATGTTTGGACGGAATATATCTAAAAAATATCAAAATCTAAAATTGTTTAATATTAGAAAATATTTCTGTTTTAAAAAATATTCCCATTATTTACAAAAATATTCCCAATTTTTACAAAAATAATAGTGTCGGGGCAACAATGTTCGAGATTATATTTTTTTGTTCTCTCGAATTATGTATTTTATTGCTATAAATTGGATTTTGATTTGTTTCTTGTCTATTTTGTTTTTGTCTTTTCTTTAACTAAGCGGCACCAACCAACTCTGTTAACATCCAAATTTCAACTGAATGATTTTAATACTCATTTTCACGAGTTTTATTTATGATCGTGGTATTAACGAAAATTACATAAAATTCATCGGCTTCTGGTGGTATGGGCTGCCTACTCCTGATTATTATGCGTTTAAGTAGCTTTTGTCAAAAGGTCTTGAATAGGAGCTATTGTCAAATATGGAGCGATTTCACCAACAATTGACACACATTTGGTATATGACAATATCAATTTCGAGAAGTATCCAAAATCTATCTTATACCAAAACTATAGATCAACCTTTAAATCAATTTTAAAGAAAATAGCAAAATTTAAAGAGCATTATTTGGGATGAAGAGAATCTAGGAGTTATCATATCTCTGGTCCGAATGAATCATTTAAGGGTAATTTTTAAAAACTAATATTGTAGTACGATTACGGTCGGTGGAAATCGCTACAGGGAAATGATCCGAACCGTTTTAGGTCGGAAAACAGATGTTTCATAAGTAGAAAATTTGTGGTCTCAACAGAATGTTATACAGAAAGTGAAACAATGGATATTTTCAAAAGTAAAGTTTGATAATTATTATGCGATTATAATCACATTAGCTTTCGTAGAAGAGAGAATAAGTTAGACACCAAAATCAGGGTAATGACGACAAATTACACAAGAAAATGACGAAATAAGTTTTTATACGTAGAAGTAATAAAATATTCACTTGAATCATAATCGAAAAAAAAACTTCAGTGACAAAAAATTAAAAAAAAAAAACTATGAGAAAAATTTGATTAAAAAATTGTTACCATAAAATTTGTATATGAAGAGTTTTTGTTAAAACAAAATTTTATAAAACATTTTTATTAAAATAATTTTCTATTAATATGAGTTTCCATACAAAAACCACTGTGTTTCATCTACATAAGTTTCAAATTCTCACAGAAAATGTCCCCGTAACTTTAATGATTTAAACAAAATAATATAAAGAGCAAAAATTCGAAAAATAAAAACTAAATAAAATAAATTCTGTTAAATAAAGTAAATGCACTTCGCCTTTTTCTAACAAATGCATTCACTCTAAGGAAATGCGTTTTCATTTTCATTACAGAAATTTCATCTTTTTTTGCCCTTTTACAATGTTTACCCAAAGCTAAATAAGATCAGGCCTTATCTGGCTAAGTCAGTCAGTCGTTGATATTAAAGGAATTTTCTGCTGCAATTTTAAGCATTGGCAAATGCCTGTGTGTCGCATTAATGTTTATTTGTTAGTTCGTTCGTATTTTCTAAATCTATGACTCTTGTTTTTTTTTATTGTGAGTTTCTGCCACTTGTGTCGATTACTATGCAACAATCGTTTGCTGGCTTTTACTTAAAGCTTTTCGCTACGCCAACGTTTGATGATGGTGATGATGACGTTGAGGATGATGCTACCGTTGACAACGATGACGATGCAAATGATGATGTTTTTGTTGATTCCTGCTTACATTTGAAATAAGAAAATGAATTCGTTGTAGCCGTATAATAGTAAAATAGCAGAGACAAGGAGCAAAAAAGTCATTCCTTTACGCTAGATTGACTGTGAAAAGATATACAAAAGCTGCGTTGCTTCAACGTTTGAAAGGAACAACTTCTGCTGTAGAACGAAATTGGTTTTCTATTCATTGCAAAAGCCCAGAGTATGACTTAAACTGTTTTAGCGTTTCTGCATAGATATAAGGATATTTTAAATGAAAACCTTGTAATAGTACTCTTAGTCATTTTGCATATGTATATGCAAAGAATTTAATGTTGCACTGAGAGAAATGTATGTAAAAGTTTACTAGGAATATTTGTATCTAAAACAAGTAAGAAAGTGCTATAGTCGGTCAAGCCCGACCATACGATACCCTCCACCACGAAGGTCAAAGGTGTTATTTTTCCTGTATAAAGACAAAGATTTTTGCCTCATTTAGTGCGTTTTTAAAGAAGAGTTTGTATGGGAGCTATGGTCAAACGTGAACCGATTTCAACGAAATTCGGTACAGTGATATCAATTCCGGGAAGTGGGACCTATGGGAGGTACCATAAATAATAGACCGATTTAGACCAATTTCATTAGCCATGGTCTCATTATCAAAAAAATTATCTGTGTCAAATTACATCAAATTATCTTTAGAATTGCGACCTGTAGTTTGATTACAAGGTTTACATGGGGGTCCAGCCAGCCAGCCAGACGGACGGACGGAGGGACATCGCTAAATCGACTCAGAAAGTGATTCTAAGCCTATTAGTATACTAAAAGGTGGGTCTAAGATAAATATTTTCATGCGTTACATACATCAGCACAAACTTATAACACCCTTTCCACCTATGGTGGTAAAGGGTATAATAAAGAGACATGAAGTGAGACGCCGTGGTTAGTCACCTGCCAGAAATAAATTTTCAAAAAAAGCGAGTCACCTCATAACTCAACTAGCCACTGGTTGAGTATTAGACTAAGTAAAACTTCTCTAACTAATAAATTTAGCGTTAAAATAGAATCGGATGCAGCTCATTATCTGAGAGAAGGACCCCTTGTTATAATTGGAATGTCTGTATTTAACAGAGATTAATGTTGGTTCTTTTTGAAAAATTATTTTATGTGATATAAAACAATACTTTTCTGTTTATTGTGATATTTGGTATTGATGTTTAGGTGTAGGCAGCCAATACCACCAGAAGCCGAAGACTTTTTCTAATTTTCGTAAATATCACAATCACTAATAAAACTCGTGAAAATGAGTATTAAAACCATTAAGTCGTAATTTGCATGTTAAAAGAGTAAGTTTGTGCCGCTTTGTTAAAGAAAATACAAAAACACACTACACAAGAAACAAAATCACATTCCAATTCATCGCAACAAAATACATGGTTCGAGAGGAAAATATAATCACGAACGAATATAATCACGAACATTGTTGGCACGACACTATTATTTTTGTAAAGATTATTTGAAATAACCGAATTGGAAATATTTTTCGAAACAGATATACAGGCATGTCACAAATTCCGTCCGGAATTGAAACCATTCCGTAGTTGAATTCCGATCGAAATGGTTTTAGGTTCTATAGATTCCGAAAAATTTTAAATTTCCAAATTCATTACAAAACACGAGTTTTTTAATTGAAATCAGTAACTCTATAATTATTTCAACAAATAACACTAAATAATTGAAGAAATTATTCAAATATTGGATCAACAAAGAAAATTATACAAATTCAATTCCATTTTAACAAAAGAATGTGGTTTCATTCCGAAAAATTTTTTCGTTTTACTTTTTCTGTAGAAGCAAATCGCGGAATTCATTTCACTTCCGAACGGAATGTGACATGGCTAATAAATTCTTATCTTAAAAAATTGTATATTTGTATATTTTGAAGGTTAAAAAATATTGTTTTGATATTTTTTATCGTTTGTATAGAACATTTGTGATAAAAATATTTTTTTTTTAATTTTTTATAAAAAAATTTCTATAAAAAAATAATTACTTTCAAAAAATGTTTTATAGAAAATTTTTTCATAAAAAAATGTCTATAGAAAATATTTGATAAAAAAATTTTCTACAGAAAAATTTTTGATAAAAAATTTTGTATAGAAGATTTTTTGATAAAAATTTTCTAAAGAAAAATTTTTGATAAAAAAAAAATTCTATAGAAAAATTTTTGACAACAATTTTCTATAAAAAAATTATTGATAAAAAAAATTTTTTATAGAAAAATTGTTGATAAAAAAATTTTCTATAGAAAAATTTTTAATTTTTTTATCAAAAATTTCTATAAAAATAAAAATTTTCCATAGAAAAATTTTTGATAAAAATTTTCTATAGATACATTTTTGATAGAAATTTTCTGTAGAAAGATTTTTGATAAAAATTTTCTATAGAAAAATTTTTGATAAAAATTTTCCGTAGAAAAATTTTTGATAAAAATTTTTCATAGAAAAATTTTTGATAAAAATTTTCTATAGAAAAATTCTTGATAAAAATTTTCTATAGAAAAATTGTTAATAAAAATTTTCTATAGAAACATTTTTGATAAAAATTTTCTATTCAAAAATTTTTGATAAAAATTTTCTATAGAAAAATTTTTGATAAAAAAAATTTCTATAGAAAAATTTTTGATAAAAATTATCCATAGAAAATTTTTTTATAAAAATTTTCTATAGAAAAATTTTTTGTAAAAATTTTCTATAGAACAATTTTTGATAAAAATTTTCTATAGAACAATTTTTGATAAAAATTTTCTTTAGAAAAATTTTTAATAAAAAAATTTTTTATACAAAAATTTTTGATAAAAAAATTTTCTACAAAAAAATTTTTGATAAAAGTTTTCTATAAAAAATGTTTGATAAAAATTTTCTATACAAAAATTTTTGATAAAAATTTTCTATAGAAAAATTTTTGATAAAAAATTTTGTAGAGAAAAATGTTTAATAAAAATTTTGATAAAAATTTTCTATAGAAAATTTTTAATAAATATTTTCTATAGAAAAATTTTTGATAAAAAAATTTTCTATAGAAAAATTTTTGATAAAAAAATTTTCTATAGAAAAATTTTTGATAAAAAAATTTTCTATAGAAAAAAATTGTTGATAAAAATTTTCTATAGAAACATTTTTGATAAAAATTTTCTATAGAAAAATTTTTGATAAAAATTTTCTATGGAAAAATTTTTGATAAAAATTTTCTATAGAAAAATTTTTAATAAAAATTTTCTATAGAAAAATTTTTGATAAAAATTCTCTATAGAAAATTTTTGATAAAAATTTTTTATAGAAAAATTTTTGATAAAAAAATTTTCTAAAAAATTTTTTTATAGATTAAAAAATTTTCTAAGAAATTTTTTTATAGAACAATTTTAATTCTAAACATAATTCGTGAAAGTTGTGTTTGTAAAATAAGTAATAAATTTTAATATAAATTTTCTATAGAAAATTTTTAATAAATATTTTCTATAGAAAAATTTTTGATAAAAAAATTTTCTATAGAAAAATTTTTGATAAAAAAATTTTCTATAGAAAAATTTTTGATAAAAATTTTCTATAGTAAAATTTTTGATAAAAAATTTTGTTTAGAAAAATGTTTAATAAAAATTTTGATAAAAATTTTCTATAGAAAATTTTTAATAAATATTTTCTATAGAAAAATTTTTGATAAAAATTTTCTACAGAAAAATTTTTGATAAAAATTTTCTATGGAAAAATTTTTGATAAAAATTTTCTATAGAAAAATTTTTGATAAAAATTTTCTATAGAAAAATTTTTGATAAAAAAATTTTCTTTAGAAAAATTTTTGATAAAAAAATTTTCTATACAAAAATTTTTAATTAAAAAATTTTTAACAAAAAAATTTTCTATAGAAAAATTTTTGATAAAAAATTTTCTATAGAAAAATTGTTGATTAAAAAATTTGATAAAAAATTGTTTTATAGAACAATTTTTGATAAAAAAAAATTTCTCAAAAAATAATAATATTTTAATTATAAACATAATTCGTGAAAAGTGTGTTTGTAAAATAAGTAATAAATGTGAGGTTTTCGATGTCTTAAATTGGGGATACTCCTCCTGAAGAGATGGTCTAACCAATCATCGAAACGCGTCGAGGAATTCGTTTCTCCGCAAACATTTTTGGCTTTTTATCAATAAATTGTCCTTTATTGCATTAATAAATAAATCAAATGCGAATATTTTTTCTTTTTGAAAAAACAATTTTTGATAAAAAAAATTTTATGTAAAAAAATTTTTGATACAAAAATTTTCCATAAAATAATTTTGAACTTTATAATTGATATTCTATAAAAAAAATTGATAAAAATTTTTGAAATAAATGAAGTACAAAACTTTTTCTTTGTAAAACATCAGAACTACACATTGAAAAAAATACCGATTTTAGTTAAAAGTATAAAAAACGGTAACTCTGCCGACGATTTTTTTGATCTGTTCTTTTGTGCCGACCTATGTTTATTATATAAATCTTAAAACCAAATCAAGTAAAGACAAATTTTATTAGTTTTCATAAAAAACTATAAAACAAGCTTTAAGTTCTTCTTTGGTTGTTTCATAAAAGTGTTCAGTACATTTTTGAATTATTGCTCGGTTTGAACTCGATTAGGTACCTTTTAAACTATTTAGATTCTCTTTCATAATGACAAGGATGACAAGAAAAATGTCTGTTTTAACACTTCCATTATAATGTTTTGAATATACCATCTTTTAACATTTACAATTCCCAATTCCAAATCTCTCAGTGTTCCATAACATAGATAGTAATAACGATGTTGTTGATGACTTTCTGTTTATAGCCGTTCTCAGTCTTATTACACTTCTAACTGCTGCTGCCTATCTTTTGAATTAAAAATTAATGTTTTGGATAAAAATAAGTCTTGCTATTTTCTCTCCTTACTTTGCTAAAAACATGCATACGTTAATACACGCATACACTTATATTACAGTTACATACATACATATTTATTTACCTATAAGCAGCCAAAGGACGAAATTCTAATATCTGCATTGTAGATTCTCTATGTAAATGCAGAAAACCAACTAGTGTGTTCATTCACTATAAATTGGTGAAGTAGTGGAAACTTGAACGCAGGTATCCAGTAGTTCAAAATTATAGGACTGACTGTAATGCAGGTCAAATTACTAGCGATGTTTACAAAAACTGGTATTAGAAGGTTCTTGTTGGCTGACTAGTGCAAAAAATGCCTATCGCCTTCTTTGAAAGACAAGTACACTTCTTATATAATTTCATCGTTATCGAAGTTGGTACTTTAATTTCAAACTGCTGGGTCAACAAATTTTAACATTTCATAGAGTTTTTAATGCAAAAAACAGCATCGGCTGGATAAACTGCAAATGAGAAAAATGCTGGGGAAAAAAATCAACTAAAATAAAAATGATTTTATAGAAATGTCTACAGTTCGTTTTGTCTATGAATATGATAGAATACACATAAACTAAAATGTAGACTAAAAAAATGTACGTGCTGTTTGTACCCTACACCCCCAGAGGATTAAAGTTTATAATAGTTTGTGCTGACGTATGTAACGCATAAAATTAACTGAGGCCCAACTTTTAGTATACCAAAATCACTTCCTGAGTCGATTTAACATGTCTGCACGGCTGGCTGGCTTAATGTCCGTGTAAACTTGTAATTAAAATAAATTGACTTAGACATTAGTTTTGTTGTATCGGTTCATTATTTCGGATACCTCCTATAGGTCTGACTTCCCGGAATTGAGATTTTGAGCATTAATTTAGGAAATATAGGAGATATGTTGTTGTTGTTGAGTACTTAAATGGAAAAAAATAAATTTTAGCTCTGATTTTTAAAAAAGAAAGAGTTTTCTACTCCATTTTTTTAAATTTTTCAAAAATTTTTCTATTGAAAATTTATTTATCAAAAATTTTTCTATTGAAAATTTATTTATCAAAAATTTTTCTATTGAAAATTTATTTATCAAAAATTTTTCTATTGAAAATTTATTTATCAAAAATTTTTCAATAGAAAATTTTTTTAACAAAAATTTTTCTATAGAAAATTTTTTTAACAAAAATTTTTCTATAGAAAATTTTTTATCAAAATTTTTTTTTTAGAATTTTTTTTATCAAAAAGTTTTCTATAGAAAAATTTATTTTCAAAAATTTTTTTATAGAAACATTTTTTATCACAAATTTTTCTATAGAAAATTTTTTTGTAAAAAATTTTTCTCTCAAAAATTTTTTATAAAAAAATTTGTTATCAAAAATGTTTCTATTGAAAATTTTTATTATCAAAAATTCTTCTAAAGAAAGTGTTTTCATTAAAAATTTTTCAATAGAAAATTTTTGTATCAATAATTTTTCGATAGAAAATTTTGTTATCAAATATTTTTCAATGGAAAATTGTTTTATCAAAAGTTTTTCAAGAGAAATTTTTTTTTTATCAAAAATTTTTCTATAGAATTTTTTTTTTAATTTTTCTATAAAAAAATTTTTTATCAAAAATTTTTAATAGAAAATTTGTTTATAGAAAATTTTATTATCAAAAATGTTGCTATAGAAATTTCTTTTTATCAAAAATTTTTCTGTAGAAATCTTTTTTCATTAAAAATTTTTTTGTAGAAAATTTTTTTGTCAAAAGTTTTTGTATAGAAAATTTTTTTATCAAAAGTTTTTCTATAGAAAATATTTTTATTTTAATGTTTTTTTAGAAAAAAAATTTTTATAGAATATTTTTCGAAAAAAAAATTTTTATAGAAAATTTTTTTATCAAAAAGTTTTCTGAAAAAAAAATTTCTGTAGAAAATTGTTCTATAATAAATTATTATATGGAAAATTTTTCCATAAAAAATTTGTTTATAGAAAATTTTTTTATCAAAAATTTTTGTATTGAAAATTTTTCTATAGAATTTTTTTTTTTATGAATTTATCAAAAATTTTTCTATAGAAAATTTTATTATCAAAAATGTTGCTATAGAAAATTTTGATCGAAAATTTTTTGATAAAAAATTTTTTTTTTTAAATTTTTGACTAAAATTTTACAAAAAATATATTTGTATCAAAAATTTTTTTATAAAAAAATGTTTGTAACAAAAATATCTAAAATATTTTTTTATCTAAAAAATAAAAAATCTAAATGACTTAATGTTAGAATTTATTTCTGTTTCGAAAAATATTCCCAATTCGGTTACATTTGTTTCAAACAATCTTTACAAAATAGTGCCATGGCAACAATGTTTGAGATTATATTTCTTTGTTCTCTCGATCCATGTATTTTGTTGCTATAAATTGGATTTTGATGTTGATTCTTGTTTATTTTGGCACTAAACAACTTTGCTAACATCCAAATTCCAACTGAATGCTTTTAATACTCATTTTCACGAGTTTAATTAATATTCGTGATATTTACGAAAACTACAAAAAAAGCATCGGCTTCTGGTGGTTTGGGCTGCCTACGCCTCTTTGTAAGTACTTTGGAGAAAATAACCTAGTTTTTCTTTAAATTATTTAATTCTTCAAAAAATATCATTCCCCTTGTTGCCCCTAACAAAACTTTCACCTCAATTTGGCTAACATTTTTAACAAAAATAATATATAAATTTTTAATTCTTATATAAAATATTTTTTTGTCTTTAGTAATGGTATTTGTAAATATTAGTCATTCCCCTGCCATCATTTCTCATACAAAATTTCAAAGAGGAATTATGAAATTTCTCAAAAATGTTTTATATTTCGGTTTAATGTATATCTACTATTATTGGATGGTTATTCTTTTAAGTTACCTATTTAAAATCTTGAATACCAAAAAGTTTGTCGAAATTAGCCCCTAATTCTAATATTAGGGGCTAATTTCGACGAACTTTTAAGCATTGCTAGAAATAACATTGAAAATAATCCATTTTAAATCGTTGGACTTGATCTTACCTCAGTGGTATAAGGTATCAAGTTGTGAAGCTTTACCGACTATACAATTTTCTTACTTATTTTTTACTATTTTTATTCATTTATTTTATTAATTTATTTTTAGTTTTTATTCCAGAATTTATACTTTATCTAAGTACCCAGTAAAACTTTTCATTACCAAATAATGAGTTAAACAGTTAAACTATTGAACACGAACTACTTACTCATTCGCTGTTTAAGTCATTACATTAACATGGGGATGTCATTGGAGGCAAGTACTTACCAATTGCAGAAATGTAATGACTTGGGTAAGCAATTTGAAAGCAACAACAACAACAGCAACAACTTTTTTGTTGTTGTTTTATTAAAAACATATATTTTTGAAACGAAATACAAAATTTTTTTATGATCCCATGGGGGCTCGAACCCAGACCCTCCGACTGCTAGGCAGAGACTCTTCCACTGAGCTACTTCATATGTTGAAAACTTAGCAGCTTATAATTAATATAAACAATTTTTATTTTTAGATCCAAAATCATGTGAAAATAACTTTGTTTTTCCCTGTTTTTTTTTTGCTTTGTTGTAATTTTTTGTAATTATTTTAAAACTTTTTTAAAATTATTTTAAAACTTAAACAATTTAAATCTTCTTTTTTGTATAAGTTTTTACATAAGATTGACTCTTACTTACTTAAATGTTACAACCTGTTAAGGTCAAAGTCCGAGCATATTTTAGAATTCCATGGATTTCGATCTTGTGAGAATATTCTCCAATTTTATAGGCCAAGCTTTGAAAAATTTTCCTCTACTTGGTCTTTCTATCGAAGTTTCGGACATCCTCCTCTAATATTAGGTAGTGGGACATTTCAATTCTAATTTTATCCTCTTCATTGTATTTTTTTTTTTTTTTCAAGAGAGGGTTACTGGCCCGTAATCCTAACCCATTTTTATCGATCTTATGGGACAACTCTCGGAACATGTTAACTCACAATATTAATGGGTGTTAAACTACCTCCCCGGGTGATACCATGAGGAGGTGTGTGTCCACAGTTGAGATGAAGGATGACCCAGATAAGTTGGGCTTACCAAGTTAAGACCAATTAGAATCGTGTTTGGTATTCAACATCCCCTACATAATCAAAATTGACTCATGATGGTATTTTTTTCATTAACGTGAGTTAGTTTTACAAATTTTTTTACAGAAGATAATATTTAAGTTCTTAAAATTCAAAAATCATTTAAAAAGACTCTTAATAAAAAAAAACTAAAAAAAATTGTTGCCCTTGGTGGGATTTGAACCGGGGCCATTCAGTTTAAATTACCATCTTAATTACAAATAAGTACTTCTGTAATAACTTATTATTTATTCGGATGGTATGTTGTAGTCGTTACAAGGTAACCAGTTATCAGAGTACTTGCCATTACCAAAGTTTTGCTGGGTATGTACTAAGTATTAGTCTAATACCCATTCTTTTACGTAATGAGGATAACAAAAATCACTAGTTCTTGTTCATCTCCATGAGTAATTGCAAATGGCTTGATGAGAGTCTGTATATTCATTATTTACACGGATTGTGATATAAAGTAATATGAGGACATATACTTTATTCATAGGCGTATGTAAGTATGTATGTACTTATAAGTGTATGTATGTTAAAATACAGCCAATTGATAGACATATGGATTGACACTTACGTAAGTGACACAACTAAAACGACAGTCTAACAGACAGAGTATGTGATAGTCCAATATGTATTCAAATATTCCCCAAATAACAACGACAGAATCAAACATTTACTAGACAAAACAAAAAAAAACTAGTCAAAGTCAAATCAAGGCAAAAGTACAGTAGGCCGGTGCTTAGTTACAAAAAATGAGAAATGAAGCTTCTTATAATGATACAAAGTGATCATTTAACATTAATTTTTATTTTCTTTTTTCTAGCTTTTACTTATCAATTTTTTTTCATGAACTCAATGAGAATTATAAACCATAAACCAAACTCAGGTTTTTGCTCTCTATCAGTTAATTAAATTTGGAAAAATCTTAACTTTATGCCATTTCAAGGGCAAGTCTACTTTAAGTATCACACGACAATATGCCACTAGTAACTGGAGTAAGGTAAACTCGAAATTCTATAGACTTGAGTATAGAATTACGAGATGTGGTAAGTAGAAAAGGATGATAGGGTAGGGTAAGAAGAGCTTATGAAATCGATTTTATTATCATTCGCTTATTAAAATTTGTATGTCGACAGTTGCAAGAAAATAATTTTAAAGTGATTTTAAAATATTTACTCGCCTAAAATGTCCATAAAAAATGTAAAATATTACTCATTCTTGACAAATTTCGAGAAGGTAACGAAAATTTGTGAAAAGTATAAAATTATTAAGAATCTCATGTATTTAATTTTGGGATCTTTAGAGGTGCTTACAGTTCTTCAAAGTCTTTATTGTCATTTACTTGGGAGCATCTAGAAACAATGGCTTTATAAAACTGTCCAAGTAGCTCACGACTTCTAGCTAGAGTGAAAAGGCAAACAATTGTGTTACAACAATGGTAACACTGGTCAACAGCCAAAATTTTATTTATATGCAATGATTCTTTAAGTACAAAAATACCAGGGGCAAAATTGCCGCATTCGATATCGATCAGAAACTCCGATTTTAAGCAAATATTGTATAACATATCATAGGGATTTTCAAAATAAATTATTTTGCAAAAGTGTTTAATAAATTTGATATCTTAACGTATCCGTCAAAACATTCAGTTTAAATTAAATTCTTTTACTATCAGAGAACTTTTAACAAATAAGTTACAGTAGTGAAATTTATATATTATATATTATTTGGATTATCCTAAAAGTATGCTACACAAATATTTCTGATATCGAATGCGACGATTCTCCCCAGAATTTTAAACTTTTTAATGATTTTTTTACATTCAAAGGCACTAAAGGTACGGTCAGACTCATTAAACATTTAAAACAAATATTTTGAGTAAAGTATTGTCAAAACAATATAATAAAAAATTTGTGGTCACACTTGCACATTTATTTGACGATTTTTATTTGATAAAATACAGAAAAAATACGTTGAAAGTATAAACAAAAAAACAGTTTTTATTTATGGTCACACTGAAGATTAAATATTTTCCCAAAAAATATTTGATCAAATTTTTTCAAAACAAAATTGTGTATCTAGCAATTTGTTTCTCATATTTGAGTTGTTGTTTCTCAAATTTGATGTTGTTGTTTCTCAAATTTGATGTTGTTGTTTCTCAAATTTGATGTTGTTGTTTCTGTTTGAATAGTAAACAATACAAATGCTCAGCTGTTATTTGCCCCTGTTTGATGTTACAAAAATTTTGTAAGATTAAATAATTATTTGATCAAAATTTAATAAAATATTTGCTCTTGCGTGGTCATATTAGGAAAATTTTTATTTGCTGGCAAATGATTTTGTTTTGTTCAAATCAACATGTTTCTTGTTTGAACCTCAAAAATATTTTGTGGTCAGACTACGAGGATCAAATATTTGATAATTTCGATTAAATGTTTAATCAATGTGACCGTAGCTTAAGTTCATATTTTTAAAAATTATCAGTTGAGACAAAAAACAATCAAATTTTTGTATAAAAATGTTTGAATTTTTGTTCTTTTAATAGGAACTTAGATTTTTCTCTTGAAAAAAATTGGACATAGAGCTTTTGCTTATCACTAAAAAACAACAACACAAAAAACGAAATACTATATTTGTATTATTGTAATACATGTATTTTTACTTATTATGCATTTAAATCTATATTAAAAATCTATATCATCAAAACCTACATTTCTAGAAAAAGTCGACTTAGTGTCTTTGCTCAACATGCAAGCGATGTAAAACCTATTATTTAAAAAAGATTAATCAAAGGCAGAAATTAGTTTAATATTTTGGGGTACCTCCCAAATAATTTTCTTTCCCCAAAATAGTTTTATGTTCGTCACAAAGGCAAAATTAACAAATTCGCTTTCAGTTCATATGATAATCTTCGCTTTATTGCGATATTTGTTTAGACATGATAATTCGTATTTATTCTGTCTCGCAAATTCCTTAGAAAATTTTTTATCAAAAATTTTTCTATAGAAAATTTTTTATCAAAAATTTTTCTATAGAAAATTTTTTATCAAAAATTTTTCTATAGAAAATTTTTTATCAAAAATTTTTCTATAGAAAATTTTTTATCAAATATTTTTCTATAGAAAATTTTTTATCAAAAATTTTTCTATAGAAAATTTTTTATCAAAAATTTTTCTATAGAAAATTTTTTATCAAAAATTTTTCTATAGAAAATTTTTTATCAAAAATTTTTCTATAGACAATTTTTTATGAAAAAATCAAAAATTTTTCTATAGAAAATTTTTTATCAAAAATTTTTCTATAGAAAATTTTTTATCAAAAATTTTTCTATAGAAAATTTTTTATCAAAAATTTTTCTATAGAAAATTTTTTATCAAAAATTTTTCTATAGACAATTTTTTATGAAAAAATCAAAAATTTTTCTATAGAAAATTTTTTATCAAAAATTTTTCTATAGACAATTTTTTATGAAAAAATCAAACATTTTTCTATAGAAAATTTCTTTATCAAAAATGTTTCTATAGAAGATTTTTTTATGAAAAATTTTTTCATCAAAAATTTTTCTATTGAAAAAAAATTTCGCTCCGTCTAGAATTAGGGATAATCCTCCTGATGAGATGGTCTAACCAACCATCGAAACGCGTCGAGGAAAGGTTTCCCCACCAACATTTTTTGGTTTTATCAAAAAACTATTTATTACAATAATAAATAATTGTAATAAATTGGGATTCTTAGTGCAATACACTACAGTAAAACTTTTTAATTAAATGTTTGATGTCCCAAATTTTGATAAACCTTTTTAAAATTTTTTCATCAAAAATATTTCTATTGAAAATTTTTTTCATCAAAAATTTTTCTGTAGAAAATTTTTTTATCAAAAATTTTTCAAGAGAACATTTTTTATCAAAATTTTTTCAATAGAACATTTTTTATCAAAAATTTTTTTATAAAAATTTTTTTTTCTCAAAAATGTTTCTACAAAGATTACAAAATTTTTTGATATAAAAATATTTTTACCGAAAATTTTTACAAAAAAATATTTTTATCGGAAAATTTTCCTTAAAATATTATTTTTATCGAACAATTTTCCAAAGAAAATTATTTTTAATAACAATTTTTCTATAAAAAATGTCTAAAAACTATAAGAATCTGAAATTGTTTAATATAAGAATTTATTATTTCTGTTTTGAAAAATATTCCCAATATTTACAAAAATATTCCCAATGTTTACGAAAATAATAGTGTCGTGGCAACAATATTTAAGATTATATTTCATTGTTCTCTAGAACCATGTATTTTGTGCTACAAACTGGATTTTGATTTGTTTCTTGACTATTTTGTTTTTGTATTTTCTTTAACAAAGCGGCACCAACCAACTCTGTTAATATCCAACTGAATGATTTTAGTACTCATTTTCACGAGTTTTAGTAATGATCGTGGTATTTACGAAAATTGAAAAAATTCATCGGCTTCTGGTGGCATGGGCTGGCTACTTCTGATTATAATCGAACAACCCTTTCAAAAATATGATAAAATCGATAAAAAAAATGGCTAAAAATCAAAAAATTTAAAGAAACTTAATTTTTACAAATTGAGGCCCTATGCTCCACTGGGAGTCAAGGATAACAGAAGAATAAATAGAAGAAGAATTTTTATAATCAGAAGATGATAAATAACAAAAAAAAAATAGTGATCAAATCAAATGCAAAAAGATATATTTTGTAAGCTTGTGTAATCTATGACTATAAGGTAATTATGGTCTGTTTAAGAAAAATTGCTTTTATATCGGCTTATCAATACGAATTTACATCTAATTTTCGATAAGTAAAATTTTGCAGTCACTTAACAATCGAACCACTTTCATATGTATTTACTTTTCTAAAATATGCGAATATAGCTTAAATCCATATCTAAATAATCGTACATACAAAGGAATACTCACTTTTTGTACTTACGTCAATATAAAATATTTAATATACTTATATATTATTGTCCTTTAAAGGACAAGTACATACCCATATAGACATGTCTCGTATATCTAAATTCATATTTTCACTTAAGTACATTTAAATATAGAATAGGAAGACAATCAGCTAAAAGATTGAATGAATGAATAAATGAATGCATGAATGACATTTAGAAAGATTGTTATCATATCAAATGTGTGTGCTTGTATGAGTGTGTGTGTGTGTCATTACTACTCGTTATTCTTAGAAATTTTCGGTCAAAAGCAAATATCCTTCATATGTTGGTTTTTTCCTTGACAGCAATCATACATGACAAAGAGACAGTTTGACTGAATGTGTGTTTTGAAAAACGTGTGCGAGTATGTTTTAGAATTTCGTTAGCTCGTTATACATTTCAAGAAAATATATAAAATATTATAATTTTTTAAAATATTGAAACGTGACATAATTTTTAACATAGACTTTCTTAAACATTAACGGAAATAAAAATAGCTAAAAATATTTAGAGATATCCTGAAATATTAAAGAGGAAGTTGATTCCAGGTTCTTGTTTGTTATATCTTAAAATATTTGCTATAATTTTAAGCTTCACTGTTTCTTAGTTTACTGTTTAATATGTTTTTTGCGTTGTTTTTAGTTGACTTAAAAGTTTTCAAGGAATTTTAGTAGATTTTTTTAATTTTTATATAAAAAAAAATAAATTCTAAATATTTAAAATTTTTGATATTTAACTTATTTTGGTGTGAAATTCTAATACTTGATATAAACTGTTGCCAAAAATTGTTAAAGGCTTTCAATTATGTCATTATTTTTAATGTTATAAATCATATTAATTTAGGTTATACTTTGTAATAGGACAAAATTTAAAACTTTATGGTTATTGGGTTTTTAAAAAATTATGTTTTAAACTTCCGGTTGATAATTTAAACTCTTATATTTCTTGGAAATATTAAGGAACATTCCGAAAAAAATTGTGGTTGTATTAAGTTTAATAAAACTTAAATTGTCCAAATTTATGACAATAAAATATTTATAAATTAATCGACTTCTAGTCTTTCAGTTAATGCTTGCTTCTTATTTTACAAAAAGAAATATTATTTAATAATAAATTAGGAAGTTTAACATAAGTGTATTGCACAAGGATCTAAATTAATTTTTTGAAATTTTTGAAATGTCTTTGTCGACAAAACAGCAACAACTAATTGACAATTTTTGCTTTATTTAGATATTTGTCAAACAGTATAATTCGTATTTAAACCGTCTCGCAAATAAGATATAATGCGTGGTTTTTAATCTGTCTAAAATTAGGGATACTCCTCCCTTTCAATGAGTCTAAAAACAAAATCGGATTCAGCTCACTATCTAAGGGATGTACCCCTTGTTCCATTAGGAATGTCGTGGAAATTATTTATGTTTATAACATTTTTTGTACAGAAACATTTTCGGTATAATTTTTTTTTTTCTATATAAAAGTTTTAAATTTAAAAATGTTTCTGTTGAAAAATTTTCAATTTAAAATTGTTTTCGCTAAAAACGATAGATATATAGCAAAAAAAATATATAGAAAAATTTTATAAAAAATATAGAAAAATTTTATACTTTCCCCTGTATACAATTTTATACAATTTTACATTAATAAAATTTTACATTTTTTTGTATACATATTTTTGTAACGAAGAATTGTTCATATACAATTTTAAAATAGAAAAATGTTCACATACAATTTTTGTATAGAACAATTTTTCATCTTTTTTGTATAGAAAAATTTTTAACATAACATTTTTTGTATGGAAAATTTTTCCGTATAAAATTTTTTCTAAAGAAAAATTTTCCATAAACATTTTCTGTATAGAAAAATTTTCAATACAAGTTTTTTGAAAAAGAAAATTAGTTGTAAGTTTTCAATATAAAATTTTGTGTATAGAAAAAATGTCAATATAATTTATTTTCTTTAAGAAAAATGTTCAATATGAAATTTTTTCTACAGAAAAGTTTTCAATAAAATATTGTGCTATATAAAAATGTTCAATGAACAGTTTTTTAATATTGGGCTATATTTGTGATATATTTTTTTCAATTCCGATTTTTGAGTCGATTTCTAAAAATTTGCTGGCGATAATGCCGACTTTTTTTTGGAAAAATATGCCGATTTTTAAATAAAAATGTCTAGCTCTGATAGGAATATTTTGTTGGTCTCATGTAAGAAGGCCCTAACTCACATATCTAAAACTTTAAAGGATTAGATAAACACAAATTTTAAACAATAATTGACAAAATTTTTAGATTATTTATATGCAGGTTCATAAGACATTTTTTAATTTGAAACATATAAAAAACTAAATTGAGATAGGGCTTTTTGTAGTCTCATTTCGGGGCATAAATGTAACTTGGGGCTTTTTTCTGTAGTGATCGCAACAACTTATTTTAAAGAAAGCTTTTCATAGTGAATGTTTTCTATAGGAAAGCTAAAGTTTTCTGAAAAAAGCTTTCGATAACGAATGTATTCTATAGGAAATTTTTCAATAGGAAATGCTTTTTACCGGGGATCTTTCATTAGTAAAAGTTTTCTATAAGAAATTTTTCGATACAAAAGTTTTATTTTCTATAGGAAAGTTTTCGATATTAAAGGTTTAACTTCGATTGTTTTCTATATGAAATCGTTTGATATTTAAAGTTTTATAAAGGAAATCAAAAAATTTCTATTAAAAATCTTTTTCATGCCGAAAGTTTAAAGTTTTTAGCGAGCTTTTCGACATCGATTTATATAGGAAATCTTTAGATATTGGCAGTTTTATATTGGAAAGCTTTGAATATTTGAAGTTACCTTTAGGAAATCTTTTAATATAAATGTTTTCAATCCGAAATATTTTGACAACAAATGTTTTTTACAAAAAATCTTTTGAAATTAAAAGTTTTATATAGAAAATCTTTCAATATCAAAAGTTTATAATAGGAAACCTTTCGTTATCGAAAGTTGTATATATATAGAAGTCTTTTTTTAAAACTTTCAATATGACATGTTTTTAGTTGAAAGCTATAATAAATCTTCTAATATTAAAAGTTTAATAAATAAAAGTTTTATATTCGATAATATTTCGATATCGAATGTTTATTATAGGAATCCTTTCGACATCGAAAGTTTTATATAGGAATTTTTGAGATAAACAGTTTTTTAGAAAGCTTTAGATATTAAAGTTATCTATAGGAAATCTTTCGATATTGAAATTCTTTTATAAAAAAGTTTTATATAAAAAGTTTTCTGTTTGAAAGTTTTTGACAACAAATGCTTTATATAAGAAAATTTTCAATATCGAAAGTTTATTATTATAGAAAACCTTTTGCTAAGGAATATTTTATATAAGAAAACTTTGGATAAATAATGACAGTTTTTTATAGAAAAGCTTTTGATGTTGAATTTTTTAGTAGAAAGCATTTTATTAAATTAGTTCAATATAAAATTCGAGTAATTAACTCCCAAAATAAGAAAGCTTTGGCTATTGAAAGTTACCTATAGGAAAACTATTATTATTAAAAGTTTTCTATCCGTGAAATGTTGTCGACAAAACATCCAATTGAAAGCTTTAAGATTCAAAAGTTTTCTATTATTAGTCTATGCAACGACACATATTTTGGCGAGATAGGGCTTCTAAAAGATATATATTTTTTAGGAATAAGCAAGGGTTTTCTGAAAAATTACTTAAATAACCGCTAATTTTGATAAAATTGCCTTATTTGCCTTAAATGTATTGGAATCACAAAATATGAATTTTGAAAAAAGTGTGAATTAGGGCCTTTCTACATGAGACCGATGATATGTTTGTTTAAAAGCCGATTGTTACTATGTTTCTGAGAGCTACTGCTGGTTCTAGATTTAGTTCTGTTTTTAATTAATTGTCATTATCTTCAGATTTGGAAGCGTATTTATGAAGTTTGTCGCATTTAAGTGACTTTCATCAGAAGGTCTTGTATGGAGCTATGTATGCAAATATGCAAATATAGATCGATTTAAACTAAATTTTATAGCAATTTTGATCAATTTCAATATTAATGGTCCTACTGCCAAAAAAAAAATGTCTGTGACAAATTTATATATATATATAATTCCCCGACAACATTCCAATTGGAACAAGGGGTACTTCTCTCAGACAATGAGCTGCATCCGATTCTATTTTTTAGACTCATTGAAAGGGACCTACGTTTTAACGCCGGCTCCGAACGGCAAATGCATTAGTTAGAGAAGTTTTTCATAGCCTAATACTCAATAACCAGTGGCTAGCTGAGTTATGAGGTGAACCGCCGCTTTTTTAAAAATTAATTTTTTTCAAGTGGGCCTGACAGGGATTGAACTTGGGACCTCTGGTATGCTAGGCGGATGACTAACCTGCTATACCACGGCGGTTCACCTGTGACAAATTTAACAAATATAAAAAAGGAACATAATTTTATATTTTGGACGATTTTTACTATTTTTAAAAAGCTTTCTGCTTGTACCAAAAATTAATTTCTTGTCGAGTCTCAAAAACGTATGTATCTTGAAAATTTTGGCAGTTTTGTTTTGAAAAACGTATTTAATTTGAAAAACTTTTTAATTTTAACTATTTTACATTATTTTAACTTAAACTTGAAGAATTTTGTTAATAAAACTAAGACCTCAATTAACGATTCTTATACTCTGAACAATTAGACTACTTTTCTTGCCAATTATTTGGGTTATTTTCTTACCATTTTCTTGTCATAACTATTAATATTAAGTCGTCTATTATAACTTAATTTTATTGTTTTTCTTAACAATTTTACAATATATGAGTTGAAATATTATAACTTAATTCTTATTAAAGTGGCATTTTTTATCCTTTTTTTTTTGCTGCCTTTAAAACTCAATTTACATGCAAATAAATACAAAACATTCAACAATTAACTATTACTTTAGTTTACTTTCAAATTCATGTCAAAGAAAAAACACTTCCAAACGATTTACATGACGACATTTCCAAGTTGACTTGAGAAAAAAAGTATAAAAATTAAATGAAAGGAAAACAACATTTTAACATGTTAAACTTCAACAAAAAACTACAAAAGATTTCGTTTTTCTTTTGTCTGAATATGAAATTAAGTGCAAAGAAACGTTTTGAGTAACAAAAAACAAATGTTAAACTCAACAATTTCCTTGATTAAAGTTAATCTCATATTACAATTTGCAATTTGACAGTATTTGGTCAAAATGTGGGAAATAATAGTAAAGTAGGGTGTTTACTCGAGTTATGTTTGCTCGATTAATCGGAAAAATAAAATCGATTAATCGCTCGAGTAAATAAAAATGACTAATTTCAAATAAAGATTTATTTGAGTAATTTTCCACGAGTAATCGAGTTACTCGAGTAAAAACATTTTATTAATTTTGTTAGCATTTTTTAAAATATTAATAAAATAAACGACTAAAGTTTGTTTCAGTGTATTCTTTAACTGCTAAGTTTATTTGAAAGTGCTCAATCTCGAAATGATAATATGCTCTAAGATTGGTAATTAAGTATGCATTTTTGTTTCTGCTTTTTTTGACAACGAGTAAAGAAAAAGTTTTTTTTTAATGTATGTTCTTGTTATTCCCCTGTCACGCAAATAATGGCCAACGTTGGTTCGAAATTATCTGCTGCACATAATTTTTTAGATTAAGATACATCATTACTAATGATATATACCATTTTATGCAATAATCAGGGTTTTAATTGTAGACCACATAAATCAATTATCTACCGTACTATAGCTTATTTGTAGCAATAATCGAGGGTTTAAATATAGTCCATTTTCCATTTTATGAAATAATCGTGGGTTTTAATGTTATCAATTCTTAGCAATAATCAAGAGTTGTAATATAGTCCATTACAGATTCAATAATCGTAGATCCAAGTTGTGGTATCCAATGTAATTTCTACTACTGTTAATTTAAAGGTCCTAATGTAATTGTAATTATTGTTAAGGTCCAGTTGAAGGTACCATTGTAATCGTAAAAACTACGATAGTCCAGTATTCGCAGGTACTACTATAGTTTAGTTGAAGATTTTTATATAATCGTACGTACTATTACTATAGTAGGGCCAATAGTAATAGTACGTCCTACTATAGTTCAATTAATCGAACAAATGTTATTTTTTATTAAAAATAAAATTTTTATTTTCGTTTTATGTTTTTTTATTGTGAATTGTTAATTTTTTTGTTAATAAAACACTATAATTTTATTAAAAATAGCTTATGAAAAAATTTTACTCGAGTAATTTAAAAACGAATATTTTACTCGATTAACTCGAGTAATTTTTGACGATTATTCGATTGTCCGAGTAATTCAAAAACCCCATTTTCAAGTTATTTGATTACTCAAACAATTAAAAGTCGAGTAAAATGAACACCCCCTATAGTAAAGACAATAAAGTTTATTAACATGGGGAATGAGTAGGGTAGGAGGGGGATCATTTGCCATAGGGGCGCATTTGCCACCACTAATTTTCTTGAAAACTAACTTATCTTTTTTGATGCTGTAATCGATATTATATTCGTTTATCATTGATATTCTATATCTCAAATTTTAACTGCTGTAGCTTTCATTTTTAAAACATCAGGCGTGATTTACTGTTTTAGCAGATCCTGAAAAAATATTTTGCTACAAGTATTTTTATAATATTTTCCTTAGTTTTTTGTTATTCTAAGCAATTATTCATTAGTTCAATAAACAATATAAATAGTATTGAGAACAAATATTTTAATTTTTTATCAATAAATCTATTTGTTATGTGAAAAATTGTTCTTTACATCTAAGGACTCTACCTGGGGCACATTTGCCATACATATATAACAAAGCTAATCGTCGACATTTTTTTGAGCCCGACATTCGTAACATCCCTATAAAGGATATCGTATTTTGGTTGCAAGGTCCAATCCATCTTCCATTTTAACATTTTTTTTTTTTAATGTTGATATGTCACAGTACAATGTTAACAGAGGCCCAATAGTTTAAATTTTGATCTCTGAATTTTTTACTGTTTTGTTTAATTTATCCATTTGAAATGAACTTGAATTAATTTTTGGTTTGTTTGTTTTGTATATTAAAGCTTAATAGAAATAAAAAATTTACTTTATTACAACAATTTTTTTACTTCTTTTTTGTACCAAACTTATTGGCAAATCTGCCCCATGGATGGGGCACATTGGCCACTTTTAGTTAATTTGCTATTTTTCAAATTTGATACATAAAGAAGAGCCGTAGGCAATCTGAACCAACATAGATTAAAGCTAACATATATAGGTACCTATGAAGAACAAAAGAATTGTGATAAATCTCCCGGCAAGAAACCTAGAGCACTTTAAAAAAAAGTGGCAAATGCTCCCCCTTCTACCCTAATATAATTATGATTAGTACTAATACGTCGAAAAATCAGAAAATATTTTTCACAATTTTTCAATATAAATTTTTTTCTATCAAAATTTTCTATTGGAAATCATAATACAAAAATTTTTCATTACGAAAATATTTTGTTATAAAAATTTTCTAATATAGAAAATTTTCTTTTATAGAATATATTTAGATAAAAAAATTTCTAGTATCAAAAATCTTTCCTTACGAAAATTATCTTATGCAGAAAATTATTCGTTATAAAATGTTATTATATACATATAAAGAAAATGTTTTCAGTTATAACGCTTCTTTTGTAGTACCTAGCTGCTACTGTGGCTTTATAGCTTTCAATTCTTTAGCTTTACAATTTCTATTACTTATTCGACATTATAGAAATTCCTTTTGAGCACCTTAATTATTTGTTTATTACAAACATTGCATGCATTCATTCTGAGGAGGAATCTGTAAAAAACCCATTGAGGTAGAGGAGTTAAGAGACGAAGCTAAACGAAGCATATCCAAATACATCAAGTGAAATATACATTAGCATACCTTCAAATATACCCAGTAGTTCAAAATAAAAGGATTGTATGCAATAGTTGAAGTTAATTTTTCATTTAAACTGTTTCTTATCATAAATAATCTTCTTTCTCAAATGTTAATTATGTCATTATTTTTGAACTGTAGGGTATCTACTTATAGCAACAAATTCTAAAAAAATAAGAGCTGAGTTGAGTAGAGCCTAAAATTGAGAATATTTTTATCCTTTGACAAGCGGTCGTTTACATTTAAATGCAAATAAATTTATATCTATGTAGTAGTTAAGTACATCTGTATAGAATCCTTTACACGGCCAAACATTAGGATCTAAAAAATAACACTATTCGACAAATGAAAAAAATAACATCTTTTAGATAACGACATACATTTTTTACAGAAAATTTAAGATATTAAATTTTTCTATAGATATTTTTAATATAAAATTTTTAACAAAAAATTTTCGATATAAAAATTTTCTACAGAAAGTTTTTGATATGGAATTTTTGGTACAAAATTTTCAATATAAAATTTTTCATTAAAAAGTTTTACTGTAGTGTATTGCACTAAGAATCCCAATTTATTACAATTATTTATTATTGTAATAAATAGTTTTTTGATAAAACCAAAAAATGTTGGTGGGGAAACATTTCCTCGACGCAATTCGATGGTTGGTTAGACCATCTCATCAGGAGGATTATCCCTAATTCTAGACAGAGCGAAAACCTCACATTATGTATAATTTGAGGGACTGAATAAATACGAATTATTATTATTGAGTCCAACAAATATCAACATAAAGCGCAGATTATCATCCGAACAGAAACACACAAACATTTTTCAGTTTTATAATTTCTTTATTTTTCTATAGAAAATTTTCTTTAAAAAAATTTTTGATATCGAATTTTTCTATAGAAAATTTTCGATGTAAAATTTTCTTTATAAAATTTTTCATTAAAAATTATTTTCATAGAAATTTTTCATATAAAATTTTACCATGGAAATTTTTTATATAAAATTTTTCCATGGAAATTTTTCATTGAAAATTTTTATATAGAAAATTTTTGGTATCAAATTTTTATGTAGAAAATTTTCGATAGAAATTGTCTATAGAAAATTTTCGATATAAATTTCTTCTGTAGAAATTGTTTGATGTAAAACTATTCTATAGAAATTATTCTATATAAAATTTTTATGTAGAAAATTTTCGATATAAAATTGTTATTTAAAAAATTTTCGATACAAAATGTTTCTATAGAAAATTTTCGTTTTAAAATTGTTTTATACAAAATTTTCTTGGAATTTTTCTAGAAAATTTTTGATATAAAATTTTTTTGTAGAGAATTTTTTAAAGAAATATTTTTTTGCTAAAAATTTTTTTAAAAATATTTTTTATAGAAATTTTTTTATATAGAATTTTTCTATCGAAAATGTTTGATATAAAAGTTCTAATATAAAATCTTTAATATAAAATTATTTTATATAGAACATTTTAAATATACAATTTTTAATATAAAATTTTTCTAGAGAAAATTTTCGACATAAAATTTTTCTATAGAAAATTTTCGACATAAAATTTTTCTATAGAAAATTTTCGATGTAAAATGTTTTTGTAGAAAATTTTCGATATATAATCGATAGAAAATTTCGACACAAAATTTTCCTAGAGAAATTTTCGATACAAAATTTGAGATATAAAATTTTTCTAGAGAAGATTTTCGATATAAATTTTTTCTATAGAAAACCTTTGATATAAAATTATTCAATAGAAAATTTTTGATATAAAAGATATAAATGTTTTCTATAGAAAATTTTCGATATAAAATTATTCTATAGAAAATTTTTTATATAAACTTTTGTATTTAAACTTCTCTCTATATAATATTTTCGATATAAAATTTTTCTATAGAAATTATGGATAAAAAAATACAAAATTTTATTAAAGAAAATTTTTTTTAGAAAATTTTCTTATAGAAAATTTTTATTATACATTTTTTTATAAAATTTTTCTATTGAAAATTTTGGACTTAAATTTCTTCTATAGAAAATTTTAGATACAAAATTTTTTTTTTAAAAAATTTTCGATATAAATTTTTTTCAAAATTTTTTATGAAATATGGATATAAAATTTTTTCATGAAAAATTTTAGATATACAATTTTTTAATTGAAAATTTTCGTTTTTAAATTTTTGTTTATATTTTGGATATAACATTTTTTAAAAAAATTTGAGAGTCAACTAGCGACAATTTTGAAACATTTTTTCATTGGATATAAAATTCAGATTAAAAATTTTACCTGCTTAAGTATAAGTATGATCGAATTATAGTAATAATCTTCGCTTTAAGAATATATGCATGTTTTTAAAAACTTCCATTCCATTTCCATTTGTCGACTAGTGTAATTTTCCCGTTCACTCAAAGCAAAAGTGAAATGCTACTACTTTGGCATGTTATGATTAAGAAACTGACAATGATGATAATAATGACAGTGACGATGCAGATGATGATGATGATTGAGGAAATGGCGATGACACAACGGGGGTCGTCGGTCTGGTTAGGATTTCAAGGCATCTCTATCTAATGAAAAAATACTTGACATAAACCAACATAAAACGGGGAGGTGGAAAAAATACATACAGACAAATTTAAAAAAAAAGTAAAGGTGAGTTATAAAAGTTTCAAACTAAATATTTAAAGAGTTGTAAATTTTTAACAGGATTTTACAAAGAGCTTAATTCAAAATGAATCTGCTAAAACAGGAAAATTTTAAGAGCGAAAAAAGGATTTAGAAATAGAGGTGAAAAAAAAATTCAACACCAAGAGTGGAGAGTTTTAGATTTTCTGCAAACAAAACTCAACACTTTCTTCCTTAAAGCAAGCGCATGCCTGAGTTTTGAATAGAAGTGAGAATAAGTTTAAAAATGGTTTGCTGAATTTGTAAAACTCTCTGAGCTTAAGAAATTTATCTTTAGCAGATTTTTAGTACAAAAATTGTTGTTGCGGCGAATTTGTTATACTCACCACGGCAGAGCTATAGAGGACTTTTTTCTGGTGTTTTATTATTGTATGTTTTGAGTTTCTGGTCAATGAATGAAAATCTTTTACTCATTCTATCTCTAAAGGTCTAAGGCCAAACAATGACTTTAATTCCTCTGTGTAAACGTTTTCCTTTAAAACGGGAAACACATTTTCGTGGAAAATGATGATGAATGTGAATGTATAAAGTCGAGAAGAAGAAAATATAGGCGAATTAAATTCATGAAATTTACGCTAAATTTCACAAAAGCAAGAAGAAGATAATCTAGGTGTACCAATATTAAATGAAATTAAACAGGGCAAAAGTCTCTTTAAAGATAGAAAACTTAATGATTTCGGGGTGAGAATAATTATTTTGGGTAAATGTAAATTTAACTTTAATTAAAGGGATATAATTTAAATAAAAGCGAAGAAATAAAGTTACAAGACTTAAAAAATAATGAAGAAATTATTTTTATTTTAAGAAAACTTAATCGTCTTTTCGGCTGTCCTTTCATTCATTTGTCAGAGTCTTTAAACAAATCGTATTATCTAAATTCTGTGGAAATAAGTATATACAAATTATATTTTACTACAATCACCTTTTGTCTTTAATCACATATCAGATAACACTCATCAAAGACATTTTAATCAAAACTTTGCTCACGTGTGAAATTAACTTGAATTAGAATGTATCAGTTGTCTTTTCCCGGAATTTACAAAATCTTGTGAATTTGTTAGGTCACGCGGTTAATTGATATTATTTTGCACTTGCACTAGAATGAGTTTAAAATTTTCGAAAAGCAATGAGATCTAAAGATTACTTTGTTTTGCGATTTATATAAATCTTAGGAATATATACAATTTTTAAGCATAAAATTTAATTTATCGAACCCAGAAACGAACATTTGAAATACCGGCTGTGGTTAATATCTAGATAACTATAACCGACTATATAAAAACCTGCAACACTAACATCAAAGGTTTTTATTGTATTTACAAGAACACATTGGGGACTGAACGATATATAATTTCTTGTATTGAAATTTTTTGTTATAAAATTTCTTCTATAGAAACATTTTTTTTTATAGAAAAATTTTCGTTACAAATTTTTTTCCAGAGAAAAATTTTCGTTATAAAAATTTTTTTAGGGAAAAATTTTTGTTCTAAAATTCTTATTAGAATAGAAAAATTTTCATTATAAAAATTTTTCTATAGAAAAATTTTCATTATAAAAATTTTTCTATAGAAAAATTTTCATTATAAAAATTTTTCTATAGAAAAATTTTCGTTATAAAAATTTTTCTACAGAAAAATTTTCATTATAAAAATTTTTCTATAGAAAAATTTTCATTATAAAAATTTTTCTATAAAAAAATTTTCATTATAAAAATTTTTCTATAGAAAAATTTTCATTATAAAAATTTTTCTATAGAAAAATTTTCATTATAAAAATTTTTCTATAGAAAAATTTTCATTATAAAAATTTTTCTATAGAAAAATTTTTCTATAGAAAAATTTTCGTTATAAAAATTTTTCTATAGAAAAATTTTCGTTATAAAAATTTTTCTATAGAAAAATTTTCGTTATAAAAATTTTTCTATAGAAAAATTTTCGTTATAAAAATTTTTCTATAGAAAAATTTTCGTTATAAAAATTTTTCTATAGAAAAATTTTCGTTATAAAAATTTTTCTATAGAAAAATTTTCGTTATAAAAATTTTTCTATAGAAAAATTTTCGTTATAAAAATTTTTCTATAGAAAAATTTTCGTTATAAAAATTTTTCTATAGAAAAATTTTCGTTATAAAAATTTTTCTATAGAAAAATTTTCGTTATAAAAATTTTTCTATAGAAAAATTTTCGTTATAAAAATTTTTCTATAGAAAAATTTTCGTTATAAAAATGTTTCTATAGAAAAATTTTCGTTATAAAAATTTTTCTACAGAAAAATTTTCGTTATAAAAATTAAAAAAATAGAATAGAAAAATTTTCGTTATAAAATTTTTTCTATAGAAAAATTTTTGTTATAAAATTTTTTCTATAGAAAAATTTTCGTTATAAAATTTTTTCTATAGAAAAATTTTCGTTATAAAATTTTTTCTATAGAAAAATTTTCATTATAAAAATTTTTCTATAGAAAAAGTTTCATTATAAAAATTTTTCTATAGAAAAATTTTCATTATAAAAATTTTTCTATAGAAAAATTTTCATTATAAAAATTTTTCTATAGAAAAATTTTCATTATAAAAATTTTTCTATAGAAAAATTTTCATTATAAAAATTTTTCTACAGAAAAATTTTCATTATAAAAATTTTTCTATAGAAAAATTTTCATTATAATAATTTTTCTATAGAAAAATTTTTGTTATAAAAATTTTTCTATATACAAATTTTTATTATAAAAATAAAAAAGAAAGCTCATCGTTATAAAAATTATTCTATATATAAATTTTCGTTATAAAAATTTTTCTATAAACAAATTTTCGGTATAAAATTTTTTCTATAGAAAAATTTTCGGTATAAAATTTTTTCTATAGAAAAATTTTCATTATAAAATTTTTTCTATAGAAAAATTTTCGGTATGAAATCTTTTCTATAGAAAAATTTTTTCTATAGAAAAATTTTCCTTATAAAATTTTTTCTATAGAAAAATTTTCCTTATAAAATTTTTTCTATAGAAAAATTTTCCTTATAAAATTTTTTCTATAGAAAAATTTTCGTTATAAAATTTTTTCTATAGAAAAATTTTCGTTATAAAATTTTTTCTATAGAAAAATTTTCGTTATAAAATTTTTTCTATAAAAAAATTTTCGTTATTAAATTTTTCCATAGAAAAATGTTCGTTAAAAAATTTTTTCCATAGAAATAAAACTTTTTCTTTAGAAAAATTTTCATTATAAAATTGTTTCTATAGAAAGATTTCGTTGTAAATTTTTTTGTTACTTTTTTTTCGAAGCTTATAATATTTGATTTAAGTAATTATCTTACCAGTTTAAAGTTATTATTATAAAAATCTAAAAATTTCTAATACATGAAACTGAAGCAAAAATTTTGCGTAAGGAAACATCTGCCAATAAAAAAACGGTCTGTAAAAAAAACCAAAGGCTATTTATATTTTTCTTCTCTTTCCCAAAAAAAAAAAAACACAATACAATTTTGAAAATACCTAAAACATTGTTCATTATTATTACATTGTGGAAAAAATTGTTAAATAAAAAGGACAAATAAAATCTTAACAAATTTCTTTAGACCAATTTTAATGATAATCTTGTTTTATTTTAATCTTTTCTTTTTTGTTCTGGTTAAGCTTAAAATTTTATACTTTTTGCAGAGACACAATAAAATTGTGAAAACCACCAAAATGATTCAGTAACTTTTCCTTTGATATATAAAAAAAAAAAGAAACAAAATTTCTACAATCATGTGGAAAACAATAAGCCAGTATGTTGCTGTTATTATTGTTGTTGTTGTTGTTTTTGTTGCTGGTGATGAAACAAATGTTGCTTACAAAGATGTTGATTTCAGCAATAGTTTTTCTCATTCTTATCCTTTCGTTACATCCTTCTCTCCTCAGTTCGTTCATTCTGTCATGAATGATGTGATGATGTTCGTTCGTAGTTCCTACGTTCATTCGTTCGTTTGTTCTACTTTGTCATTTGTTGTCTTTTTACAACTAAATTGTAAATCTTTTGAATTATTATCTTTATGAAATTGCACTTGTCAGCACTTTCAAGATGCTTTAGCTTAGCTCCTCCGATGTTGTTGTTATTGTTGCTGCTGCTGCTGATGCCTGATTGTCTCCACTTTTTAGATTTCTTTTTTTTATATTTATTTTATTTTAGAATGAATGTCTTTTTTCAATTCTGCTGCTAATGCTAAAAGTCGGTCTTACAATTTAGCCAGTAAGTCAGTGTGTCTGGTCTGGTCTGACTGCCTGTCTTTCGGTCGTTAGGTTAGTTGTTGGGTCTTTTGATAAAATGTTTGGTTTCTTGGGTTTAGTGATTATTTGCTTGTCTTTGTTTAGGATTTTTCAAAACATTTTTTCTCTGTAAATAGGATTTTAATTTAGCTTTATGATTTTGATTTCAACAAAAACAAAAATAATCATTCAAGAAAAAAAGATCACAGAGAATAAAGTATTAATTTAAACTGTATTACATTTCTAAAAAGTGTTACTGTAACAAGCTAAAAAAATATTTAATACAGGTCTCCCTACTATAACGCGATAAATTTCAACACGAACAATCTTTCAATAAAACAAGATATTCTTTCAATGCGATTAGAAAAAATCTAACCAGTGTTCAAATGTCATTCCCCTGGTTATCCCTTTAAAATTTTTTTTTTTTTTTTTATTTTGCTTTCCCTGTGTAAATAAAAAGGGACAAGTACTATACAAATATTCCACTTCGCCATTTAATACTCTACTTTTTCTTAGAATTGTTTTGTTAAATAAAAAACTGTCCACTAAAGTGTTTCTTTATAGGAAATTTATTGAAGATTTACTATTTATAGGAAATTTTTCGAAAATTGTCAATTTATAGGAAATTTTTCAAAAATTTACTATTTGTATAAAATTTTTCGAAAATTTACTATTTATAGGAAATTTTTCGAAAATTTACTATTTATAGGAAATTTTTCGAAAATTTACTATTCATAGGAAATTTTTAAAAAATTGACTATTTATAGGAATTTTTTCGAAAATAAACTATTTGTAGGAAATTTTTCGAAAATTTACTATTTATAGGAAATTTTTCGAAAATTGACTATTTATAGAAAATTTTTCGAAAATTGACTATTTATAGAAAATTTTTCGAAAATTGACTATTTATAGAAAATTTTTCGAAAATTGACTATTTATAGGAAATTTTTCGAAAATTGACTATTTATAGAAAATTTTTCGAAAATTGACTATTTATAGAAAATTGACTATTTATAGGATATTTTTCGAAAATTGACTATTTATAGGAAATTTTTCGAAAATTGACTATTTATAGGAAATTTTTCGAAAATTGACTATTTATAGGAAATTTTTCGAAAATTGATTATTTATAGGAAATTTTTCGAAAATTGACTATTTATAGGAAATTTTTCGAAAATTGACTATTTATAGAAAATTTTTCGAAAATTTAATATTTATAGGAAATTTTTCGAAAATTGACTATTTATGGGAAATTTTTCGAAAATTGACTATTTATAGGAAATTTTTCGAAAATTGACTATTTTTAGGAAATTTTTCGAAAATTGACTATTTATAGGAAATTTTTCGAAAATTGACTATTTATAAGAAATTTTTCGAAAATTGACTATTTATAGGAAATTTTTCGAAAATTGACTATTTATAGGAAATTTTTCGAAAATTGACTATTTATTGAAAATTTTTCGAAAATTGACTATTTATAGGAAATTTTTCGAAAATTTACTATTTATAGGAAATTTTTCGAAAATTTACTATTTATAAGAAATTTTTTGAAAATAACATATTTATAGGAAATTTTTCGAAAATTTACTATTTATAGGAAATTTTTCGAAAATTTACTCTTTATAGGAAATTTTTCGAAAATTGACTATTTATAGGAAA
Organism: Stomorhina lunata; assembly: GCA_933228675.1. Taxonomy (NCBI): domain Eukaryota; kingdom Metazoa; phylum Arthropoda; class Insecta; order Diptera; family Rhiniidae; genus Stomorhina; species Stomorhina lunata. Next base: position 119,157,013 of record OW121743.1, on the reverse strand, counting down.
GTTTTCGAAAATTGACTATTTATAGGAAATTTTTCGAAAATTGACTATTTATAGGAAAGTTTTCGAAAATTGACTATTTATAGGAAATTTTTCGAAAATTGATTATTTATAGGAAATATTTCAAAAATTTACTATTTAACGGAAATTTTTCGAAAATTGACTATTTATAGGAAAATTTTCGAAAATTGACTATTTATAGGAAATTTTTCGAAAATTGACTATTTATAGGAAATTTTTCGAAAATTTACTATTTATAGGAAATTTTTCGAAAATTTACTATTTATAAGAAATTTTTTGAAAATAACATATTTATAGGAAATTTTTCGAAAATTTACTATTTATAGGAAATTTTTCGAAAATTTACTCTTTATAGGAAATTTTTCGAAAATTGACTATTTATAGGAAAGTTTTCGAAAATTGACTATTTATAGGAAATTTTTCGAAAATTGACTATTTATAGGAAAGTTTTCGAAAATTGACTATTTATAGGAAATTTTTCGAAAATTGATTATTTATAGGAAATTTTTCAAAAATTTACTATTTAACGGAAATTTTTCGAAAATTGACTATTTATAGGAAAATTTTCGAAAATTGACTATTTATAGGAAATTTTTTGAAAATTTACTATTTATAGGAAATTTTTCGAAAATTTACTATTTATAGAATATTTTTCGAAAATTTACTATTTTTTATAGGAAATTTTTCCAAAATTTTTCGAAAATTCACTACTTTTAGGAAATTATTCAAAAATTAACTTCTTATAGGAAATTTTTCGAAAATTTGCTATTTATAGGAAATTTCTCGAAAATTAACTATTTATAGGAAATTTCTCGAAAATTTACTTTTTGTAGGAAATTTTCGAAAATTTACTATTTATAGGAAATTTTTAAAAAATTTACTATTTATAGGAAATTTTTCGAAATTTTACTATTATAGGAAATTTTTCGAAAATTGACTATTTATAGGAAATTTTTCGAAAATTTACAATTTATAGGAGGTTTTTCGAAAATTGACTATTTATAGGAAATTCTTTATAAAAATTTTAAACAATCTTCTCTTTTCATATGTTCACACATCATTCCCCTGCCATCATACCTTATACAAAAATAACACAGGGGATTGACGACAAAAAACACAAGCAAAGCTAAAGCCTTAGACCAATATAATTAACAATTTTGATTACAATTAGATTTACTATTAGAATTTTTCACTATGATAATATTCAAATTGTCGCTAAGCGTCGATGGAATGAGCTTTCTATAGAAAACTTGTAGCTGGGATGAGTTTTCTATAAAAGAGTTGTCACTAGGATGAGTTTTCTATAGTGAGGTTGTCGCTGGGATTAATTTGGAATAGAAAAATTGTCGCTGGGATGAGTTTTCTATAGAAAATTTGTCGCTAGTATGAATTTTCTATAGAAAAGTTGTTGTCGAATGAGTTTTTAATAGAAAAGTTTTCATTAGGATGAGTTTTCTATAGAGAGGTTGTTGCTAGTATGAGTTTTCTATAGAAAAGTTGTGGCTGGGATGAACTTTCAATAGAATAGTTGTCGATTCGATGAGTTTTCTATAGAGAGGTTGTTGCTGGGATTAGTTTTGTATAGAAAAGTTGTCGCTGGAATGAGTTTTCTATAGAAAATTTGTCGCTGGTATGAGTTATCTATAGAAAAGTTGTTGCTGGAATGAGTTTTCTATAGAAAAGTTTTCACTAGGATGAGTTTTCTATAGAGAGGTTGTCGCTGGTATGAGTTTTCTATAGAAAAGTTGTCGCTGGAATGAGTTTTCAATAGAAAAGTAGACGCTGGGATGAGTTTTCTAGTTTACTAGAATCTTGTTTGCAACAACATGATTACATACAATAAGAGGGAGTCCTGTACCAGTGTTAGCCTCAATTAAGACAAACAACTCAAAGAACATAAAAACAAAGCAAAGGGCGAGTTTCAGGATAAGTAGGTTTCTATTTGAAACTTAAGCTAAAAGTGTCGGATATGATTTCTAAAATAAGTGAAATAAATTAAAATATATAATACATCCTTCACTGACTATTTTCTAATATAAAAAAAAAAACATTTAAACCAGCACTTTCTTTATAATTACACACACATAAAAACTTTATACATACAGTATATGTACAAAGCTCGTTATCTGTCAGTCAACGCATAAACGACCTAGTCAGGACCTATCTTGTTCTGGTTTACAAAATATGAATACAAAAAAATCCACAATCACTTTTTTTATTTATTTCACCTCCTTTTCCAAGAACATCAACAACTCTCCCATTAACTATATGAAATGTCCTTACACACCCACATATTGAAGGAGTCATCTACAAACATATGCAGAAATATTACGAAATGTATGAATGTTGTATATGCTTTTTATACGCATATACAACATTCATACATTTCGTTTACAACTTTTCTTAGGGTACGTTCTTTTTTCACTTTTCTTTCTAATTTACTTCTAATAAAGAACTTATGTTATTGATATATTCTTAGGATACCCGACAGCTTAGCGAGCTTAAAGTTAAACTCATTTGTATATGAATATTTTGAAAAATTTAAACCACCCTAATGTATTGAGCTTGACTAGAACGCTTTATTCATCTTTTCGTTTGCTTATTCATACATTCTAGTCATTCTCCATGTCACTTAAGGGGTGAACAGCGTTGACGTAACTTTAATCGTTTAAGTTTAGATTCCTTTCAAATAAATGAACAAAAACCGCAGCAAGGACAAAAACATAAAAGCAGTCTAGTACTTGTATTAGTATTACTAGCACTAGTACTAAAACGAATTGTATTAGTATTACTGGTACTAATACGAATAGTAAGGTACTAATAAAAGTACTATCATCAAAACGAATAGCATTTGTAGTAGCCATACTAATAAAAGTGCATTTTCAAGTAGCAATACCACTACTAATTAACCAAAAGCCTACTACACCATTTTCAATTGTAATTGAGAAATTTTCAAATTAAATTGAGAAATTTTCAAATTAAATTGAGAAATTTTTAATTGAAATTGGGAATTTTCAATTGAAATTGAGAAATATTCAATTGGAATTGAGAATTTTCAATTGAAATTGAGAAATTTTCAATTGAAATTGAGACTTTATAATTGAAATTGAGAAATATTCAATTGAAATTGAGAAATTTTCAATTGAAATTAAGAATTCTTCAATTGAAAATGAGTTTGTAAATGGAAATTGAGAAAATCCCAATTGGAAATGAGAAATATTCATTTGAAATTGAAGATTTTAAAATTTATATTGACAATTTTCCAATTGAAATTGAGAAAAGCCCAATTGAAAATGAGGTTGATTTTTTTAATTGAAATTGAGAAAGTTTTTAATTTGAAATGAGAAATTTTCAATTGAAAATGAGAAATTTTCAATTGAAAATGAGAAATTTTCAATTGAAAATGAGAAATTTTCAATTAATTTTTAATTTCAATTGAAAATTTCTCATTTTCAATTCAAAATTTCTCAATTTCAATTAAAAAATTCTCAATTTAAATTTAAAAATTCTCAATTTCAATTGAAATTTTCTCATTTTCAATTGGGCTTTTCTTAATTTCAATTGAAAAATTCTCAATTTCAATTTAAAATTTCTCAATTTCAACTGAATGTTTCTCATTTCCAATTAGGGTTTTCTCAATTTTAATTGAAAATTTTTCATTTTTAATTGAAAATTCTCAATTTTAATTGAAAATTTTTCAATTTCAAATGAAAATTCTCAACTTCAATTGAAAATTTCTCATTTTCAATTGAAAATTCTCAATTTCAATTGAAAATTTCTCAATTTCAATTAAATATTCTCAATTTCAATTGAAAATGGTGTAGTGCGAGGGCACATTTGATGTTTCGGGAATAGAAAATAATAAATATTTTAAAATTAAAATGGCTTTATGATCAAAATACTTTTTATTTCTATAGAAAAATTGTAGGAGAAATCAGTTTTCTATAGAAAACTAGTCGGTTCAATTAGTTTTCTATGGAAAAATTGTCGGCGGGATGAGTTTTTCTACAGAAAAATTGTCGGTGGGATGAGTTTTTCTATAGAAAAATTGTCGGTGGGATGAGCTTTTCTATAGAAAAATTGTCGGTGGGATGAGATTTTCTATAGAAAAATTGTCGGTAAGATGAGTTTTTCTATAGAAAAATTGTCGGTGGGATGAGTTTTTCTATTGAAAAATTGTCGGTGGGATGAGTTTTTCTATAGAAAAATTGTCTGTGGGATGAGCTTTTCTATAGAAAAATTGTCGGTGGGATGAGTTTTTCTATAGAAAAATTGTCGGTGGGATGAGTTTTCTATAGAAAACTTGTCTCTGGGATGAGTTTTCTGTAGAAAACTTGTCTCTGGGATGAGTTTTCTATGGGAAACTTGCGGCTGAGATGAGTTTTCTATAGGAAATTTGTGGCTGAGATGAGTTTTCTATAGAAAGCTTCTCGCTGGAATGAATTTTCTATAGAAAACTTGTCGCTGGGATGAGTTTTCTATAGAAAACTTGTCTCTGTGATGAGTTTTCTATAGGAAACTTGTGGCTGGGATGAGTTTTCTATAGAAAACTTGTCGCTGGGATGAGTTTTCTATAGAAAACTTGTCGCTGGGATGAGTTTTCTATAGAAAACTTGTCGCTGGGATGAGTTTTCTATAGAAAACTTGTCGCTGGGATGAGTTTTCTATAGAAAACTTGTCGGTGGGATGAGTTTTCTATAGAAAAGTTGTCGCTGGGATGAGTTTTCTAAAGAAAAGTTGTCGCTGGGATGAGTTTTCTAAAGAAAAGTTGTCGCTGGGATGAGTTTTCTAAAGAAAAGTTATCGCTGGGATGAGTTTTCTATAGAAAACTTTTCGCTGGGATGAGTTTTCTATAGAAAACTTGTCGGTGGGATGAGTTTTCTATAGAAAACTTGTCGGTGGGATGAGTTTTCTATAGAAAACTTGTCGGTGGGATGAGTTTTCTATAGAAAAGTTGTCGCTGGGATGAGTTTTCTAAAGAAAAGTTGTCGCTGGGATGAGTTTTCTAAAGAAAAGTTGTCGCTGGGATGAGTTTTCTAAAGAAAAGTTGTCGCTGGGAAAAGTTTTCTATAGAAAAATTGTCAGTAGAATAATAATGTTAAGCTTATGCTAACTTTTTAAAATTAATTTAACTTATTCTTTAAATCAACTTAACCTTTGCTCCAACTGCAGAAAAAAACCATTAAAACATATTTACAACAGAATAAAAAATTAAATATGTAGCACCAAAACTGAAATCCTTGCCGCTGCTGCGTAAGACTATTTTAATGTCTTATTCTTTATCTAAATACTGACAAAGGATATCGTAAGTTTATTTAGTTTTACGACATTTTATCTACATTCGTATTTTAACCATTAGTTTTTCGTCCTTTAGTGTCTGCGTTTAGTTAAGTTACATTTTTTTACACAAAGAAAGTGAGAAGACCTAGAAGAAGTAAGGACGACAGAATAATATTATTTACAACCATAACATTACTTGCATCTACGGAACGTTTCAGTGTCTGTCTTCCACTGCAGCTGGCAGCAGCAACCAATACAAAAGTAATTGCACCAACTGTGTGTCCTTTTAATTTTGCAGCCATGAAATGTTTCGCTTCTTTTAAAATGACGCTTCACGTACATTTGTGAGTGTGTGTGTGTGTGTAAAGGAGAATGACAAAAGGAACGTAGTGGTATGCGTGTTTAAATTACAATTTTACTTGTCTCTTTTTCAATTTAATGAAAACCTACACATTCAGGGTTACAAGTACATTATGTAATGAATGCTACTGGGCAACGAGGTAGAAAAAACTTAAAGATTTCTTTTTTTTTGTGCAAAAGCTAGAGAAAAATGGAAATGCCATAGATCCTTTAAATTGATTTCTATTATTGCCACGAAATGTAAGGAAATAATTTATATATTTTCGATTGTCACAATTGTAGCTTGCCAGGAAACATGGTTAAAGTGAAAATTAAAGTGAGAACTTGTTTAAAATGGTTATTTTGCTTGTATTTATTTTAACAAGGAGTTTATAAAGAAAAATAGGGAACGTTTAATAGAAGGCAATATTTAATATTTTAGTACAAATGAAATTTAGAAACAAAACCTCCAAGATTAGCAATGATATTTAATAATTTATTTACTCATACAAATAAATTTTAGTTTTCAACCAGTGTAATAGTGACTAATTAAAAACTAAAAATGATATAATTCACTTCAAATTTTAATAGTACTTCAGAAATTCTTGTTATTTTTGTTAATTGATAAAACATTTACTAAATGTTTGCACAGTATTTAGCAAATCAAACAAATTGCAATGTTCAAAACGCTTAAAATATTTATAAGTATGTACAAACAATATTAGAATATAGTAAATATACCAAATAATTTAATAATTAAAATTTTATTTTATTTTTAATACTTAATAGAGACGATCAAAAATATATTTTTAAGTGGAGGAACCAATTTTATTGGAACCAATATTTATTTTGAAATTTAGTATTCAAGTCGGGCTTATATTCGTTATTTTAAAAATTTACGATTTAAAGTTTAGATTGATTAGTAATTAGTAGGTATACTAAGAATAACAATATGACACATGTCAGTAAAATTTTTGTTTAACTTGTGTTAACCCTTTAATATCATTTGTTGCTTATAAGCAACATTGTAAAATTTTAGTCATAGTTCCTTTAGTTTTTGTTCTTTTTGCTTACATTGGTGACCATTCAATTACGAAAATACATTCTTAAAAGCTTTACAAGTATTAATTTGTGAGATAGTTGAAGTGGTGTTAAATCATGTGTAAAAAGTTGTCTTACAAAAATTCATATAAAAACGAAAAGTGCAAGGATTTTGTTTCACAAAAGTGAATTTTGTTATATATAACAGTTAGGAGAAATCAAATTTGATAAAACTTTAAAACAGTTCTTATTGCCATCCAAGGAATTTCATAAACACAATGTTGCTTATAGGCAACATTTGTCTACTGAAATACCGCCATACGAGATTGCCTCAGTAATACCGCCTAGAGAAAATTGGAAGACCATGAATCCAAAAATAGAAGAAATCGAAGTGTACACAGAATCGAAGTGTAAAAGAAACTGGGATAGATAGTGGTGTCTTCTGTAAAAAATTGCAATGTCTAAAGCAGCATGAATTATATTATACAGTGTTGCCGATTTTTTTTATACTTTTTACTAAATTGGTATTTTTTCAATGTGTAGTTCTAACGTTTAAAAAAGAAAAAGTTTTCTCCATTTTTTTTATATTTTTATCAAAAAATTTCAATAGAAAATTTTTTTATCAAAAATTTTTTTATAGAAATTTTTTTTATCAACAATTTTTCTATATTTCTACATAGTTTTATCAAAAATTTTTCTATAGAAAATTTTTGTATCAAAATCAAAAAAATTTTTTTATCAAAATCAAAAAAAAATTCTATCTATTTATTATTTTTTTATCACAAATGTTCTATACTTTTTATAAAAAATTTTTCTCCAGAAAATTTTTTTTATAAAAAATTTTTCTCCAGAAAATTTTTTTTATCAAAAATGTTTCTATAGAAAATTTTTTTATCAAAAATTTTTCTATAGAAAATTTTTTTATCAAAAATTTTTCTATAGAAAATTTTTTTATCAAAAATTTTTCTATAGAAAATTTTTTTATCAAAAATTTTTCTATAGAAAATTTTTTTATCAAAAATTTTTCTATAGAAAATTTTTTTATCAAAAATTTTTCTATAGAAAATTTTTTTATCAAAAATTTTTCTATAGAAAATTTTTTTATCAAAAATTTTTCTATAGAAAATTTTTTTATCAAAAATTTTTCTATAGAAATTTTTTTTCAAAAAATAACAAAATAGTCGGCATGTAAATATTATTCAAAAAGAAGTTTATTTGCATTTGATCCCAAACCTGTTACATTTATTTATTAATGTAACAGATCAATTTATTGATAAAAAGCCAAAAAATGTTTGCGGAGAAACCAAATTCCTCGACGCGTTTCGATTGTTGGTTAAGCCATCTCTTCAGGAGGATTATCCACAATTTAGACAGATCGAAAACCTCGCATTATTACTAAATTTTTCGATCTGTCTAAATTGGGGATAATCCTCCTGAAGAGATGGCTTAACCAACCATCGAAACGCGTCGAGGAATTTGGTTTCTCCGCAAACATTTTTTGGCTTTTTATCAATAAATTGATCTGTTACATTAATAAATAAATGTAACAGGTTTGGGATCAACTGCAAATACACTTCTTTTTGGAAAATTTTTTTATCAAAAATTTTTCTATAGAAAATTTTTTTATCAAAAATTATTATATAGAACATTTTTTTATCAAAAATTTTTCTATAGAAAATTTTCTTTTTTTGATAAAAAAATTTTCAATAGAAAAGTTTTTTATTAAAAAATTGTCTATAGAAAATTTTTTGATAAAAAAAAAAACAAAACACTTCCTTTTTTTATTTTCAAAAATTTTTCTACAGGAAATTTTTTTTTCAATAATTTTTCTACAGGAAATTTTTTTTTTCAAAAATTTTTCTATAGAAAATTTTTTTATCGAAAATTTTTCAATAAAAAATTTTTTTATTAAAAATCTTTCTATGGAAAATTTTTTGATCAAAAATTTTTGCGTAGAAAATTTTTTATCGAAAAGTTTTCTATAATTTTTTTTTATTTTTCTAAAGAAAATTTTTTTTATACAAAATTTTTCTATAGAACATTTTTTTATAAAAAATTTTTCTATACAAAATTTTTTTATCAAAAATGTTTCTGCAGAAAATTTTTTATCAAACATATTTTTATTAAAAATTTTTCCATAGAAAATTTTTTATCAAATTTTTCTATAGAAAATTTTTTATCAAAAATTTTTCTATAGAACATTTTTTTATCAAAAATTTTTCTAAAGAAAAAGTGAAAATTTGTTGATGTAAAAATATTTTTATTGGAAATTTTTACAGAAAAATATTTTTATTCAAAAATTTCTATAAAATAAAATTTTTATCCAACAATTTTCCAAAGAAAAATATTTTTATTAAAAATTTTTCTATAAAAAAATTTTTGGAATTTTGAAAATTATAAAAATCTAAAATTGTTTAATATTAGAAAATATTCCTGTTTTAAAAAATATTCCCAATATTTACAAAAATATTACCAATGTTTACAAAAATAATAGTGTCGTGGCAACAATGCTCAAGATTAAATTTCTTTGTTCTATCCAAAATACATGGTTCTCTCGAACCATGTATTTTGTTGGTATAAATTGAACTTTGATATGTTTCTTGCCAATTTTGTTTTAGTCTTTTCTTTAACAAAGCGGCACCAACTAAGTCTGTTAACATCCAAATTAAAACTGAATGATTTCACGAGTTTTATTAATGATCGTGGTATATACGAAAATAAAAAAAAAATCATCGGCTGTTGGTGGTATGGGCCGCCTACTTCTGATTATAACATAATTGTGGATGAGTTTTCCCGTGCTGAACAATAATGGCTCTTGGCAATAAATACAACCTTAATTTTATTTAAATTTAAGGTACACTAATGATGTAACCCACAAAATAAAATGAAATTAATTTTAGATGTACCAACAATGATCAATGTTGCCTATAAGCAACATCTCATAATGGTAAAAGCAGAAGTGATAGAGGCCTGAAATTGATATCGGTTCATATTTGAGGCTCATAAAATGACCTTATATAATCAAAATAATTTTAACAACGCTCGCTTTAATGTTGACATCAAGGGTTAAAACTCATCTACTATTTTAGTGAACACTTGAGGAATCTTTTTTGACGAAAATTATTATTTGAAAAATTTTCATTTATTTCAATTTTTTATCTATTTGTTTCTTATAACATAGATCGCACCTCTTCATAAAAAAGTTGGTAAATTTTCACTTTTTAGAAGAAATTGATGTGTCTTATCTACCCACTGTAAAAATCTTACATCATTTTCGCTATAATTTCGACCAAAAAAAACTCGCCTAAAAAACTACAAAACCCTCTTCTTAATACGAAAGTAGTAGTAAAATAAAATAGTTTTTTGACTCTACTGAAAATTTTTAAATTTTGAGTTAACTCCGTCTTGTTGAACAAGTGCGATATAGAAACTTTTTCATAATAGTTTTTTTCGTAGAAATTAAAGTAATTTTTTAATGAAAATATTTTCTATTAAAATTATTACGAATGAAGCAAAACATGATGATAATATAACATTTCTCAAGCCATTAATAGAATGTAAAAAATTGTAAAATTTAATTTTACTTATTTAAATTAGAATAACGAATAACAACCGGTTCTAAAGGTAAGTTTTTTTTAAATCTTTTTACGATTCGTTCCACACAAGCAGATTACCACCTGTAATGCTTAAAATCTTACTACATACCTTTAACAAATAATTGCCATAGGCATCTACAAGAAACTTAAGAAAATGGGTTTAAAGAGTAGAAGAAAAAATGTTGTAAGAACTACAAAAATAATATTAGAGCGTGTGTTCTAATAAATTAAGTTCTATTAGGCTTACAGCCAAATGGCAGATAAAAGATTTAAAGTTAAAATTATATTACATTTATGTTGAAAATGTTTAAGATGTTGAAGATTTGTATTGATTTTTAATAAATATAAATTAAAAATAATAAAGTAGTGCAGTCGAGCCTGACTATATGATACCCTAAGCCACTAAGTGTTTTCTAATGCTTAGAGAATTATATCGCTAAACTTTGTCATTACTATAACATTTTCATTAAATTTATTTTAATTATTTTTAGTATGTCGACAGAAGTGACATAATATCATATTCACAGAAAATTGTGGATCGGTTTACTTAAACCAAAGACTACAATATAAAGATGTTGCAGTTTCATACATTGGTTTATGGCATGGTAGTTTTCAAAAGTCCCATAAAAAAGAGTATATCGCTTTAACTCTAATTCGGATTAGTTGTTTCCAAATTAGAGTCAAAGCGGTATACTATTTTTTATGGGACTTTTTAAAACTACCAGGATACGATTACCGAATGAAAGAAAGCTAAGGCTTAGGAAATTTATGTCTATTTGTACTTTTTTGTTTTTCTGATTTTTCTTTATCGACTTAAATTTCACTTATATTATATTGACTTTGCTTGATAAAACAATAGCGTATACGCATGTACACCATTGCATGATAAGAATCAACATAACTGATTTTATATGTAGTCAAAATTTTGTAAAATTATACTTCCACAAAGAGGGTCAAAAGATCTATTGAAATAATTGCTTATAATTTATGTAAGTAAAGGTTACGGTTTTTTACTTAGTTGTTTTACTGAATTTCAAAGAAAAATACTGTATAGAAAGCATACACTATTTTTATTATTTCACGTGAAACTGCAGATATGATGTTTTATTCTAAATACAATTTCAAAGAACAAAAGTATATAAAAAGCTTAGTCTATTTTTACTATATCATCAAATAAAGTCAAAAAATGTCTAATACTGATATACCCAAAGAATTTTAATAAAAATTTTTCTATAAAAGAATTTTCATCAAAATTTTTCTATAAAAGAATTTTAATAAAAATTTTTCTATAAAAGAATTTTAATCAAAATTTTTGAATAAAAGAATTTTGATCAACATTTTTCTATAAAATAATTTTAATCAAAATTTTTCTATAAAAGAATTTTGATCAAATCTTTTCTATAAAAGAATTTTGCTCAAAATTTTTCTATAAAAGAATTTTGATCAAAATTTTTCTATAAAAGATTTTTGATCAAAATTTTTCTATAAAAGATTTTTGATCAAAATTTTTCTATAAAAGATTTTTGATCAAAATTTTTCTATAAAAGAATTTTGATCAAAATTTTTGAATAAAAGAATTTTGATCAAAATTTTTCTATAAAAGAATTTTGATCAAAATTTTTCTATAAAAGAATTTTGATCAAAATTTTTCTATAAAAGAATTTTGATCAAAATTTTTCTATAAAAGAATTTTGATCAAAATTTTTCTATAAAAGAATTTTGATCAAAATTTTTCTATAACAAAATTTTGATCAAAATTTTTCTATAACAAAATTTTGATCAAAATTTTTCTATAACAAAATTTTGATCAAAATTTTTCTATAACAAAATTTTGATCAAAATTTTTCTATAACAAAATTTTGATCAAAATTTTTCTATAACAAAATTTTGATCAAAATTTTTCTATAACAAAATTTTGATCAAAATTTTTCTATAACAAAATTTTGATCAAAATTTTTCTATAACAAAATTTTGATCAAAATTTTTCTATAACAAAATTTTGATCAAAATTTTTCTATAACAAAATTTTGATCAAAATTTTTCTATAACAAAATTTTGATCAAAATTTTTCTATAACAAAATTTTGATCAAAATTTTTCTATAACAAAATTTTGATCAAAATTTTTCTATAACAAAATTTTGATCAAAATTTTTCTATAACAAAATTTTGATCAAAATTTTTCTATAACAAAATTTTGATCAAAATTTTTCTATAACAAAATTTTGATCAAAATTTTTCTATAACAAAATTTTGATCAAAATTTTTCTATAACAAAATTTTGATCAAAATTTTTCTATAACAAAATTTTGATCAAAATTTTTCTATAACAAAATTTTGATCAAAATTTTTCTATAACAAAATTTTGATCAAAATTTTTCTATAACAAAATTTTGATCAAAATTTTTCTATAACAAAATTTTGATCAAAATTTTTCTTTAACAAAATTCTGATCAAAATTTTTCTATAACAAAATTTTGATCAAAACTTTTCCATAACAAAATTTTGATCAAAATTTTTCTATAACAAAACTTTGATCAAAATTTTTCTATAACAAAATTTTGATCAAAATTTTTCTATAACAAAATTTTGATCAAAATTTTTCTATAATAGAGTTTTGATCAAAATTTTTCTATAAAAGAATTTTGATCAAAATTTTTCTATAAAAGAATTTTGATCAAAATTTTTCTATAAAAGAATTTTGATCAAAATTTTTCTATAAAAGAATTTTGATCAAAATTTTTCTATAAAAGAATTTTGATCAAAATTTTTCTATAAAAGAATTTTGATCAAAATTTTTCTATAAAAGAATTTTGATCAAAATTTTTCTATAAAAGAATTTTGATCAAAATTTTTCTATAAAAGAATTTTGATCAAAATTTTTCTATGAAAGAATTTTGTTAAAAACATTTTAGTAAAAATTTTCGAGTAAATGAATATTGATCAAAAGTGTTGTATAACAAATTTTCTATAACAGAATTTTGAATAAAACTGATCAAAATATTTGTTTTTCTATAAAAGAATATTGATCAAAATTTTTCTATAAACTTTTTTTTTTTTTATAAACTTTTTCCATAAAAAAAATTTTGATCAAAATTTTTGTTAAGTAAAAATTGGACAAACATTTTTGCATAAAAGAATTTGGATCAAAATTTTTGTGTTAAATAATTTTAATCAAAATTTTTGTATAAAAGAATTTTAATCAAAATTTTTGTGTAAAAGTATTTTGTCAATATTTTTGTATAATCAAAATTTTGTTAAAAATTTTTGTTAAAAAAAAAAATTAATAAACATTTTTGTATAAAAGATTTTTGATCAAAATTTTTGTATAAAAGAATTTTGATAAAAATTTTTCTATAAAAGGATTTTTATCAAAATTTTTATATAAAAGAATTTTGATCAAAATTTTTGTATAAAAGAATTTTGATCACAATTTTTGTTAAAATAAATTTTAATAATAATTTTTTGAATAAAAGATAATAAAAGATATTGATCAAAATTTTTGTATAAAAAAATTTTTATCAAAATTTTTCTATAAAAGATTTTTAATCAAAATTTTTCTATATTGACTTTTTGATAAAAATTTTTCTTTAAATGAATTTTGATCAAAATTTTTGTTGAAAAGACTTTCGATAAATTTTTTTAATAAAGGAACTTTTATCAAAATTTTTTACAAGAATTTTTATAAAAAATTTTCTATATACGAATTTTTGTCAAAATTATTCTCTAAAAGAATTTTAATAAAAATTTTTCTGCAAAAAATTTTAATAAAAAATTTTCTATAAAATATTTATGATCAAAATTTCTCTATAAAAGATTTTTTACTAAAATTTTTCTATAAAGAATTTTTGATAAAAATTTTTGTTTAAAATAATTATAATAAAAATTTTTGTATAAAATAATTTTGATCAAAATTTTTCTATAAAAGATTTCTGATCAAAATCTTTCTATAATAGAATTTGGACCAACATTTTTGTATAAAAGAATTTTGATCAACATTTTTCTATAAAAGATTTTTGATCAAAACTTTCCTATAAAGAATTTTGATGAACATCTATAAAAGATTTTTGATCAAAACTTTCCTATAAAGAATTTTGATAAACATCTTTGTATAAAAAATTTTGTTGAAAAGAATTTTGATCAACATTTTTGTGTAAGAGAACTTTTTAAAAATTTTCTATAAAAGAATTTTGATCAGCATTTTTCTATAGCAGAAGTTTGATCAAAATTTTAGTTCAAAAGAATTTTGATCAAAACAGTTGCTAAAAAGAATTTTGATCAAAATTTTGGTTGAAAAAAATTTAGCTAAAACTTTTCCTATAGAGTACTTTTGATCAAACTTTTTCTATAGAAAAATTTTGTTCAAAATTTTTTTATTACAGAATTTTGATAAAAATTTTTGTTTAAAAGATTTTTAGTCAAAATTTTTTGTTAAAAAAAATTTTGTTGAAACGAATTTTGATATGCTGGCAGAAGCTTCTAGTTAAAATTTTTTGATGTCAAACTTTATACCGGATTATAATTTAAATGATAAGACTTAAAGCTTTGACACAGTTAGAAAGCTTTCATTTAGAAATACCTCTCATACCTCTTGTTATATTCAAATTAGAAGAAAGATTATCATCTACATATGTTTAGCACATTGACCTAAAATGTAGGTGACAGTTGGGGAAGCTTTTATTATGAAAACTCTTGAGAGTTTTTGTTTTGTAATTCAAAGATCTTTTAAAACTACCTATTATTTTTTTAAATTTATTTAAACAAAAAGCAAAAAGCGTTAATAGTTAAATCAGATGAGAAAAAAAATTTAGGTGATGATTGTTTTTATTTTAGGTGGCGTTCTTTGAACTTTTGTTGACTCTTTCTTTCAACTCTTAACATTCTTTTGGGTGAAGTTGTTTGTGTTAGAATCCCGTAGCTTTTGCGTTGGCCAAAATAAATTGATTTATTCATAAATTCATATTTAACGTTTTGTGATTTTTTTTGAACTAAATTATTTTTGGCTGTTTTAGCCAGGGGCTAGAATTTATTGTGGTTACCTTTCCTATATGCTTTCTTTCTTTGGTCTTAGAGTTTTTATGGGTTTTCTTTCAACTTTTGCCATTTCATTACATATCTTGGAAGTCAAATTGTTTGTGTAGATATTTTTTGTTGCCATTAGCATTGAAACAGAGATTATATAAGATCATCAAGAAACTAATACGCGAGTTTAGTATTTGGCAAAAATTCTCGCTGAAGGGAGGTTTAATATTTTTTTAGACGTTTAGAAAAGAAAGAATCAAAAATGAAATTTTTTACTTTGCTGCTTAGTGTAGCATTTTTAGCGGCTGGTATTAATGCGGTAAATGGTAAGTTAAGCATGAAATTATTTTGAGGATTACAGAAAATTGATGGATGATGATTTTTAGGAAAACTTGCCAATGAAGAAGCCACAGAACATGACAAAACCTCAGCTGTTCCTATGCCAGTGGTGAAACCTACATCGGCACCTTTAATGAGTTCAACTGTAGCTCCTCAACAGGTACCAAGAGTAAAAGTTTCCCCTACCAAGTCTCCTAATGTCAAACCAACAGTAAAGCCCAATAATGCTGACAAAAAGACCACCACCAGTAAGCCTATGCCTAGCGAAAAGCCCACCATGGAACAAATGGCACCATCTGAAATGAAAGCTACTGAAAAGTCTAAGACCATGGAAAATGAAATGAAAATGAAGGAGGCTATGCCCCTTGCCATGCCCGACTTACAAGCTGAAGAAACTAAAAAACCCTTGGCTGTTACCGGCTTCATTACCAAAAATGGTGATATCTATGAAATTGAAGATAAGACCGGAGCTGGCAAGATTCAAGCTCGTCAAGCTGAGGAAGATGACGCTCAACATGTTTGCAACTATGGCTCAATAGTTATTTACAGTGATGTACCCTGTAATCAAGTGACAAATGTCAAGGTCAGCGAAGTTGAGGAAAAACCGGCTGTAGCTGAAACTGCTGTACAACAAAACAAACCAGCTGAGAATACAGCAGACAACAAGGACTCGGAAGATAAAGAAGATTTGGTGCCCCAGAGGAAACCCTCTAGGCGTCCCAACAATAAGCCACGTCGCAATAAGAACAAAAAAGCTCAAGTGCAAAATCAAAAACAAAAGCCAAATCGTAACAAAAAACGTCCCAACAAAAATGGACAAAATCGTCCAGTTAAAAACAACAACAACCAAAACAAACGCCGTCGTTTAACTCAAAAACAGTTGAAGCAACAGAAAAACCGTCGCCGTCTTCAACAACAGAAAAAGCAACAAAACAATCGCCGTCAAACTCAAGCCTACGACGACGAGAAACGAGAATTTGAAAATCAACGCAGACGCAATCAACAGCAAAAACGTAGAAACCACAGACGGCAACCAGCTCAATATTACGAATCTGACTACGACTATTAATTAATTTCCAAAATTTAATTTTTGAATAAATTATTTTTATTTTTTACTTTTTACATTTCTTTGAATTTAAAAAATAGCATTTTCGAAGGCTAATTTACATAAAAGTTACAAATGGTCCGAAATTAAATGGAACTATTTTGCCAAAATTAAAATTCATATGAATTTTGATCTTTTACTAATTTAATTAAGCATTTAAGGTGAAAGTCAAATTGCTTGAATAATTTATAAAAGAATTTATTGCACTTTCACTTAAAATACTATCTTTAGTATTTTTCGATATGAAATTTTTATTGAAAAATTTTCGATATACAATTTTCATAGAAAAATTTGCGATATAAAATTTTTATAGAAAAATTTTCTATACAAAATTTTAATAGAAAAACTTTCGGTATGAAATTTTTTTTTAAGTTTTCGATAAAATTTTTTTTTAGCAAAATTTTCGATATAAAATGTTTATAGAAAGATTTTCGGTATTAAATTTTTAAAGAAAAATTTTCGGTACTAAATTTTTAGGGAAAGATAATGTGTACAAAATTTTTAGAGAATGATTTTGTGTAAAAAATTTTTACAGAAAAAGTTTTTATAGAAAAATTTTCAAAATAAAATTTTTTAAAAAAAATTTTTATAGAAAAATTTTAGTCATTAAATTTTATAGAAAAAAATTATTTATAAAATAAAAATTTTTATATATTCGATATACATTTCCTTTTTTTTTGAAAAATTTTCAATATAAAATATTTTCCAAAAAATTTTTGGTATAAAATTTTCATAGAAAATTTTTTTTTTAGAAAATTTTCGGAATAAATTTTTTATATAAAAATTTTGGGTATAAAATTTTTATAAAAATTTTCGTTATAAAATTTTTATAGAAAAGTTTTCGGTATAAAATTTTTATAGAAAAATTTTCGGTATAAAATTTTTATAGACAAATTTTTTATAGAAAAATTGCTGGTACAAAGTTTTTATAGAAAAATTTTTGGCACAAAATTTATATAGAAAAATTTTCGGTATAAAATTTTTATAGAAAAATTTTCGGTATAAAATTTTTATAGAAAAATTTTCGATATAAAATTTTTGTAGAAAAATTTTCGGTACAAAATTTTTATCGAAAAATTTTCGGTACAAAATTTTTATAGAAAAATTTTCGGTGTAAAGTTTTTATATAAAAATTTTCGGTATAAAATTTTTATAGAAAAATTTTCGGTATAAAATTTTTATAGAGAAATTTTCGATATAAAATTTTTGTAGAAAAATTTTCGGTACAAAATTTTTATCGAAAAATTTTCGGTACAAAATTTTTATAGAAAAATTTTCGGTATAAAATTTTTATGGAAAAATTTTCGATATAAAATTTTTATAGAAAAATGGAAAAATTTTCGGTACAAAATTTTTATGGAAAAATTTTAGGTACAAAATTTTTATAGAAAAATTTTCGGTGTAAAGTTTTTATAGAAAAATTTTCGGTATAAAATTTTTATAGAAAAATTTTCGGTATAAAATTTTTATGGAAAAATTTTCGATATAAAATTTTTATAGAAAAATGGAAAAATTTTCGGTACAAAATTTTTATGGAAAAATTTTAGGTACAAAATTTTTATCAAAAAATTTTCGGTACAAAATTTTTATAGACAAATTTTCGGTACAAAATTTTTATAGAAAAATTTTCAACACAAAATTTTTGTAGATAAATTTTCGGTATGAAATTTTTATAGAAACATTTTCGGTATAAAATTTTTATAGAAAAATTTTTGGTATAAAATTTTTATAGAAAAATTTTCGGTATAAAATTTTTATAGAAAAATTTTCGGTATAAAATTTTTATAGAAACATTTTCGATATAAAATTTTTGTAGAAAAATTTTCGGTATAAAATTTTTATAGAAAAATTTTCGGTATAAAATTTTTATAGAAAAATTTTCGGTATAAAATTTTTGTAGAAAAATTTTCGGTATAAAATTTTTATAGAAAAATTTTCGGTATAAAATGTTTATAGAAAAATTTTCGGCACAAAATTTTTATAGAGATTTCGGGACAAAATTTGTATAGAAAAATTCAAATAGATTCAAAATTCTAATAGAAAAATTTTCGGTACAAAATTCTTATAGCAAAATTTTCAGTGCAATATTCTTATAGCAAAATTTTCGGTGCAAAATTTTAACTGAAAAGTTTTCGGTGCAAAAAATTTTGGTACAAAATTTTTATAGAAAAATTTTGGTACAAAATTTTTATAGAAAAATTTTCTTTACAAAATTTTTATAGAAAAATTTTTGGTGCAAAATTTTTATAGAAAAATTTTTGGTGCAAAATTTTTTAGAAAAATTTTTGGTACAAAATTTTTATAGAAAAATTTTGGGTACAAAATTTTTATAGAAAAATTCTAATCAAAACTTTCATATAGTGAAACTCCGATCAAAATGATCATATTGTTAAATGCTGAATAAAATGATCGTGTAATCAAAGTCCGATCAATATTTTTCTGCAGGGAAATTGTAATCAAAACAACAGACAGTCTTTCATCATTGACTTAAAAGTATCATCCTAAACGATAGGCAGTAAATTATTCAGCTGAACGCCTAAAGGGTATGCAAATATATGAATCATACTTAAATCTGTTTAATTAAATATAAATTAAATTAAATAAAAGCCAAATGATTAAATAACTTTTTGACAATTTTTGTTTGCTTTTCGCCACAATTTTTCTCTATTCTGGCGTTTAAACTTTTTTGAGCAAAGTTTTTTAAACATTTTATTATAAATTACTTTTTTCCAAAAACTATGCAATTGTTTTCGTTTTACTTTTGCCATTTCATTCTATCGACTTAAATGCACATGTTCAATATTAAGTTTTTTGGTTTTTGTGCTAGAGTTGTTGGCATTATTTTTTCGATTTTAGAGTTTTCGAAATTTTCAAATCCATATCATTTGATTATAGAAATGTACAGAAAATATCTAGTAGTAGTTTTCGAACACGTCTGACCATTAATGCATGTACAAGTACTGATATTGTACTTTTTATTTTTATGACAACAAACAAAAACAAAAAGCGAGAGATGAATGAAATAACCCAGTAAACATGTTGATGATAATAGAACACAAGTAATATATAATTTAATTATTATAGATTGTCAAAAAACTTTAACTTATTTTGTATTAATGTTAATTAAAAAGTCTTAGTCGTTTGTAATTCTATGGTTTTCAATCTCTCTGATAACTTGTTTCATGGTCATTAACTTGTTGACTCTAAAATTTGTGTTACAGACTTAAAAAATATTTTTTTAACAAATTTTGTATTAAAACAATTTTTCTTGTATCCACAGGAAACACTCAAAACCTAATAGAAAATAGTGAACAAAAACCTAAATAAATTTCTAAACCACATTAGACACAAAACACAAAGCTTTATTGTTGTCGTCTATTTTTTTTTCCTGCAAATTTCATTTTGTATTCAAATTCATTTCCGAAATGTGAAAAGGACAAAACATTGGTGGACCGAAAATTTCTCACTTAAAAATAGTGGTCCAGCTCAGTCAGTCATTCAGGCCATTCAGGCATTTACCTAAACAAAATTGATGAAAATTTCAATAAATGCACGATTCAATATTTTTACAATTTAAGCTGAATGTCGCCTCTTTGTAATATTTGTATGGTCAAATGTCATCTGTAGGTAAAACTGGCTAATGTTGCTTCAACTTATTTTATTGTTTTTGATTTTAAAGAATTCTTTTTGTAACCAAAAACTTTATACAAAAACATACAGAGTTTCTACATTTTTTAGAAAAAATCCTTTTAGAACTTTTTTTGTGTTCAAAAATAGTAACGCCAAATGTATGAAATGGTAATTAAAATGCAGTTGACTCAAGTTAGGACTAAACATACAGAAATTAATGTATGGATGGAAGTATTTGTGGGTAAAAAAATAAGTACGAAAATATAACCGTTCAAATCCAACCACTTGAAGCCTTGATGTCAGCCTGTTCATTTGTCTATTTGTACACAATTTTCATACTGATAACATCCGAATATGAAAGCAAGCGTAAACTGACATAGTCAGATTTGAAAATTCAGTACAACGAATCTCACTAAAATACTATAAAATTTGCTTTCTTAAATTTCTGTGGAAGTCAGCCGAAACAAGAGGCCTATTTTTCTCCTAGTAGAAATGTTTATGATAAATTTCATGAAATACATCTTTGAAATTGTGACCTACAGACATCATGGAATGACAGGCAGAAAAACATGCACTTTTAAATAGTGACTCACAGTCGATTAGAGTATTAGAAGAATAAATCTATGTGTTACAAATAACAGTACGAACTTAAAATATCCTAGCCCCTTATAGCAGCATAAGGTATTTCTGCAGAAATGAAATAAAACCCACTGTACCCTTTCCATAGTTAATAGAGTTTTTGTCTGCATTTACAAAAAGATGGTTAGAATTGAATACAGAATGTGAAAAATATATTCACACAAATAGAGAAATTTTTTATAAAAGAAATTTTGCAAAAAAAGCCTATCTAAAAAAAGTTTTATAACGAACAATTTTTATAAAGGAAAATTTTTTATAAATGAAAATTTTTTTAACGAAAAATTTCCTATCAAAGAAAATTTTTATAACCAAAACTTTTATTTTATGGCAAATTTTGATAACGAAAAATTTTCTATAAAAGAAAATTCGAATAAAGAAAAATTTTCTATAAAAGAAAATTTGAATAAAGAAAAATTTTCTATAAAATAAAATTTAAATCATGAAAAATTTTCTATAAAAGAAAATATTTATAACGAAAAAATTTCCTCTAAAAGAAAATTTTTGTAACACAAAATTTTATATTAAACAAATATTTTTAAAGCGAAAAATTTTCTATCAAAGAAAATTTTGATAGCCAAAAATATTCTATAAAAGAACATTTTTATAACAAAAAAAAAAATAAAAGAAAATTTTATAACGAGAAATTTTCTATCAAAAAAAAATTATATAAAAAATAAAATTTTTACATAACGAAAAATTTTCTATAAAAAATTTTTTATAACGAAAACTTTACTATAGAAAAATTTTTATAAAAATAAATTTTCTATTGACGAATCTTTATAATTAAAAATTTTCTAGAGGAAAATCTTTGTAACGAAAAATATTCTATAGAAAAATCTTTATAATCAAAAAATTTTCTATACAAAAATTTTTATAACGAAAAATTTGCTACAGATAAATTTTTATAACGAAAAATTTTCTATAGATAAATTTTTTTAACGAAAAACTTTCTATACATACATTTTTATAACGAAACATTTTTTATAGATAAATTTTTATAACGAACAATTTTCTATAGATAAATTTTTATAACGAAAAATTTTCTATAGAAAAATTTTTATATCGAAAAATTTTCTATAGAAAAATTTTTATATCGAAAAATTTTCTATAGAAAAATTTTTATATCGAAAAATTTTCTATAGAAAAATTTTTATATCGAAAAATTTTCTATAGAAAAATTTTTATATCGAAAAATTTTCTACAGAAAAATTTTTATATCGAAAAATTTTCTATAGAAAAATTTTTATATCGAAAAATTTTCTATAGAAAAATTTTTATATCGAAAAATTTTTTAAAGAAAAATTTTTATATCGAAAAATTTTCTAAAGAAAAATTTTTATATCGAAAAATTTTCTATAGAAAAATTTTTATATCGAAAAATTTTCTATAGAAAAATGTTTATATCGAAAAATTTTCTACAGAAAAATTTTTATATTGAAAAAAAATTTCTGTAGTTGATTCTTTATATCGAAAAATTTTCTATAGAAAAATTTTCTATAGAAAAATTTTTATATCGAAAAATTTTCTACAGAAAAATTTTTATATCGAAAAATTTTCCATAGAAAAATTTTTATATTGAAAAAGAATTTCTGTAGTTGATTTTTTATATCGAAAATTTTCTATAGAAAAATTTTTATATCGACAAATTTTCTGTAGGAAAATTTTTATATCGACAAATTTTCTGTAGTAAAATTTTTATATCGAAAAATTTTCTATAATAGAAAATTTTTATATCGAAAAATTTTCTATAATAGAAAATTTTTATATCGAAAAATTTTCTATAATAGAAAATTTTTATAACGAAAAATTTTCTATAATAGAAAATTTTTATATCGAAAAATTTTCTATAATAGAAAATTTTTATATCGAAAAATTTTCTATAATAGAAAATTTTTATATCGAAAAATTTTCTATAGTAGAAAATTTTTATATCGAAAAATTTTCTATAGTAGAAAATTTTTATATCGAAAAATTTTCTATAATAAAAAATTTTTATAACGAAAAATTTTCTATAATAGAAAATTTGTATAACGATAAATTTTCTATAATAGAAAATTTTTCATTATAAAGATGTTCTATAGAAAATTTTTTGAAACGAAAAATTTTCTATAGAAAATTATTTATAACGAAAACTTTTTTAAAGAAAAGTTTTAATAACGAAAAATTTTTATAATGAAAAATTTTAATAACGAAAAATTTTTATAATGAAAAATTGTGTTAAGAAAAATTTCTATAGCAAAAATTTTCCAAATTTGTCGTTCAAATTTTCTAAAAACAAATTTTTGTAACAAAAAATTAAAAAAAAATGTTATAACGAAAATTTTCTTAAAAAAAATTAATAATTTTCTAAAAAAATTTTATAACGAAAAATTTTCTGTAGAAAAACTTTTACAAAGAAAAATTTTCTATAGAAAAACTTTTACAAAGAAAAAATTTCGATAGAAAACTTTTGCAATGAAAAGATTTCTATATAAGAACTTTTAAAGCGAAAAATTTTCGATTGAGATATTTTTATAGCGAAAAATTTTATTTAGAAAAGAAAATTTTTTATAGCAAACAATTTAAAAAAAATATATAACCAAAAATCTTCTGTAGAAGGAAAATGTTTATAGTAAAAAGAAAATTTTAGATTTTCAAATTTTTTATTGAAAATTTTGTTTTCAAAATTTTTCGATTGAAATATTCCGTATCAAAAAATTTTTTATTGAAAATTTTTTATTAAAAAATTTTAGGTTGAAAATTAACTAGAAAAAATTTCTTATAAACAATTTTTATACCAAACCATTCCTTTGAAAAATTGTTTATTTAAAAATTTTTGTAAATAAATTGTGTACAATAATTTTTCGATAGAAAAACATGAAAACATGAAGAGTTTGATTTATTAACAATTTATTTTCTTAGTTCATATACTTTTCTATCACCCTGTATTTACTCTAATATCCTGGCTCTGGTACACCTAACAAAATAGAAGGTATTTCAATAAATTAGAAAAGGGCAATAGTTTTTGTTGGGGTTATTTTTACATGCGGCCAAAGAAAAACTAAAAAAAAACACTCAATGGGGAAGAGGTGCGGAAAAGAATTTTATACAATTACGTTTTGTCTAAAAATCGTTTGTTGCATGTGTCGTGTTCCATGAGCCAAACATTTGTGGACGATTTGTGGTACTTTGTAAAATTTTAGAATGCAAAACAAAAATTTTGTTGTTCTTCGGCTCAGTCTTTTTGACCTTTTGGTTTATAGACAATGTAAGAGAAATGTATGTGTGTTTGTATATATGTGTTAGGATATGGCCAAATGTACATGAATTAGTCTTAATATAGAGACAGTGAATATTGAGTAAAAATAACTTTTTTATATTAAAATTTGTATGTTCATTCTACTTTAGCTCGACTGTCTCAAATGTTTAGCATATGAATATTTTCTCTAACATGCAGCTGCATGCAGCATTTGTAGATTGTTGAAGCCCGGAGAGACCTTTGTTTTTAAAACGATTACCTAATTGGTAAATGAAGTTTTTAGATACTTTTTCTACAAATCGATTTTGTGCTTCTTCCTTTTACTCTCATATTGTTTGAAAATCCCATTTCCTACAATTTTATAACCTTTCCAAAGTTTATGCTTAAGCTTTTAGGAAAAACTTTTTCTACATTTTCCTAAAATTTTTTTAGAATTTTTAGTTTTCCAACACATGAAGAGCAGCAGCTATTTTAAATACATATATTCTATGTACTCGATGTTCGTATGTGCAGGCAAAGGAGAGTGTTCTTGCATCTGGGTAACATTTTGATTTTATTTTCTTTATATTCGTTGGCAAATATGCATTTGTGTATTTCTAGGATTTTATATAGAGTTTAACCTCATATTGAGTATTAAGAGGAAAAATGAATGGATGGATTGAAAATATTTCAGTTCAATATTTATCAGTAAAAGTTGTCCTATATTTTCCACACATTTGCACAATGACAGTACTTTGCTTTTAAAATATTTAACAAAAACTAAATATAAACTTTTTGTTTCTTTTTCGTTTATCGATAATTTTACTATTTCTATGATGTTTATGCGGTTGTGAAGTTAAGAAACTTTTAAAAATACTTAAATATCACCACTACAATTCAAATACTAAGAATAACTACCAATAGCTTAGATATGCAAAGTATGAAAAATCAAATTTGACTTTTGAATCACCTCCTGAAGATGAATTTTGATTGGTTTAAAGGTATCATCTCAAAAACTTAAGCCTCGGGTTCTATCCTAACTAGCTAGAAATAGTCAAAAGGATTCTTTTCTATTTTTTTTTACTTTTTGTCAATTGTCTTCAAAGAAACTAAAGAATAACTAAATAAATTTTTTGATCTGTTTTAGTACTAATCCTTAAGTTAATTAAAAAAAAATTCACGTTTACCTTAATTTTTTTACCATTACAAATTACACAGCCCGACAAAACGAAAACTTTGTTTTCTGAGTTAGATTTCTTAGTCAGTTTATAAATATCTAGTACTGGACATTAATGTCTTTAATTCACTCAAGGAAATGATTAAAACCCAGTACACCATTTTGATAGCCTTGGAACAAATTTACATAAAATGCGATGCTTTAAAAATCTGAATAGATATTTTAGAAAAAAACAACAGCTATTTATTTTTTCGAGCAAAAATTAAAGTTATTTTTTAACTTTTATTTTTTCGAGCAAAAATTACAGTTATTTTTGACTTTTATTTTTTCGAGCAAGAATAAAAGTTATTTTTTAACTTTTATTTTTTCGAGCAAAAATAACAGTTATTTTTGACTTTTATTATTTCGAGCATGAATAAAAGTTATTTTTTGACTTTTGTTTTTTCGAGTACAAAAAACAGTTATTTTTGATTTTTATTTTTCGAGCAGAAATAAAAGTTATTTTTACGTTTTCAACCCCAATTATGGTTGCAAAACTTAACTTGAGCAAACGCAAGTTATTTTTGCTGAAAAATTATCTTTGTTTGAAAAAAAAATTTAATAAATATAATGAATTTATCATGAATTTAAACAAAAATAACTTTTATTTGTGCTCAAAAAAATAAAAGTCCAAAAATAACTTTTATTTCTGCTCGAAAAAATAATAGTCGAAAATAACTATTATTTTTGCTCAAAAAATAAAAGTAAAAAAATAACTTTTGTTTTCACTTGAAAATATAAAAGTCAAAAATAACTGTTATTTTTAATCGAAAAAATAAAAATAAAAAAATAATTTTATTTCTGCTCGAAAAAATAAAAATGAAAGAATTACTTTTATTTTCTGACTTTTGCGATAAAAGTTATAACAGTTACAGTCCCTGGGTTAAACTATTCTTTACTTATGTTACTCAAAATCGTGTAAATACGTAATTAAAAAAAAATATCTCGAAAACTATGGCTGATCCAAATAAAGTGAGTTAGAAGAACTGGAGCCCCACAAAAGATGTATAGTAGTTAACTTAATAATTTATGGTACTATTTTTCATGCTGGGTTGTGTTATAAACAGCAGTAGGCAGCCGATACCATCAGAAGCCGATGAATTTTTTTTTAATTTTCTTGAATACCACGACCATTAGAAAAAAACTCGTGAAAATGAGTTTTAAAATCATTCAGTTGGAATTTGGATGTTCACAGAGTTGGTTGGTGCAGTTTCGTTAAAGAAAAGACAAAAACAAAATAAGCAAGAAACAAATCAAAAACCAATTTATAGCAACAAAATACATGGTTCGAGAGAACAAAGAAATATAATCTCGAACATTGTTGCCACGACACTAGTATTTTTAAAAACATTGAGAATATTTTTGTAAATATTGCGAATTATTTTCAAAACAGATTTCTGTTTTGAAAATAATTCGCAATATTTACAAAAATATTCTAATATTAAACAATTTTAGATTTTTATACTTTTAAGATATTTTCGATTCAAAAAATTTTTTATACAAAAATTTTTAATAAAACTAGTTTTCTTTGGAAAATTGTTCGATAAAAATTATATTTTATAGAAAATTTTTCTGTAAAAATTTTCGATAAAAATATTTTTATATCAAAAAAATTATCAAATCTTCTATAGAAAAATTTTTGATAACAAAATTTTCTATAGAAAAATTTTTAATAAAAAAATTTTCTATAGAAAAATTTCTGATAAAAAAAATTTTCTATAGAAAAATTTTTGATGAAAAAATTTCCTATAGAAAAATTTTTGTAAGAAAATTATCGATAGAAAAATTTTTGTAAGAAAATTTTCGATAGAAAAAATTTCTATGAAAATTTTTTGATAAAAATAAAGTAGAAAATTTTTATTTTTTAAAACGTTAGAACTACACTTTAAAAATATACCTATATAAGTAAAAAGTATAAAAAAACGGCAACTCTGCCAACTATTTTTTTGTTCAGTTCTCTTAGCGCCGATCCGTGGTTATATAAAAAGAAGCTGCCGGGATTCGAACCGGAACCCAGGAAGATAGTTTTGTTTGTGTCATGTTTACCCATAAACTAATATATTAAGGAAAAAGATATACTATTAAATATAAACAAATTTCTATTCAAAAATATTTTTGAACTTATACTTGTCCTTTAGATTTTATTTTTAAAGTAAACTTACACTAGCTTTTACCTAATTTCTCATTTCGATGCTAATGGTATAACTCTGGAAATATTTTTATTTAAGAATATTTTACTTTTGAAATTGAAATCGATTAAACTTCATTTTTAGGGGGTAATTTAAAACCGATGTACATGTCGCTGTGACTTCACTTGTTTCCATAAATCCCATCGGATTTTATTTGTAACCTTTTAACTGAACTTGTACTAGCTTTTGCTTTCTTTTTATATTAGTTATTTTTTTCTTTATCGTTGAAATAATTTGAATATGGTTTAATATTGAAGTGCTATCTGTATAACCAATATATGTATTAAATATACTATTCACAGGAAAATTTTGAAATATTCATAATTTTAATAAAAGATTCTAAGAAAATTTTAAATAATTGGTTTTGAAAAATCTCGGTAGTTATCACCAAAATGTGATATCTCTGGAAGTATTAATTGCTTCAGTCTTCATCAAAACTTGTTTTAGATTTGATTTTTCAGAGATTTTTTCAGGGAACGTTCTAAAAAATGCACTACCTCGAAAAGTTATATAATTATAAAAAAGTGATGATGCAACTCAGTCTTAAAATATTTGTTTTTAAAAAATTGGACTGATTACCATCTGTTTAGATCTTTCAAAGGTAAGTTTTTGGAGTGCCTTATCCATGCATGAGATATTTGGGGACCAATTTTTTTTCGAAAATTCTCGAGGCCATGCCACGAATGTTAAAGATGAAAATTAAAGTACTAATTAAGAGGTAAAAATTTAGTGAAGGAAGAAACTCAATATTTTGAACAGTTCACTAGATATAAACTTAAGAATCAGTACATGTTTTTTTAATTATTCTAAAATCCAAGATTTTGACGCCAAAAAATATGCTACTATGCGACCAAACACCATTTAATTTCGGTTTTAGTTGAATGCGTAAAATATGTGATAAATGTGTGAAAACCCCGATTGGTGTTCGGCTCCTGAGTGCTATGGATAATGGCCTTAAATATACCGGTTTAATCACGTGATACCGACTCCTCAGACATTATTTTTTTTTACTGTGACAAAGAAACCTCTTAATTTGTTAATACTTCCTCACTTCTTTTTATTGTTTTTTTATTTTTATGTAAAGTTTTAGTTAGTTAACGATCTATATAGTGATTTATTTAAATTCATTTTAAATCATTTGTATCTTAAATATGTTACTGATTTAGAAGATTTATTTTTTTTTTGAAATCAGCTTAAGAACTTGTAATTAAATCCGTAATTTAAAAAAAAAAAAAGAAAAACACTCTTACGATTATTCACATTTGAATAAGTAGATAAAGTAAAGCCAGCAACATGTTTCTTTACACTTTGGGTGTAAAATCATCGTCATGTCTTTGAGCTTTTGAATAATTTCCTTTTCCTATACTGAAAATTTAAATTGGTGAAGGGCACAAGACATTTTTCAAAAAATTACTTTTTATAGGAAATTTTTCAAAAATTTACTTTTTATAGCAAATTTTTCAAAAATTTACTTTTTATAGGGAATTTTTCAAAAATTTACTTTTTATAGGAAATTTTTCAAAAATTTTTTTTTATAGGAAATTTTTCAAAAATTTATTTTTTATAGGAAATTTTTCAAAAAATTACTTTTAATAGGAAATTTTATAAATATTTACTTTTTATAGGAAATTTTTCAAAAATTTACTTTTTATAGGAAATTTTTTAAAAATTTACTTTTTATAGGAAATTTTTCAAAAATTTACTTTTTATAGGAAATTTTTCAAAAAATTACTTTTTATAGAAAATTTATCAAAAATTTACTTTTTATAGGAAATTTTTCAAAAATTTACTTTTTATAGGAAATTTTTCAAAAATTTACTTTTTATAGGAAATTTTTCAAAAATTTACTTTTTATAGGAAATTTTTCAAAAATTTACTTTTTATAGGAAATTTTTCAAAAATTTACTTTTGATAGGAAATTTTTCAAAAATTTACTTTTTATAGGAAATTTTTCAAAAATTTACTTTTTATAGGAAATTTTTCAAAAATTTACTTTTTATAGGAAATTTTTCAAAAATTTACTTTTTATAGGAAATTTTTCAAAAATTTACTTTTTATAGGAAATTTTTCAAAAATTTACTTTTGATAGGAAATTCTTCAAAAATTTACTTTTTATAGGAAATTCTTCAAAAATTTAATTTTTATAGGTAATTTTTCAAAAATTTACTTTTTATAAGAAATTTTTCAAAAATTTACTTTTTATAGGAAATTTTTCAAAAATTTACTTTTTATAGGAAATTTTTCAAAAATTTACTTTTTATAGGAAATTTTTCAAAAATTTACTTTTTATAAGAAATTCTTCAAAAATTTACTTTTTATAAGAAATTCTTCAAAAATTTACTTTTAATAGAAATTTTTTTAAAAATTAACTTTTAAGAAGAAATTTTTCAAAAATTTACTTTTAATAGGAAATTTTTCAAAAATTTACTTTTTAAAGAAAATTTTTCAAAAATTTACTTTTTATAGGAAATTTTTCAAAAATTTACTTTTTATAGGAAATTCTTCAAAAATTTTCTTTTTATAGGAAATTTTTCAAAAATTTACTTTTTATAGGAAATTTTTCAAAAATTTACTTTTTATAGGAAATTTTTCAAAAATTTACTTTTTATAGGAAATTTTTCAAAAATTTACTTTTTATAGGAAATTTTTCAAAAATTTACTTTTTATAGGAAATTTTTCAAAAATTTACTTTTTATTGGAAATTTTTAAAAAATTTACTTTTTATAGAAATTTTTTCAAAAATTTACTTTTTTTTAGGAAATTTTTCAAAAATTTACTTTTTATTGGAAATTTTTCAAAAATTTACTTTTTATAGGAAATTTTTCAAAAATTTACTTTTTATAGGAAATGTTTCAAAAATTTACTTTTTATAGGAAATTTTTCAAAAATTTACTTTTTATAGGAAATTTTTCAAAAATTTACTTTTTATAGGAAATTTTTAAAAAATTTACTTTTTATAGGAAATTTTTAAAAAATTTACTTTTTATAGGAAATTTTTAAAAAATTTACTTTTTATAGGAAATTTTTCAAAAATTTACTTTTTATAGGA
Source organism: Stomorhina lunata (assembly GCA_933228675.1). NCBI lineage: Eukaryota > Metazoa > Arthropoda > Insecta > Diptera > Rhiniidae > Stomorhina > Stomorhina lunata. Next base: position 119,126,335 of record OW121743.1, on the reverse strand, counting down.
AATTTTTAAAAAATTTACTTTTTATAGGAAATTTTTCAAAAATTTACTTTTAATAGGAAATTTTTCAAAAATTAACTTTTTATAGAAAATTTTTCAAAAATTTACTTTTTATAGGAAATTTTTCAAAAATTTACTTTTTATAGGAAATTTTTCAAAAATTTATTTTTTATATGAAATTTTTAATTAATCCATTTTCAAAATAAGGTATTCATATATACTATTAAAAATTTAAGGTTATACCAGTTTATAATTAAAGACGCCTTGCAAAAATATTCCTGCCCATACCTTCTTAAAATTTTTTTTAAAACTTTCGACTTTCGTTTTAATGTACATTCATGCATATGTACATATGTGTGTAAATGTAAATAGATACATTTAAATTTGACTTGATTTAAAAAACTGTAAATATTCACACACATTCAAATGTTTTTTTTTTTTTTTTTGCATTAGATTCTATTTTCATTTTACAAATTTTCTCTCCATTTCTCAAACATAATATTCATCTTTAATGTAAATGTGTGTAGATTTGATTTTAAATTTGTATATAGTATTAACATGTCCTTGGCATCTATTGCAATTTTAATACTTACATACATATTTTCATACATACACACTTTGTATTGTATGTATGTAAGTAGTTTTATGGGTAAGTGTTTATATTTTACACCCAGATGTTTGAGGCTATGTGGTCGATGGTGTATACATTTTATATATTTATAGAGAGACTGAGAGTCACATATAAAAATAATATATACGTTTACGAAATATCACATACATACTCGTATGTACTTGGACAAGGACTCTATACAAATTTTATCGGAATACTTATGCTTATGTATGTATGTATATAAAACTATACATATATGCATATGATAAATGTATGTAGAATCTGTAGAATGCATATATATTTGTGTATATGTGTTTATTTGTTTAACCATAGAAGTGTGTTTGTGTCAATGACCATTCAAGTGCGAATTTGACAAAATTAAATTTTCACTCTTGGCTTTACATTTACAACGACACTTTGTCATTAGCACATACAAAGTTGTGAAAGTTTATTTTTTTTTTTTTTTTGTTTAAAACACCTTAAGTCACTTTTGCGATTATGTGGGTTAATTAAAATAAATTTAATACATGTAGCGCCACATTTTTAAAGCTTATACCAAATTATTTTATTGATAAAAATGTATTTAAGTGTTTTAAAATTGATAACACATATGAACATAAGACCATAAAACCATGAATAAATCGTTGATTTTTAAACAAAATCTTATTTATTTTTCAACAAAGCCTTTATTTAGCTCAATAGATGTACTTAGTCCAAAGTTTCTTCGATATTTTTTATTCCTTCCATACCTAAGTGATTATTCAAAATTAAAACTACTGGGCTTTCGGGCATGCCTATCGTATCCACAATCTCTCTCACTTTTAATCTACGATCGGCTTAAACCATACCTTGAGATTTTTCAATTGTTTCAGATGTAAAGACTAAAGACAAATTTTTAGTGTGAAAATGTATATCAAATTTTTTTCTTTAAACTTGAAATTTTTTTTTAATTTCGAAAATTTTTGTATCTGTACTTTTTTGTGAACCGCCGTGGTATAGCAGGTTAGTCATCCGCCTAGCATACAAGATGTCCCAAGTTCGATCCCCGGCCAGACCCTTGAAAAAAAAAATAAAAAAAGCGGCGGTTCACCTCATAACTCAGGTAGCCACTGGTTATTGAGTATTAGCCTATGTAAAAACTTCTCTAATTAATGCATTTGACGTTCGATGAGTCTAAAAATAGAATCGGATGCAGCTCATTGTCTGAGAGAATTACCCCTGGTTCCAATTGGAATGTTACCGGGGAATTATATTATATATTAGTTTTTTGGGTATAAAGACAAATATTTGACAAATTTTTTCATGATACAATTATTTTATATATTTAAGCTTATTCCGTCATTTGGACATATATGAGAGCTAGGGTCAAATGTGGACCGATTATCTCGGAATTTGATGAGTCAATCATAGTTTTTACATATATTGGGTATGCAAAAAATAAACTTAAAATTGTCATTATCTTCAGATTTACGAACATTTTAGTGATTTTTGTCATATTTAGTACCTCTTGATAGATGAGTTTGTATGGGATTTATGGTCCAATTCGGACCGATTTCAACAAAATTTGGTGCAGTGATTTTGGTCTACAAAAGCAGTTTCTGTTTAAAATTTCATGAAAAATATTAATATTGGCCAAAATATCAGTTTCGGGAAGTGGGACCTATGGGAGGTACAGGTCCGATTTTTTTGAAAATAAATTGTGTATCAATAATTCTCTACAAAAAAGTTATATACTGAATGTTTTCTAGAAATGTCGAAAATTTCATTAAAAAAAATTTTAGAAGAAAATATTTTTGGAAAAAAATTTTAGAAGAAAATATTTTTGGAAAAAAATTTTAGACGAAAATATTTTTGGAAAAAAATTTTCAAAAACAAATTTTGTATTAGAAAATTTCTTAAAAAAAAAAATTATATTGGAAATTTTCCATAAGAATTATAACTATATCGAAAATTCTCTTGAACAGTTTTTAAACCAAACTATAGAACATTTTTTCTAAAAAAATTTAAGTCAAAGATTTTCTATAAAAAAAATCACATGGAATTTTCCTAAAACAAAAAAAAAATATATTGAAAATTTTCTTTAAAAAATTTTATATCGGAAATTTTCTATTAAAAGATGTTTGATTGGAAGTTTTCTGTATCAAAAATTTTATTTAAAAAATGTACAAAAAAAATTATATCATGGTTTTTTGATCAAAAGAAATGTCGGAAATTTTCAATAAAAAATTTTAGATCAAAAAATTTCAAAAATTTTTAATCGAAAATAATGCTCTAAAGAAAATTTATATTAAAAATTTAATATCGAAAATTTTCTAGAAAAAATTTTAAACTAAAATATAGAAGTTATTTTTAAGACTTTTAGATAAAAAAAATTTCTGTAAAAAAAATTTAAATCAAAAATTGTCTATACAAAAATTTCGTATAGAATTTTCCTAAAAAAAAAATTATATTGAAAATTTACTTAAAAAACTTTATGTCGTAAATTTTCTTAAAAATATTTTGAATCAAAAACATTTTCTATCTTAAAAATTTTCTATAAACAAATTTCATATTAAAAATTTATCGAAAAATAATTATATATATATTTTTTCGATAAAAAAAAAATGTTTTCGCAAATTTTCATTAAAAAAATTTTAGATCGAAAAAAAGTATATTAAAAATTTTCTATAATTTTCTATAATTTTCTATAAAAAATTTTATATCGAAAATTTTCTATAAAAAATTTTATATCGAAAATTTTCTATAAAAAATTGTATAACCGAATTTTCTATAAAAAAAAAAATTGTAATCGAAAATTTTCTATACAAATTTTTGTACAAAAGTTTTCTATGAAAACATTTTATAAAACCAAAACATTTTCCAAAAAAAAAATTATATTGTTAATTTTCGATAAAAAGATTTTATATCGGAAAATTCTCTATAAAAAAAATTTTTTAAAAAAAATTTTAAAAAATTTTATATCTAAAATTGTCTATAAAAATCCGAAAAAAATTATGTATAGATTTTTTGACTAAAAGAAATTTTTAATTACCTATCAAAAATTTTTAATCCAAAATAATTCTGTACGAAAATATATATCACAAATTTTCTATAGACATTTTTTATCGACAATTTTCTTTAAATATTTTTATGTCGAATATTTTGTATAAAATGTCAAAAATTTTCTGAAAAGAACGGAAATTTTAAAACTCGAAAATTTTCTATTCAAATTTTTGTTCTTGTTTTTGATCAAACATTTTCTATAAACAATTTTTAATCAAAAATAATTCTGTAAAAACAAAATTTATAATGAAAATTTTTTATAAAAAAATTTTATACCGAAAATTAAGAAAAAAAATTGATACCAAAAAATAAAAAAAATGTTATCGAAAATTTTCCATAAAAATTTTTATCAAAAAATATCAAAAAATGTCGATTTGTAAATGTTATTCAAAAAGAAAAATTGTTCGCACGTGATCACAGTCTATTATATTTATTAATTAATTTATTTATTTTAAGAGACAATTTATTGATAAAAGTCAAAAAATTTTTGTTGGGACAACCAATTCCTCGATATTCGGAGGAACATCCCTATTTTACAAACACAATCATTACGAATTATGAAATATTTTTTGACTTTTATCAAGAAATTGTCTATTGCATTAATAAATTTAATATAATATGAAATTAAAATATAATACACTGGGATTAAGTGCGAATAATTTTTCTTTATGAAAAATTTTTATATTCAAAATTTTTTATAAAAACTTTTATGTTACACATTTAGCGGAAAAAATGTATATATAGTTTTTATCTAAAAAAAGATGTCAGAAATTTTTAGGAAAAAAATTTTTGGATGAAAAATTTATATTAAAAATTTTAAATCAAGTATAATTCTCTATAACAAAACGTGTATATTGGAAAGCATTTAAGTATTAAAAATTTTCTATAATAAATTTTTTGCTCTCAAATTTTTATATAAAATTTTTCCTCTAAAATTTTTTAAAATCGCATCAAAACTAATTTGCAAAAAAAAACTATAAGTCGAAAATTTGCCATAAAATTTAATTAATCAAGAAAATTTCTATTCAAATTTTTTATTATTTCTATTAAAAATTTTCTATAAACAAATTTCAAGACGAAACGTTAAAGAAAAAAAAATGTATTTAGAATTTTCAATTAAAAATTTGACTTTTTCATAGGATAAACTTTTCCAACACTAAGAAATTAACACTCGTCTTAGTTTGTTTATTGGGTTTGGCAAAACTATAAAATTTAACTGCAATTTCTGTCATTATTTTTGTTGGTGGCGAATTGTTGATGACGACAACTATTTTTAATTGGAATGACAGACAAATCAGTGAAATGTGATTTAATTGTTACAAAGTGATGACAGTAATTTAATATTTTGGACAATTTGTTTATAATGGCCCTAATAATTTCAATGCACTTGCTTTATCTTATTAATAGATAAGTGGATACGATTAGGCATAAATTTGTATTTATAGTTTAAAATGAAGAATGATTGACAAAAATTTGAAATTTTTTAAAAATCTTCAGCAAACTTGACTTTATTTGTGACAAGTATCTTAACTCCTAGCTAAAATTTTAACAATATGATAAAATTAAGATAACATTAAGGTACTTACTCCAATATCTCTAGCTCGTTAGTACTTAACATACATAAGTACTTAAATTGTAGAAACAAACCTTCCAATTAATCAAATACAAAAAACTCCTTTTGATTTTGTGCAAAAAACAAAGACAAACGCCCTTATAATAAAATGCTGCATGTACAGAACGAACTTATTATCACCTCCAGACAATGCAATTCTCTTTAAAAATATTACATTATAGATGCACCCTTTGAACAAAAAGGATCAAACTTGTAAAGCTAATAAATCCCCCTTTTTGAGATGAATAAAAACAAATTGACAAACATTTTCTTTAAAGAACACAAAATAATGGAAAATTGTTAATCTTTACGTTTATGACTTGCACAAATTCCAGCTAAAGTCTTGGGTAAACGTTAACAAAGTCCCCTTCTTTGAATGGCTTTTGATACCCTATACCATGAGCAATAAGTTTGTCATAAAGTTTGCAATTTTGCAATAAGAGCTTATTCCCGAATGCTACCCTTGATCAGCATAATTTAGTTTTAGAAGCCTTAAGATATCGAGCTCTTAGATTTAAATAATCGTCAACGACATTCAGTAAAATATCTCTTAAACTATTAGAGATAGCGTAGTACAGTAAGCATATTTTCCTTTCTTTCGAACGTGTAAAAATCTCTTCGATATAGGCTTATATTTGCGAAAATTATACCGACCAATAGGTTTTATATACAATGTTGCTCAACTTTAGCCCACTGTGGAGGCCACTGTGCTAAAAATAGATGTGTTTTTAAAAAATTGGTCTAAGACTCCAACTGCCCATTGGCCGATTTCTGCATATTGCGCCGTAAAGTAAAACTAAAAAACTTAACATACAATATTTTGCGCCATAACTTGTAAAAGTTAATTCGTTTTTCAAAAAAAACAAACTAACAAAAATTTTCGACGAAAAATTTTCTATAGAAAAATTTTCTATAGAAAAATTTTCTATAGAAAAATTTTCAACGAAAAATTTTCTATCGAAAAATTTTCAACGAAAAATTTTCTATAGAAAAATTTTCGACGAAAAATTTTCTATAGAAAAATTTTCGACGAAAAATTTTCTATAGAAAAATTTTCGACGAAAAATTTTCTATAGAAAAATTTTCGACGAAAAATTTTCTATAGAAAAATTTTCGACGAAAAATTTTCTATAGAAAAATTTTCTACGAAAAATTTTCTATCGAAAAATTTTCTACGAAAAATTTTCTATCGAAAAATTTTCTACGAAAAATTTTCTATAGAAAAATTTTCTACGAAAAATTTTCTATAGAAAAATTTTCTACGAAAAATTTTCTATAGAAAAATTTTCTACGAAAAATTTTCTATAGAAAAATTTTCTACGAAAAATTTTCTATCGAAAAATTTTCTACGAAAAATTTTCTATAGAAAAATTTTCTACGAAAAATTTTCTATAGAAAAATTTTCTACGAAAAATTTTCTATAGAAAAATTTTCTACGAAAAATTTTCTATAGAAAAATTTTCTACGAAAAATTTTCTATAGAAAAATTTTCTACGAAAAATTTTCTATAGAAAAATTTTCTACGAAAAATTTTCTATAGAAAAATTTTCTACGAAAAATTTTCTATAGAAAAATTTTCTACGAAAAATTTTCTATAGAAAAATTTTCTACGAAAAATTTTCTATAGAAAAATTTTCTACGAAAAATTTTCTATAGAAAAATTTTCTACGAAAAATTTTCTATAGAAAAATTTTCTACGAAAAATTTTCTATAGAAAAATTTTCTACGAAAAATTTTCTATAGAAAAATTTTCTACGAAAAATTTTCTATAGAAAAATTTTCTACGAAAAATTTTCTACGAAAAATTTTCTATAGAAAAATTTTCTACGAAAAATTTTCTATAGAAAAATTTTCTACGAAAAATTTTCTATAGAAAAATTTTCTACGAAAAATTTTCTATAGAAAAATTTTCTACAAAAAATTTTCTATAGAAAAATTTTCTACGAAAAATTTTCTATAGAAAAATTTTCTACGAAAAATTTTCTATAGAAAAATTTTCTACGAAAAATTTTCTATAGAAAAATTTTCTACGAAAAATTTTCTATAGAAAAATTTTCTACGAAAAATTTTCTATAGAAAAATTTTCTACGAAAAATTTTCTATAGAAAAATTTTCTACGAAAAATTTTCTATAGAAAAATTTTCTACGAAAAATTTTCTATAGAAAAATTTTCTACGAAAAATTTTCTACGAAAAATTTTCTATAGAAAAATTTTCTACGAAAAATTTTCTATAGAAAAATTTTCTACGAAAAATTTTCTATAGAAAAATTTTCTATAGAAAAATTTTCTTCGAAAAATTTTCTATAGAAAAATTTTCTACGAAAAATTTTCTATAGAAAAATTTTCTACGAAAAATTTTCTATAGAAAAATTTTCTACGAAAAATTTTCTATAGAAAAATTTTCTACGAAAAATTTTCTATAGAAAAATTTTCTACGAAAAATTTTCTATAGAAAAATTTTCTACGAAAAATTTTCTACGAAAAATTTTCTATAGAAAAATTTTCTACGAAAAATTTTCTATAGAAAAATTTTCTACGAAAAATTTTCTATAGAAAAATTTTCTACGAAAAATTTTCTATAGAAAAATTTTCTACGAAAAATTTTCTATAGAAAAATTTTTTACGAAAAATTTTCTATAGAAAAATTTTCTACGAAAAATTTTCTATAGAAAAATTTTCGACGAAAAATTTTCTATAGAAAAATTTTCGACGAAAAATTTTCTATAGAAAAATTTTCGACGAAAAATTTTCTATAGAAAAATTTTCTACGAAAAATTTTCTACGAAAAATTTTCTATAGAAAAATTTTCTACGAAAAATTTTCTATAGAAAAATTTTCTACGAAAAATTTTCTACGAAAAATTTTCTACGAAAAATTTTCTATAGAAAATTTTTCGTAGAAAATTTTGTATAGAAAAATTTTTTTTCTATAGAAAAATTTTCTACGAAAAATTTTCTATAGAAAATTTTTCGTAGAAAATTTTGTATAGAAAAATTTTTTTTCTATAGAAAAATTTTCGACGAAAAATTTTCTATAGACAAATTTTCTACGAAAAATTTTCTATAGAAAAATTTTCTACGAAAAATTTTCTATAATAAAATTTTCTACGAAAAATTTTCTATAGAAAAATTTTCTACGAAAAATTTTCTATAGAAAAATTTTCTATAGAAAAATTTTCTACGAAAAATTTTCTATAGAAAAATTTTCTACGAAAAATTTTCTATAGAAAAATTTTCTACGAAAAATTTTCTATAGAAAAATTTTCTACGAAAAATTTTCTATAGAAAAATTTTCTACGAAAAATTTTCTATAGAAAAATTTTCTACGAAAAATTTTCTATAGAAAAATTTTCTACGAAAAATTTTCTACGAAAAATTTTTCTATAGAAAATTTTTCGTAGAAAATTTTTCGTAGAAAATTTTTCTATAGAAAATTTTTCGTAGAAAATTTTTCTATAGAAAATTTTTCGTAGAAAATTTTTCTATAGAAAATTTTTCGTAGAAAATTTTTCTATAGAAAATTTTTCGTAGAAAATTTTTCTATAGAAAATTTTTCGTAGAAAATTTTTCTATAGAAAATTTTTCGTAGAAAATTTTTCTATAGAAAATTTTTCTATAGAAAATTTTTCGTAGAAAATTTTTCTATAGAAAATTTTTCGTAGAAAATTTTTCTATAGAAAATTTTTCGTAGAAAATTTTTCTATAGAAAATTTTTCTATAGAAAATTTTTCGTAGAAAATTTATCTATAGAAAATTTTTCATAGAAAATTTTTCTATAGAAAATTTTTCGTAGAAAATTTTTCTATAGAAAATTTTTCGTAGAAAATTTTATTATAGAAAATTTTTCGTAGAAAATTTGTCTATAGAAAATTTTTCGTCGAAAATTTTTCTATAGAAAATTTTTCGTCGAAAATTTTTCTATAGAAAATTTTTCGTAGAAAATTTGTCTATAGAAAATTTTTCTACGAAAAATTTTCTATAGAAAAATTTTCGACGAAAAATTTTCTATAGAAAAATTTTCGACGAAAAATTTTCTATAGAAAAATTTTCGACGAAAAATTTTCTATAGAAAAATTTTCGACGAAAAATTTTGTATAGAAAAATTTTCGACGAAAAATTTTGTATAGAAAAATTTTCGACGAAAAATTTTCTATAGAAAAATTTTCGACGAAAAATTTTCTATAGAAAAATTTTCGACGAAAAATTTTCTATAGAAAAATTTTCGACGAAAAATTTTCTATAGACAAATTTTCTACGAAAAATTTTCTATAATAAAATTTTCTACGAAAAATTTTCTATAGAAAAATTTTCTACGAAAAATTTTCTATAGAAAAATTTTCTATGAAAAATTTTCTATAGATAAATTTTCTACGAAAAATTTTCTATAGAAAAATTTTCTACGAAAAATTTTCTATAGAAAAATTTCTACGAAAAAATTTCTATAGAAAAATTTTCTACGAAAAATTTTCTATAGAAAAATTTCTACGAAAAATTTTCTATAGAAAAATTTCTACGAAAAATTTTCTATGAAAAATTTTCTATGGAAAAATTTTCTACGAAAAATTTTCTATAGAAAAATTTTCTACGAAAAATTTTCTATAGAAAAATTTTCTACGAAAAATTTTCTATAGAAAATTTTTCGTAGAAAATTTTGTATAGAAAAATTTTTTTTCTATAGAAAAATTTTCGACGAAAAATTTTCTATAGACAAATTTTCTACGAAAAATTTTCTATAGAAAAATTTTCTACGAAAAATTTTCTATAATAAAATTTTCTACGAAAAATTTTCTATAGAAAAATTTTCTACGAAAAATTTTCTATAGAAAAATTTTCTACGAAAAATTTTCTATAGAAAAATTTTCTACGAAAAATTTTCTATAGAAAAATTTTCTACGAAAAATTTTCTATAGAAAAATTTTTTACGAAAAATTTTCTATAGAAAAATTTTCTACGAAAAATTTTCTATAGAAAAATTTTCGACGAAAAATTTTCTATAGAAAAATTTTCGACGAAAAATTTTCTATAGAAAAATTTTCGACGAAAAATTTTCTATAGAAAAATTTTCTACGAAAAATTTTCTACGAAAAATTTTCTATAGAAAAATTTTCTACGAAAAATTTTCTATAGAAAAATTTTCTACGAAAAATTTTCTACGAAAAATTTTCTACGAAAAATTTTCTATAGAAAATTTTTCGTAGAAAATTTTGTATAGAAAAATTTTTTTTCTATAGAAAAATTTTCTACGAAAAATTTTCTATAGAAAATTTTTCGTAGAAAATTTTGTATAGAAAAATTTTTTTTCTATAGAAAAATTTTCGACGAAAAATTTTCTATAGACAAATTTTCTACGAAAAATTTTCTATAGAAAAATTTTCTACGAAAAATTTTCTATAATAAAATTTTCTACGAAAAATTTTCTATAGAAAAATTTTCTACGAAAAATTTTCTATAGAAAAATTTTCTATAGAAAAATTTTCTACGAAAAATTTTCTATAGAAAAATTTTCTACGAAAAATTTTCTATAGAAAAATTTTCTACGAAAAATTTTCTATAGAAAAATTTTCTACGAAAAATTTTCTATAGAAAAATTTTCTACGAAAAATTTTCTATAGAAAAATTTTCTACGAAAAATTTTCTATAGAAAAATTTTCTACGAAAAATTTTCTACGAAAAATTTTTCTATAGAAAATTTTTCGTAGAAAATTTTTCGTAGAAAATTTTTCTATAGAAAATTTTTCGTAGAAAATTTTTCTATAGAAAATTTTTCGTAGAAAATTTTTCTATAGAAAATTTTTCGTAGAAAATTTTTCTATAGAAAATTTTTCGTAGAAAATTTTTCTATAGAAAATTTTTCGTAGAAAATTTTTCTATAGAAAATTTTTCGTAGAAAATTTTTCTATAGAAAATTTTTCTATAGAAAATTTTTCGTAGAAAATTTTTCTATAGAAAATTTTTCGTAGAAAATTTTTCTATAGAAAATTTTTCGTAGAAAATTTTATTATAGAAAATTTTTCGTAGAAAATTTTTCTATAGAAAATTTTTCGTAGAAAATTTGTCTATAGAAAATTTTTCTACGAAAAATTTTCTATAGAAAAATTTTCGACGAAAAATTTTCTATAGAAAAATTTTCGACGAAAAATTTTCTATAGAAAAATTTTCGACGAAAAATTTTCTATAGAAAAATTTTCGACGAAAAATTTTGTATAGAAAAATTTTCGACGAAAAATTTTGTATAGAAAAATTTTCGACGAAAAATTTTCTATAGAAAAATTTTCGACGAAAAATTTTCTATAGAAAAATTTTCGACGAAAAATTTTCTATAGAAAAATTTTCGACGAAAAATTTTCTATAGACAAATTTTCTACGAAAAATTTTCTATAGAAAAATTTTCTACGAAAAATTTTCTATAGAAAAATTTTCTACGAAAAATTTTCTATAGAAAAATTTTCTACGAAAAATTTTCTATAGAAAAATTTTCTACGAAAAATTTTCTATAGAAAAATTTTCTACGAAAAATGTTCTATAGAAAAATTTTCTACGAAAAATTTTCTATAGAAAAATTTTCTACGAAAAATTTTCTATAGAAAAATTTTCTACGAAAAATTTTCTATAGAAAAATTTTCTACGAAAAATTTTCTATAGAAAAATTTTCTACGAAAAATTTTCTACGAAAAATTTTCTATAGAAAAATTTTCTACGAAAAATTTTCTATAGAAAAATTTTCTACGAAAAATTTTCTATAGAAAAATTTTCTACGAAAAATTTTCTATAGAAAAATTTTCTACGAAAAATTTTCTACGAAAAATTTTCTACGAAAAATTTTCTACGAAAAATTTTCTATAGAAAAATTTTCTATAGAAAAATTTTCTACGAAAAATTTTCTATAGAAAAATTTTCTATGAAAAATTTTCTATAGATAAATTTTCTACGAAAAATTTTCTATAGAAAAATTTTCTACGAAAAATTTTCTATAGAAAAATTTCTACGAAAAAATTTCTATAGAAAAATTTTCTACGAAAAATTTTCTATAGAAAAATTTCTACGAAAAATTTTCTATAGAAAAATTTCTACGAAAAATTTTCTATGAAAAATTTTCTATGGAAAAATTTTCTACGAAAAATTTTCTATAGAAAAATTTTCTACGAAAAATTTTCTATAGAAAAATTTTCTACGAAAAATTTTCTATAGAAAAATTTTCTACGAAAAATTTTCTATAGAAAAATTTTCTACGAAAAATTTTCTATAGAAAAATTTTCTACGAAAAATTTTCTACGAAAAATTTTCTACGAAAAATTTTCTATAGAAAAATTTTCTACGAAAAATTTTCTATAGAAAAATTTTCTACGAAAAATTTTCTATAGAAAAATTTTCTACGAAAAATTTTCTATAGAAAAATTTTCTACGAAAAATTTTCTATAGAAAAATTTTCTACGAAAAATTTTCTATAGAAAAATTTTCTACGAAAAATTTTCTACGAAAAATTTTCTACGAAAAATTTTCTACGAAAAATTTTCTATAGAAAAATTTTCTACGAAAAATTTTCTATAGAAAAATTTTCTACGAAAAATTTTCTATAGAAAAATTTTCTACGAAAAATTTTCTATAGATAAATTTTCTACGAAAAATTTTCTATAGAAAAATTTTCTACGAAAAATTTTCTATAGAAAAATTTCTACGAAAAATTTTCTATAGAAAAATTTTCTACGAAAAATTTTCTATAGAAAAATTTCTACGAAAAATTTTCTATAGAAAAATTTCTACGAAAAATTTTCTATGAAAAATTTTCTATAGAAAAATTTTCTACGAAAAATTTTCTATAGAAAAATTTTCTACGAAAAATTTTCTATAGAAAAATTTTCTACGAAAAATTTTCTATAGAAAAATTTTCTACGAAAAATTTTCTATAGAAAAATTTTCTACGAAAAATTTTCTATAGAAAAATTTTCTACGAAAAATTTTCTATAGAAAAATTTTCTACGAAAAATTTTCTATAGAAAAATTTTCTACGAAAAATTTTCTATAGAAAAATTTTCTACGAAAAATTTTCTATAGAAAAATTTTCTACGAAAAATTTTCTATAGAAAAATTTTCTACGAAAAATTTTCTATAGAAAAATTTTCTACGAAAAATTTTCTATAGAAAAATTTTCTACGAAAAATTTTCTATAGAAAAATTTTCTACGAAAAATTTTCTATAGAAAAATTTTCTACGAAAAATATTCTATAGAAAAATTTTCTACGAAAAATTTTCTATAGAAAAATTTTCTACGAAAAATTTTCTATAGAAAAATTTTCTACGAAAAATTTTCTATAGAAAAATTTTCTACGAAAAATTTTCTATAGAAAAATTTTCTACGAAAAATTTTCTATAGAAAAATTTTCTACGAAAAATTTTCTATAGAAAAATTTTCTACGAAAAATTTTCTATAGAAAAATTTTCTACGAAAAATTTTCTATAGAAAAATTTTCTACGAAAAATTTTCTATAGAAAAATTTTCTACGAAAAATTTTCTATAGAAAAATTTTCTACGAAAAATTTTCTATAGAAAAATTTTCTACGAAAAATTTTCTATAGAAAAATTTTCTACGAAAAATTTTCTATAGAAAAATTTTCTACGAAAAATTTTCTATAGAAAAATTTTCTACGAAAAATTTTCTATAGAAAAATTTTCTACGAAAAATTTTCTATAGAAAAATTTTCTACGAAAAATTTTCTATAGAAAAATTTTCTACGAAAAATTTTCTATAGAAAAATTTTCTACGAAAAATTTTCTATAGAAAAATTTTCTACGAAAAATTTTCTATAGAAAAATTTCTACGAAAAATTTTCTACGAAAAATTTTCTACGAAAAATTTTCTATAGAAAAATTTCTACGAAAAATTTTCTACGAAAAATTTTCTATAGAAAAATTTTCTACGAAAAATTTTCTATAGAAAAATTTTCTACGAAAAATTTTCTATAGAAAAATTTTCTACGAAAAATTTTCTATAGAAAAATTTTCTACGAAAAATTTTCTATAGAAAAATTTTCTACGAAAAATTTTCTATAGAAAAATTTTCTACGAAAAATTTTCTATAGAAAAATTTTCTACGAAAAATTTTCTATAGAAAAATTTTCTACGAAAAATTTTCTATAGAAAAATTTTCTACGAAAAATTTTCTATAGAAAAATTTTCTACGAAAAATTTTCTATAGAAAAATTTTCTACGAAAAATTTTCTATAGAAAAATTTTCTACGAAAAATTTTCTATAGAAAAATTTTCTACGAAAAATTTTCTATAGAAAATTTTTCGTCGAAAATTTTTCTATAGAAAAATTTTCTACGAAAAATTTTCTATAGAAAAATTTTCTACGAAAAATTTTCTATAGAAAAATTTTCTACGAAAAATTTTCTATAGAAAAATTTTCGACGAAAAATTTTGTATAGAAAAATTTTCTACGAAAAATTTTCTATGAAAAATTTTCTACGAAAAATTTTCTATAGAAAAATTTTCTACGAAAAATTTTCTATAGAAAAATTTTCTACGAAAAATTTCCTATAGAAAAATTTTCTACGAAAAATTTCCTATAGAAAAATTTTCTACGAAAAATTTCCTATAGAAAAATTTTCTACGAAAAATTTTCTATAGAAAAATTTTCTACGAAAAATTTTCTAAGAACAATTTTCTAAAGAAACGTTTTCTACGAAAAATTTTCTACAGAAAAGTTTTATCAAAATTTTTGGGACATCAAACATTTAATTAAAAAGTTTTACTGTAGTGTATTCATATTTATTCTGTCCCTCAAATAATACTTTGGTCCATAACTTGTAAACAATTTGGAAAAATGTTAAAGAACAAAAATGTTATGTACCAAAACATTCCCCGTTTTTGTTTGATTAAGATTTTTTGTAACTAACGATTAATATTTTTCCTGTCGCTTGCGAACTTTTTAATCCAAGGGCTCGATATAATCGAGTAGGCAAAAGTATAGTCGGCTAAACTAAGTATAGGGAATATATGAATTGGCATTGCAGATTTAACCTCTCTGACTTTTTTAAATTCTGCTCGTTGTATTTATAATTAAACCATATTTTATCAAAATTTTAGCTGAAGTATAATTTACTGTTTTATATAGATTTTTATTGTTTCTGTGTTATTTTCTTTGTCGGATGATTCTTTGTTTTTTTTTCTCCTCTCCCCCAAAATTGCAACAATGATGGTCTTAAAGCTGGAGGAAGCTTTTATTTTTTGTCTTGTCATTTAAGAATTTTATAGCTCAAAAGCCAGTAGAGAGCAGGACATTATAATACATTTTTCCTTTTTTTCTCCCGTGTTGAATTTTAACTTTATTTTTGTATTAAGCCAAATATTAACACTTGAACATGTGTGTTCCATTTCCTAAGTGCAATTATTTCGAGAAGGAGGTTGGTTGCTTGGTTGAAGATTTTCCTTTTATATTTCTTGTCATTGTAATGCAAACAGATAAAGACTAAGTAAAAGTCTAGGGATACTGTTTAGAGTTTGTTCCAAATGTTGCTTAATATTAACACACAAACTTATAGTGGAGGGGAGAGTTAGCAGGAGGAGCTGAAGTCTTAAACATGCTGTAGAATGCCAAAAAGTTTAAGCTAATGATATTCAGCTATCGGTATTATTATCATCCTTATGAGTATCTCTGACTATTATTATTATTATTTTTATATACCAGCTTTTTTTGTTGCTGTTGTTTTTTAGAGGAAGATTTTGCAAAATGTTGCAGCAAGAATTTGAAATGTTTAGGGCATTATGCAGGAAGTGTTAGGAGAGACATAATAAAGGAACAATGAGTTCAAAATAATGCGAGTCAAGAAAGTTAGACAGATTTGGGGAGTGTTAATAGCAGCCTTCTGTGGTTGGGAGATATTTTTCTCAAAGCCGGAGTAATTTTCTGTAGAAAATATCTTTTAAAATGTAAGAAATTAAAAAAAAAACAAGTAAGAAAGTTCTATAATCCGGGCTTGACCGACGAAACGAAAAATGTGTTCTTTTTCGTGTATAAAGACAAATATTTGCTAAATTTTGCCATCATACAAACATTTTCCCAAATCTTTTATACTTAAGCTGTTTCCGTCATTTGGACTTATATGAGAGCTAGGGTTAAATGTGGACTGATAATCGCGACAATTTTCAAGTTAATTACATATTTCACAAAAAGTATGTATGCAAAAAATAAACTTAAAATTCTCATTATCTTCGGATTAACGAGCGTTTTAGTGATTTTTTGTCTCATTTAGTGCGTTTTGACAGAAAAATTTGTTTGGGAGCTATGGTTAAATGTTAACCAATTTCAACGAAATTTGGTAAAGTGATTTTGGTTTACATAAACAGCATCAGTTTTAAATTTCATTGAAAAATATTGATATTTGTGGCTAAACTATCAATTCGGGAAAGTGGGACCTATGGGAGGTACCATAAATAATGGACCGATTTTAACAAATTTCAATTGTCATGGTCCAACTATCAAAAAAATTACCTGTGCCAAATTTCATCAAGTAATCTTAAGAATTTCGACCTGTACTTTGATTACATGGTTTACATGGGGGTCCAGCCATCCGTCCAGCCAGACGGACGGACGTACAGACATCGCTAAATTGACTTAGAAAGGGATTCTAAGCCTATTGGTATACTTAAAGGTTACATACATCAGCAAAAACTTATAATACCCTTTCCACCTATGATGGTGAAGGGTATAAAAATATCTCTCAAAATGAGGGAAAACTTCCTATAGAAAATCTCTCTCAAAGTGAAAGAAATTTTTTATAAAAAATCTCTCCAAATGGAAGAAATTTTTTGTAGAAAATATCTTTCAAAATGAGAGAAGCTTTCAATAGAAAATCTCTCACAAAATGGTAGGAATCTGTTACAAAAAATCTTTCTCAAAAGGGAGGAATTTTCTATAGAAAACATCTCCCAAAACAGGATAAATTTCCATAGAGAATCTTTCTCAAAACGTGCAAAATTTCATAAAGAAAATCTTTCTTAAAATAAATAAAATAAAGAAAATATTTCTTAAAATTAGAGAAACTTTCTAAAGAAAATATCTTTTAAAAAATAAGAAATTTTTAATACAAAATATCTCTCAAAATAAGAGATATTTTAGGAAAATTTTCTATAGAAAATCTCTTTCAAAGTAAAAGCAATTTTTTATAAAAAATTTCTGTCTTTTCTTATAGAAAATCTCTCTCATAATATGAGAAGCTTTCTATAGAAAATCTCTCACAAAATGTCCTCACATCTGTTACAAAAAGTCTTTCTCAAAAAACGGAATTTTCTATAGAAAATATCTCCCAAAACATAAGCAATTTTCTATAGAGAATCTCTCTCAAAAAAAGAAAAAAGAAAAAAGAAAAAGAAATTCTTTCTTAAAAAAAATCAAGAAAATATTTCGCAAAAGGAGACAAATTTTCAATACAAAATATCTTTTAAAAAATAAAAAATTTTTAAGCCAAAATATCTCTCAAATAAGAGAATTTTTTTGTAGAAAATCTCTTTCAAAGTCAGGGAAATATTTTATAAAAAATTTCTCTTAAAATGGTAGAAAGTTTTTGTAGAAAATCTCTATCAATATGGGAGCAATTTCTTTCAAAAATGTTTTAAAATGGGAGGAATATTCTATAGAAAGTTTTTCTCAAATGTGATTAATTTTTCTAAGAATGGGAGAAATTTTCTAGAGAAAATCTCTCTTAAAATGGAAAGAATTTTTACAGAAAATCTTTCTCAAAATATGAAGAATTTTTAATAGAAAATCTCTCTCAAAATTAAATAAATTTTCTTCACAAAATCTTTTCCAAAATGGTCAATTTGTTTTTAAGGAAATCTCTCTTAAAATGGATTTTTCTACGGAATATTTCTCTTTAAATAGAAATCTCTCTTTAAATGGAAGAACTTTTGTCTGGAAAATTTGGTCAATTGTTTATAGAAAAATCACTTAAAATTTGATAAATTTTTTTATAGAAAATCTCTTTTAAAATATAGAAAACTTCTCTTGAAATGGGAGAAATTTCCTTTAGGAAATCTTTTCTAAAATGGGAGAAACTTTTAAGAAAAAATCTCTCTCAAAATGTAGAAAATCTCTCTTGAAATGGGAGAAATTTCCTTTAGAAAATCTCTTCAAAATAAGAAAATTCGCTATAGAAAATCTCTCCTAAAGTGGATGTAACTCTCCAAAGAAAATCTTACTTTAAATGAGAAATTTTATCGTTATCGCGGTTATAATTTGTCATTTATTAAATAGCAATAAACGATTAGCCTAGACGAGGTTATATGGGAGCTATGGTCAAATGTGAACAGATTTTGCCAAATTTCGACTTCTCTGTGCTAAATTTTATCATCATATCTGTTTTAATTTGTCATTTCTTAACAAATAAGTGATTGGCCTAGTTAAGGTTGTACGGAAGGTATGGACAAATGTAATTTCAATACCAAAATTTTTCAAGAAATTAAAAATATTTTTGCCAAATTTGAGACAATATCGTGCCAACAACAGACAGGCGGATAGGCAGACAAAAATAAAAAAACGTTAAAGTCGATTTTCTCGTTAACTATGACAGCTAGAGCCAAATCAACGAACTTCTGTGATCACTCATTTTATTATAACAAAATTTATTTTTTTTAAATTGTTATTAAAAATTTTAAAGTCGATTTTCTCATTAACTATGATTCTTCTTCTTCTGTTATCCTTGACTCCCAGTGAAGCATAGGGCCTCAACCATCCTTTTATATCGAACTCTATTGCGAGATGTTAGGCATACATCATTCCATGATGACTCCGTTTCAATTGACCTTCTCCACGTTCTATGCACCAATACGACGCCCGCTTCCTTGTGGATTCCAACGAAGCGCTTGTCGAGCAATGTTGGTATTTGGCCTTCGAAGTGTGTGGCCTATCCACCGCCATTTCCGTTGACATACCTCTATAGAAGAAGGGATTTGGTTTGTAGCGTTTAGTAGATCTTCATTTTTTATGCGATTTGGCCATCATATATTAAGGATTTGCCGCAAGCATTTGTTTGCAAAGGGGTGTAAATGGGATGCAGTTGTTGCCTGGGTTTCCAGCTAACAGGTAATAACTGTATTCAATTCCTACTCACACCTCCTAGTGGTACATCCTGGAAACCTGAGCAACCTAGTTAAAGATGCGGGAAACAAGCCGAGTGGGATTCTAGGTCAGGGCTAACGTGAGGGAGTTATCTTAGAGCCATTCCGACGTATTTGGTCTAAGGGTCTAAGATAATTGTACTCGGTAAAGTACGAATCTGTAGCGTCTGTTCAACATTTTAGTTGCGGCTACAACCGGGCGTCTGTCTCGGACCGAGCGGCTCGCTCATCCATAGACTTAGCACTTACGATGTTTTAAGCATGGAAAGAAACAACAGTATAGAATATACTACTCCAAGGGGTAATCAAGCGGGAAATCCCCCTGCTATGGCAGCTGGCACAAGGATTAATTATGATAGCTAGAGCTAAAATAACAAAATTCTGTGATCACTCATTTTTTCATACCAAAATTGATTTTTTTGAAAATTTTTTTTATAAAAGGTCGATTTTCTCGTTAAATTTGATAGCTAGAGCAAAAATACCGAAATTCTGTGATCACTCATTTTTTCATACCAAAATTTATTTGTTTTTTTTTTTTAATTTTTTTATACAAAACTTTAAAGTCGATTTTCTCGTTAACAATGATAGCTAGAGCCAAAAGAACAAAACTCTGTGATCACTCATGTTTTTATCAAGAACTTTAAAGTCAATTTTCTCGTTAACTATGATAGTCAAAATAACTAATTTTTTCATACCAATCATCATTTTTTCATACCAAAACTAATTTTTTTTTAAATTTTTTTTATAAAAAACTTTAAAGTCGGTTTTCTTGTTGACTATGATAGCTAGATCCAAAATAACGAAGTTCTGTGATCACTCATTTGTTCATACCAAAATTTATTATTTTGAAATTTTTTTATAAAAAAATTTAAAGTCGATTTTCTCGTTAATTACAGACAGACGGACATCTCTCAATAGTTTTAGAATTTCATTAGGATTCAGAATTTACATAAGAGCCGATATTAAAGAAATAGCAAACGGAATGACAATATACCTCCCATTCTTTTTAAAAGTGGGTATAAAAAATCTCTCTAAAGAAAATGTTTGCTACATTTTTCTACACATCTATCCTGCGACGTGTGTATGTTTAGAAATTCTTTGGCAAAGAGTGTATGTGAAAATTGGTTTATGTGTGTGTGTGATTATGTGCCTAGGATATATTCACTAACCTACTCATTAAAATTGTTAAAACATTTTTTAGTTGTTGCTGCTGCCACTGCTACTCATAATGACAACATAGCTGCCGGTTTGCTATTGTTGTAGAGATAGTTGTGTTGCATGATAATGCGTGTTAATGACAACATGTTGTATTTATATGTGTATAAATGTGATGCCAAGAAAAACACAACCACACATACAAATTAACACAAATGATGCAACAAACAAACTGCAATACAAACACATACAAACACACACACACACTGACACAAAACGTATTTGAGATCAAGTGGTTGTTGCCACTCAACTTAACTATAAAGCGTCTGTGTTACACCACTTTCTAGCACGACTTAATAAGGATATGTGAGTGCGTGTGTATGTGAATATAAGTGATATCCTTTCAAAAGTTAATGTGTGTGTATAGATGATGCCAGTGCATATTTATTTTTTTTTATCTAAACTCATATCTTAAGTGTTTTGAGGTTGTTGTAACAAAACAGCAAAAGTTAAGAAAAAAGAAACAAAATGAAATGTATGTCCTTAAGATGAGGATAGTAAAACTGAGTAGCAAAAACCCCAAATCAAGACGGTTAAATTATAAATACAAGGCTTCCAAAACTTTAAACATGCCTTTCTTTGGCACCCTCAAAACAAATAAAGAAAATTATCTAAAGAAGAATATAGGCAATTGTTGGTTGTGAAAATGTTTTAATATTACTCGTACAGTAACCAGAATAATTTAAAATTGTGGTAAGTAACAGTTTTGTTGGTTTTACTGTGACTCTTATATCTCTGCTATATATGTATGTGTGTATGGGTTTGGTAGCAGAAATATCTGTAACTACTGCCTTTATTCGTTTTACTGCTAAGGGCCGCAAGAGTCATTTAAAAGTCAAGAAACTTTCTTATATGATTTTTTTGTTTTAAGTTTTTCTTTTTTTCACTTTTCTTTTATTCTGTTTGTTGTTATTTTTTATACTCACTTTCATTTCAGTTTGCCAGCAAGAGCTTAACGTCACTTTTACCATGTTTGCTTCATATGTGAATTTATGTGCAATATCGGGTACCCTACATAGGATCTTATGTTGTTTTAGATACTCTGTTAGGTTTGAAAGTTCTTCTAAAGATTGAGGCGATAGCATATCTAATCATTTAGGAAGCAATTAATTCTTATAAGGTTTCGCATTTGCGTTAGGGTTTTTTTCTTTTTCAAAAAAAGTCAAGAACAATATGTAAAAATAAATGGGTGTCACATTTTGTATTTTGGACACATTCTCAGGTCAATCGAACTTAAATATGTTTATGACCGGGAAACGACCTAGCTTGGATTTTAGGCCTTATTGAGTACATGACAAGTCATGCAAACAAACTTCAGAAATATGTCGACCTCAAATAATTATTTAAGGTCTACACATAATCAAACAAAAATAATCTAAAATTATGAAATATGACCTTTGACCTGAGTAAACAAATTATTATCCATCATGATCTTAGATCCTTACTTTTACGCTTTGTATATTTATTTTTTCTCAATATTTTTATTTCTTCTTTCCTTTAGGGAACTTTGAAGTCGTATTCAGTACTTTTTGTGATTTTAATTTTGCTCTGCTTCTATTTGGTTGTAGGGGGTTTTCCTTCTTAAATGCATTTGTTTTATTGCATGCACGCGAGCAAGAGTTTCTGCAAAAATAAAAAGGGAGTTTCCTAAGCGTCAAAGCGTATGAGTGCTATAAATACTTACAACAGAGAAATATTAGGATAGCGCAAAAAAATAAAAAATCATATTTTAAAATTGGGAAGAATTTTTAAAACTAAGTCGCGAAATTCTTATAATATTCAACTTAACTTTGATAATTTTATAATTCTCATTTAGTTTACAAATGTTTGCTAAAAAAAAAACTTGAAAATTTTACACTGAACGAATTTAATACTACTACACTAGGACTTTTTAAGACAAGCTAGGACATGGAAAAAATGATCTGTTTTAGTTTTTTTAAAGTAATTTCCATTTGCAATAAGAAGTTTTAGATAAACATTTAATACTGAAATATTTGGATATACAGGTTTAAAGTTACGATTGAGGTAACATATGACATACCACCAGAAGCCGAAGACTTTTTATAACTTTTGTAAATATCACGATCATTAACGAAACTCGTGAAAATGAGTATTAAAAGTATTTTGGAATTTGGATGTTAGCAAAGTCGGTTGGTGCCGCTTTGTTAAAGAAAACACAAAAACAAAATACACACGAAACAAAACCAAAGTCTAATTCTTAGCAACAAAATACATGGTTCGAGAGAACAAAGAAATATAATCACGCACATTGTTGCCACGACACTATTATTTTTGCAAATATTTATTTTTGAATATTTTCGAAACAAAAACAAATTCTAATATTACACAATTTTAGATTTTTTTAGTTTTGAGATAAAAATATATTTTTTAAATATTTTTTTTGATACAAACATTTTTTTTATAGAAAAATTTTTCGATAAAAATTTCTGTGAAAATTAAAAAAAATGTTTTTATAAGGAAAGTTTTTCGATAAAAATATTTTTTGTACAACAATATTTACTAAAACAATTTTCTATAAAAATTGTTGATAAAATAATTTTGTATTGAAAAATTTTTGATAAAATTTGTTTTTTACTAATAAAAAAGAACTTTTTTCGCACTAGATCTCTATCTATTACATTTATTTATTAACATAATAGACAATTTATTGATAAAAGCCAAAAAATGTTTGCTGGGACAACCAACTCTTCGACGCTTTTCGATTGTAGGTTAGGCTATAATCTTCAGGAGGATTATCCCTACTCTTAGATAGATCGAAAACCTCGCATTATTACCTATTTTATAAATACAATCATTACGAATTATGTTTGTAATATGTAATAGGTAAAAACTCAGATTATCGACCGAACCAAAGAGAACACAAAAATTTAAAAAAAGTAAAGAAAAATACTATAGAAAAATTTTTCATAAAAATATTTTCTATAGAAAAATCATTGATAACAAATTTTTTTAAAGTAAAGTTTTTGATAAAAAAAATTTTTCTAAAGAAAAATTTTTGATAAAAAAATTTTCTACAGAAAAGTTTTACAAAAAAAATATTCTATAGAAAAACTAAAAAAAAAAAATTATATGGAAACATTTTTAATAAAAAAATTTCTATGGAATAATTTTTGATAAAAAAATTATCTATAGAAAAATTTTTGATAAAAAAAACTTTCTATAGAAAAATTTTTGATAAAAAAATTTTCTACAGGAAAATTTTTGATAAAAAAATATTCTAAAGAAAAATTTTTGATTAAAAAATTTTCTATAGAAGAATTTCTGATAAAAAAATTTTCTATAGAAAAATTAAAAAAAATCTATAGAAAAATTAAATAAAATTTTAGACAAATTAAAAAAAATTTCTATAGAAAAATTTTCTACAGAAAAGTTTTACAAAAAAATATTCTATAGAAAAACTAAAAAAAAAATTCTATGAAAAAATGTTTAATAAAAAATTTTCTATAGAAGAATTTTTGATAAAAAAAATTATCTACAGAAAAATTTTTGATAAAAAAACTTTCTATAGAAAATTTTTTGATAAAAAATTTTTGATAAAAAATTTTTGATAAAAAATTTTTGATAAAAAATTTTCTATGGAAAATTTTCTATAGAAATATTTTTGATAAAAAAATTTTCTACAGAGAAATTTTTGATAAAAAAATGTTCTATAGAAAAATTTTTGATTAAAAAATTTTCTATAGAAGAATTTAAGATAAAAAAATTTTCTATAGAAAAATAAAAAAAAATCTACAGAAAAATTAAAAAAAAAATTTTCTATAGAAAAATTATTTATAAAACAATTTTTAATAAAAAAAAATTTCTATAGAAAAATTAAAAAAAAAATTCTATAGAAAAATTTTTGATAAAAAAAATTTCTAGAAAAATATTTGATAAAAAAATTTTTAAATTTAGGACAATATATCAGAAATTGGGTATATCAATTTTTTACCACCATAACCAATCCATAGTAGTTCTCTTGACGCATGACGCATCAGAAATATGGGGAAAGGTATTGGCTATTTAAATCATTTGTATTGAGAAATTCAAAAATTAGTTGTGCCCTAATATCATCTTCAGGAAAAAAGAAACCCAATACGTTTGGTTGACGGTTGTCAGTACGTGGTGCATTAAATTTGTATGCCTGTTTATATGTGTGACATTATCTGGGGACTCGTAGAAATAAATTTTGCCACGAAATTGTTTTGAACAATTTTAATGCGAGTATAGAATAAAATATAAAAAAATATATATTGTAAAATATTATAAAACTCTTTAACTGTGAAAATTCTAGCTAAGAAACAGAGGCGTTAAGCAAGATTTTAAAAAGAGAATAATGTTATACGGAAGTAGAGAATATTTAAACATGCTTAAGACATATTAGGTTGGAAATCAGAAGAAAGTCGTTGTCAAATTTTAACCGACCGATAGTGATATTTGAATTTGGATGGAAATTAACATTTCTATGATAGTTTAATAAAAAAACAATGTTTTATTTTTTTGTCCCCAAATAAAACTATTGAAGAAGATACCTCCCTCTTCTCCTATTATTTTATTAAAATAAATAATTAAAAAAAGATACCAAAATACGAGTTCGAACCCACACTCATCAATAAAACCACTTTTTCGATCACAGAATAAAGATTTTATATAACTTTTATAAATACAAAAAAATATACAAATCTTAATTTTATATTAAGTCAAACATCTATTAAATGTATTGAGAGCGAGTTCATTATGCAGTAATTCAAAAAAGTTTGACCCCTTAACTAATGTTCCCCAACCAAATTCAATAACTTCTACGCCATTGACCACAAAACATGTATTAACCATAAAGTAGGCACAAGAGTAGAATTATTTGTTTAAAAGTAACAACAAGAACAACAAGGACAATAACAAAAAATTCTGCATTCTCTAGAAGACTATAAAAAACAGAAAAACTTTTTCCAGCTAAAATATAAAAAAAAATCAAAAAAAAAAAATATGAAAAAAAGAGTGAGAAAAAGCCAGATAAATATAATAAATATTCCATAAAAACTTTCTTTGGCAAATAAACGAGACAAACAGGCAGCAATAACTCGAACAAACGATTATCAGCCAGTGAGTCGATAGAGTGGGTTAGGAAGGCGGGAACCGGAGAGGGAAAGGGAAGCATAATCAAATTGCAAGGATGAAAGATGAATGGATGTATAAAGAAGGAAATAAAGCTAGGAAATGGTAGGAGGATATGTAAATAAATGTTACAAAGCAATTTTCCATTTGGCCAGACATAGAAAAATACACAATATGCAGATTTTCACAGATTTCAACACACACACACACACAAACGCACATACTCATACCAATAATCAAACATACACATTTTTTACACTCACTTATATTTGCAAACATCGAATTTTCCAGTCATGTGTAACAAAATCAATGGTACAACGAAATCTTGTAACTGTCTCGATAACTTAAAAGTGACAACTTTGACAGTTTACCGAAGTTTACAATACGCTACCTCATGTTCCCCCTATAGTCAATAGTCTCTATTTTTCTTGGGGAAGACTTGATTTTGTCTTTTTGTTTGTAGATGACAAAAACAATTGGAAAACTTTACTCGGAGATGCAACAGTTTGGACATATTTAAATGAACTTTAAGAAGATAAGTTCGAAGAGAAATAAGAAATAGAAACAAAGACAATTACCTGACTTCATTAAGAAGAGCTTTTTTTGTGTTTGGCTGCAAGTGGTATTGGTTTGTTTTTTGCAAATGACCTTTTTATGTTTTTGAAAAACTTTGTTTACCAAATTTGCAATTCGGACTCCAGTGGTTTATTACGAATACATATGGTATAAAACGCCAAAAATTGGGTCGATAACTAATCCCATATTCCCGTACTTGTGACTCAAAGTCAAAGGATTTCGGTTTATATATAGTTTTACTAGAATTGGAAATGATTAACCCTTGCGTTACCGGGTTCAAAATCAATGCTTTCAATGTTTTTTATTGCTATGGTTCAAACAATATTTCACTTGCTAAGGTCTCTAAAAATCTAATTAGTTAATAACGAAGATCACATAAGCTAAAAATATTAGCCCTTTCGTGACCAACAGGCCCCATAATGAAACCCAAAGATTAATTCTTCTATTTTTTTTTTCATTTCTATAAACAATACTTCGACCGGTACTCCTCGAAATAAAAAAAAAGTAAAAATTGCCTAAAACATATGTACCAGAGAAACGCAATGAATATCCAAAAAATTAGTAGAGTTGAATCATGAGTTAAAATTCCTTCTATTTATATTTTCTTATCCAGAGGTCGACACAAATAGAACAGAACAAAAAAATTGTCGCCAGAGTTGCCGTTTTTTATACTTTTATTTATTTATTTTTTCAATGTGTAGTTCTGATGATTTAAATAGAAAAAGTTTTCTTCTCTATATTTTTTAAATATTTTAATCAAACATTTTTTTTTTTTAATTTTTCTTCAGAAAATTTTTGTATCCAAAAATTTTTCTATAGAAAATTTCTATATAAAAAATTTTTAAAAATAAAACGTTTTTTACACCATATTTTTAAATATCTTTATCAACAATTTTTCAATAGACCATTAATTTTTGTATCAAAAATTTTTGTTTCGACAATTTTTATCAAAAATATTTTTATAGACAGTTTATCTTCAAATTTTTCTAAAAAAAAAATTTTTATTAAAATTATTTCTACTTTCACACAAATTTTTCTATAGAAAAATTTTTTATAGAAAATTTTTCTATAGAAAATGTTTTTATCAAAACATTTTCTATACAGAATTTTTTTATCAAAAAATTTTCTATTTTTTTTCTATATTTAATAAAATTTTTTTTCTATTTTTAATAAAAATCTTTTATCAAAAATGTTTCTTTAGAAAATTTTTTGTCAAAAATTTTTCTTTAGAAAATTTTTTGTCAAAAATTTTTCTTTAGAAAATTTTTTTATCAAAAAGTTTTCGATAAAAATTTTTTTTATCAAAAATGTTTATAGAAAGTTTTTTATTTTTCTTTAAAAACTTTTTTTTATCAAAATGTTTCTATAGAAAATTTTTTTATTAAAAATTTTTCGATAGAAAATTTTTGTATGAAAACTTTTTAAAAATAAAAAGTCTTCTACTCCATATTATTTAAATATTTTGATCAACAATTTTTCAACAGACAATTTTTTCTATCAAAAATTTTTGTTTCGATAATATTTTATAAAAAATATTTTTATAGACAATTTTTTTTTTATCAAAAATATTTCTATAGACAATTTATTTTCACACAAATTTTTCTGTAGAAAATTTCTTTTATCAAAAATTTTTCTGTAGAAAATGTTTTTATTAAAAATTTTTGTGCAGAAAATATTTTTTCAAAAATTTTTCTAAGGAAATTTTTTATCAAAAATTTTTCTTTAGAAAATAGAAAATTTTTTCATCAAAAGTTTCTAAAGAAAATATTTTTATCAAAAATTTTTTTTTTTTTAATTTTTCCGTAGAAAAATTTTTCTTTAGAAAATTTTTCTATAAACAAATTTTTATCAAAAATTTTTCTATAGAAAATTTTTATCAAAAATTCTTCTATAGAAAATTTCTACCAAAAATTCTTCTATAGAAAATTTTTATCAAAAACATTTCTAAGAAAACTTTTTATTAAATTTTTTTTTTAGAAAATTTTTTATACAAATTTTTTTTATCAAAAATTTTTCTTTAGAAATTTTTTTTTTTTATCAAAAATGTTCGATAGAAAATTTTTTTATCAAAAATGTTTCTAAAAAAATTGTTTTTTGAAAATTTTTCTTTAGAAAATTTTTTTTTATCAAAAATTTTTCTATAGAATATTTTTGCATGAAAAATTTGTAAAAATATTTTAAAATATTTTTATCAACAATTTTTCAATAGACAATTTTTTTATAAAAAATATTTCTACAGACAATTTTTTTTTGCATAAATTTTCCTATAGGAAATTTTTTTATCAAAATTTTTTCCATAGAAAATATTTTTCTGAAAAATTTTTCTTTAGAAGATTTTTTTCTGAAAATTTTTTCTATAAAAATTTTTTTATCAAAAATTTTTCTATAGAAAATTTTTCTGTAGAAAATGTTTGTATCAAAAATGTTTCTAAAAAAAATTGTTTATTGAAAATTTCTTTTTAGAAAATTTTTTTACCAAAAATTTTTCTATAGAAAATATTTCTACAGACAATTTTTTTTTTGCATAAATTTTCCTATAGGAAATTTTTTTATCAAAAATTTTTCCATAGAAAATATTTTTCGGAAAAATTTTTCTATAGAAAATTTTTTTCTGAAAATTTTTTCTATAAAAATTTTTTTATCAAAAATTTTTCTATAGAAAATGTTTGTATCAAAAATGTTTCTAAAAAAAATTGTTTATTGAAAATTTCTTTTTAGAAAATTTTTTTATCAAAAATTTTTCTATAGAAAATTTTTGCATATTTTGTAAAAATAAAAGGTTTTCTACTCCATATTTTTAAATATTTTTATCAACAATTTTTCAATAGACAATTTTTTTATAAAAAATATTTCTACAGACAATTTTTTTTACATAAATTTTTCTATAGGAAATTTTTTTATCAAAAAGTTTTCGATAAATTTTTTTTTTTATCAAAAATATTTCTATAGAAAGTTTTTTATTTTTCTTTAAAAACTTTTTTTTATCAAAATGTTTCTATAGAAATTTTTTTTATTAAAAATTTTTCTATAGAAAATTTTTGTATGAAAACTTTTTAAAAATAAAAAGTTTTCTGCTCCATATTATTTAAATATTTTGATCAACAATTTTTCAACAGACAATTTTTTCTATCAAAAATTTTTGTTTCGATAATTTTTTATAAAAAATATTTTTTTAGACATTTTTTTTATCAAAAATATTTCTATAGACAATTTATTTTCACACAAATTTTTCTGTAGAAAATTTCTTTTATCAAAAATTTTTCTGTAGAAAATGTTTTTATTAAAAATTTTTGTGCAGAAAATATTTTTTCAAAAATTTTTCTAAGGAAATTTTTTATCAAAAATTTTTCTTTAGAAAATAGAAAATTTTTTCATCAAAAGTTTCTAAAGAAAATATTTTTATCAAAAAAATTTTTTTTTTTTTAATTTTTCAGTAGAAAATTTTTCTATAGAAAATTTTTATCAAACATTCTTCTATAGAAAATTTTTATCAAAAATATTTCTAAGAAAATTTTTTATTAATTTTTTTTTTTTTTTAGAAAATTTTTTATACAAATTTTTTTATCAAAAATTTTTCGTTAGAAATTTTTTTTTTATCAAAAATTTTCGATAGAAAATTTTTTTATCAAAAATGTTTCAAAAAAAATTGTTTATTGAAAATTTTTCTTTAGAAAATTTTTTTTATCAAAAATTTTTCCATAGAAAATATTTTTCTGAAAAATTTTTCTTTAGAAGATTTTTTTCTGAAAATTTTTTCTATAAAAATTTTTTTATCAAAAATTTTTCTATAGAAAATTTTTCTGTAGAAAATGTTTGTATCAAAAATGTTTCTAAAAAAAATTGTTAATTGAAAATTTCTTTTTAGAAAATTTTTTTACCAAAAATTTTTCTATAGAAAATATTTCTACAGACAATTTTTTTTGCATAAATTTTCCTATAGGAAATTTTTGTATCAAAAATTTTTCCATAGAAAATATTTTTCTGAAAAAGTTTTCTATAAAAATTTTTTTATCAAAAATTTTTCTATAGAAAATTTTTCTGTAGAAAATGTTTGTATCAAAAATGTTTCTAAAAAAAATTGTTTATTGAAAATTTCTTTTTAGAAAATTTTTCTATAGAAAATTTTTGCATGTTATGTTATTTTTACAAAACATGCAAAAGGTTTTCTGCTCCATATTTTTAAATATTTTTATCAACAATTTTTCAGTAGACAATTTTTTTATAAAAAATATTTCTACAGACAATTTTTTTTTTTTGCATAAATTTTCCTATAGGAAATTTTTTTATCAAAAATTTTTCCATAGAAAATATTTTTCTCAAAAATTTTTCCATAGAAAATATTTTTCTGAAAAATTTTTCTTTAGAAAATTTTTTTCTGAAAATTTTTTCTATGAAAATTTTTTTATCAAAAATGTTTCTATAGAAAATTTTTCTGTAGAAAATTTTTTTATCAAAAATTTTCCTGATTAAATTTTTTTATTGACAATTTTCTGATCAAAAATTTATCTATAGAAAATTTTTTATCAAAAATTTATCTATAGAAAATTTTTTATTAAAAATTTTTCTTTAGAAATTTTTTTTTTAACAAAAATTTTTCTATGAAAAATTTGTTCAACAAAAACTTTTCTGTAGAAAATTGGTTATTAAAAATTTTACTTAAAAAAAAATGTATCAAACATTTTTCTATAGAAAATTTTTAATCAACCATTTTTCTTTAGAAAATCATTTATCAAAAAGTTTCTATAAAAAAATTTCTTATCAACAATTTTTCTATCGAAAATTTTTGTTTGAAAAATTTTTCTATAAAAAAACGTTTGTATGAAAAATTTTTGACTTAAAATCAAAGGATTTTGACTAAAATCCAATTTTTCAATAAAGTTATAAAAAAAGCACATGAATTGTTATATATTATCAGTTTTTACAAGCAGAATTGAAATTGTTATTGCTTCAATGGGGTAGAAATATATATTAGAAATTTGATTGAAATCGGATGACATTAACCCTTTTATTACCAGAGTCAAAAATAAAATTTTTAAAATATTAAATTTTTTCTAAAAAGTAATAGAAATTACATGTTTTTCTTGTTATATTTCAATTACAATTCAAACAATCGCTCAAAAGCGCCTTTAAATACATTTTTCCACAAATTAACCCTTATGTACCCATGATTTCTAAAGAGGTCCCATGCTTAGTCCATTGGTAGCAAGGGTTAATTTATATTGAAATGTAATTAAAGGCGCCTTTGAACGATTTTTTGAATTTTCATTGAAAATTTTATTTAGAAAATGTTTTTAAAATCGAAATGAAAAATTTTAGTTTCTATAATTATTCTCTTTACCTCATAATTTCTATAAAAGAGGACTTTTGTAACTTAGGCCGGAGGTTTCTTGTTGGACATGGCTAGTGAATTTTCTAGAACGAGCAGAATGTCAATTGATGAGAAGTGGCAAACAAACTATTCAAGGAATGAATTACGCAATAGTGTCCAATATAAGAGAATGGTTCACTAGGAGTCAGGAATAATGGAAAAATTTGCGACACTGGATCTTCAAGGGTATGGTAAGGTGTAAAAATTGAGCTTTAATAGATTATTTTTCACCTAAAAAAACTAATTTAATTTCAATATTTCTGCTTGGAAGCCATCTTCTATCGCTTTCAGCTTTTTAGTTTTATCTTTGGCTAAAGCTAATATTCTCGTAGAGTTAAATATTCTTAACAGCAGCAGACAAATAAAAGTTTTAATATTAAAAAAATAAAAGGTAAAAAGAAAAAGCTTCCTAAAGCACCAAAGGCATGAAACCATGTTCATGAAATGGGAGAAAAAACTGGCTTAAACATTTTTTTCCACCATTTTTTTTTTTTTTATAACTAAATTTTGTATTTAGCTTTAAGTTTTACAGGAGCATGTTAAATTTAACTTCCGACATAGAAAAAGAGGCGTTTAAAAAAATTTTTTTGAATACATTTTTTTATATTTTTTTTTGGTAAGAAAAATTAAATTTATTTCAAACTTGGACTTTGAAGTATGAGAAGAAAGAAGGAGGGTCAACTCGAGACAGAATGATTCAGTTCAACGTGAGATGTCTGGATGTCCATGTAAAATAAAAATTCATTGCTTTTGTTCTATTTGTTTTTTCTGCTTATGTGTTAGACAAAAACCAAAAAAAAAAAAAGAAAATTGTAACTAGATTTTTTTCTGTTTTTGTAATTTAGTTTAAAAGTTTTCCCTGGAAATAGTGAAAAAATCACTTTTACCTCTCATTGCATTTTTAGTAAATTTCCCCTGGGTTGTTGTTTTTCTATTTAAGTATATAAACGAGTGGATGTGTTAGTTTTTTGTATTTGAGCTGTATTATATTATGTCTAAAGTGCAAGAGCGTTGGTCATTTTATTTCAGTTGTATGAGGGCTACAGGAAATAGATGAGTTGAGCTTGTTAAATTAAAGGTCAGAAAGGGCAAAGATTCGGCACGTAGTGGTAATTTGAATACCTAAACATCCTGTTAATAGGTTCCTTGAAAGACCATTTGAGATCTAGCTGAAGAAAAAAATTTAATATTTGAATATCGAGGGTTTATATTCAAATAGTGCTATCTACAAATTTACAATTTTGCAGGAGAGCGAAAAAACTGTTTTTGTCATTAACTATGAGAGTAGTAAATAAACTTTGTTTTACAATATAATAAACATTGGGGCTAAGATTTTGTACAAATTAAGTTTTTTTAATTAACTCCTTATATTTGCGCTTCTATAGTAGATAACACTTTTTACGAGTTAAAATTTTATCGTTTCAAATACTAAAGCAAGTAGATAGCATTATTTTAACAACGAAAAAAATAATACATAATGAAAATTGAGACTTTATTATATATTATAATAAACACAATTTATAAAAAAAATGTTTAAGAATTATTTTTCTTTAATTTAATATTAGTGATTTAATTTAATATTAGTGATTTAATAAGACAAAAACATGAAATTTTAGAATATACAACATTGGAACTAAATAAAGTTAAGGAAAATATAAATAAACATCTAACAACTGACGAACAAGAGTACCTTTGGAATAGTGAAGAGTTTCTTACGGAGAGAATAAACACAAATATTAAGAACAGACACAGAAAGAAGTTTGAGAAGTTACAAGAGGAGTTTTTACAAGAATTGAACATAGTTCACAATGACAAGTGGTTCGTTAACAAAACGGGTACGGACATACCGAAAGAGACCCAATGGCTTTTGTCTCTGGGAGAAAAATATACAATTCCAACTGAGAAAAGAAAATTTCCGATTTTTAAAATGATAGCTGACTCAGAAGACTGTATTCAAACCATTAATGACAAGGAAGAACAAGAAATAGCGCGAACAAAACTGTCTTCTATGTTGGAGAATCATGTGAACAAATATAATCTGACTAGAAGAGAACGTTTTGTGTTGAACACAGTGGATAATACTAGACGATTTTTGCACAAAAATAAAAATATTTTAATATTAAATGCCGACAAAGGAAATGTCACGGTCGCAATGGACAAATCTGACTATGAAAGTAGAATGAGTGTCTTACTAAGTGATATAATGACATATAGAAGAATCAATAGAGATCCAACATCGTCATTACAAAAGAAAAACTGTGATATTGTCGAAGAACTATTTTTGTGCAATAATATATCTGTGATAGAGAAAAAGAGACTCAAAAATGACGCGGCATCTGCTCCGAGAATATATGGACTTCCCAAAATCCATAAGGAAGGATACCCTCTAAGACCAATCTGTGCATCAGTGAACTCGCCGTCCAACGAGCTATGTAAGTTATTGACTAAAATTTTAAAGAATATTACAGAATCTTCTGTGTATAACATCAAGGATGCAGTGCAATTTAGGAATAAGGTTAATAATAGTGAAATAGCGGAGGACGAAAAATTAGTGTCGTTTGATGTCGTGTCGCTTTTTCCTAGTATCCCGGTTGACTTCGCTATAAGCGTTATTATGAGCAAGTGGAATAGGATAGAACAATGGACAAATATTTCTAAAGATCTCTTCTTAAAAATCTTAAAATTTTGCATCAAGGACAACCGGTATTTTAGATATAACGATAAGATTTACACACAGTGTAAGGGATTGCCGATGGGATCACCCGCCTCACCCATAGTAGCCGATATTGTAATGGAAAAGTTACTTACAACATGTATGGAAACACTTGACGTAAAACCTAGATTATTAACTAAATATGTTGACGACTTTTTGGGATTGTAAAAACTAGTGCAATAGAAATGACTCTTACACAACTCAACAAGTTCCACCACCACATAAAATTTACGATGGAGGAAGAAACAGATGGTAAACTTCCATACCTCGATACATTAGTTATAAGAAAAGATAATACTATTAAGATTGACTGGTACCAGAAACCTACATCTTCTGGAAGAATCATAAACTTTCACTCGTGTCAACCAAAAAACGTGATTATGAACACAGCTGAAAACCTGATAAAACGAGTATTAACAATATCAGATGAAATATTCCACCAACAAAATATCTACAAGATTCAAGACATACTTAAAAGCAATAATTTCCCTTACAACATTATAAAAACTCTAATTAATAAAAATAAACATAAGACAAACATTAGACAAAAAGACGATACCAAAATATTTAAATCTTTAACATATATACCGGAGATCTCGGAAAGGATTAAAAGCGCTGAAATTTACTGTAAGGAAAAATATCAATTAGCATTCACGTCAAGCAATACGTTGAAACAATTATTCTCCAATACAAAAAGCAGAATTTACAAGATGGACAAATGCAATGTTATATATAAAATAAGTTGTAAGGGTGACGAACACAACATATGCGATCAAGTTTATGTTGGAACTACTAAAAATAAGCTAAAAACACGAATATCCGGACACAGATCAGATCTAAGAAATATAAATAAAAATGTGACGCAAAAAAACTGCACTTGCAGCCCACTGTGCAGACAAAAAACATTCGCCTGACTTGGAGAAAGTGGAGATAATACAAAGAGAAGAAAACTACAACAAACGGTACACATTGGAGATGCTACATATCATAAACGTACCTAAAGAGAGGAGAATGAATTTCAAAAGCGATATTGAGAATTGCGCCAATAGCAATAACTATAGTTATAGGCATATAATAAATAAGAAAATAAGATTCTAATCAGTGCAATATTAAATGTAAATCTGGTGTGACGTGTGTTTTGCGTACTTTATTGTTACTCATGTAAGATGTTATTTTCGTTGTTATTTGTTTTGGTTTTGAAGTACAGTGGTTTGATAATCGTTTTATATGTTAATTGTTTCTTCTTTTTAGATATCTTGAAAATGATATCCGTTGGATATCGAAATATCGATGATAATAAAGAATATTAATTATAAACTGACCACAAGCTCGACAAAGTCTTTTATTTTATTATTTTTCTTTCCTAAAATTTATATGACATATGACAGAAAAGCCAAGGAAAACGTTTCAATTGAAAACCATTTTGGTTGAAAATGTAGATAGCACTTTTTGAATATAAAGTGTCGATATGTCATGAAATATCGCATTAGAATTCACACAAATCCTATACGTTTTTGCTGAAAATAAAAAAAAAACTTTAGGATTTAAAAGAGCTTTTTTGATTTTCTGATTAAAAATACCTCAAGCGCAGGCCTGCCAGATTTGCCAATTTATCAGCATTTTGGTTAGAAAATTTGATATTTTTAAGATGATATTGAAAACCAACCTAACTTTAAAGTTTTAACAGTTTTTTCTTAATATATGTATCCCAGTAAGAACAGTGTCAAACGTTATAACTTTTATATTTGATATCAAACGTTTTTTCAAACTTTTTTCAAACCTGAACAGATGTTTGAGATTCACATTTATTTTCAAATGAAACTTCATTTGAGAATAAACATTTGAAAAATCATAGTTTCTCAAATTGAGAATAAAGGTTATTCTCAAATCATTATCAAACCCTTAGATGATTTGAGATTAATTTGAAAAAAAAAAAAATTTCAAACTTTAAAAAAATTGAATGTTTAAGATATTTTAATGGAATGGCATTGCATTTCAAAGAAATTAGTTATTTCTTTCGGATTTTTTTTAAATTGATCCACATTAGCAATTATAGAGCAATGGCCAATTTAAATTGTTTTGTCCCTTTACTAAATTTCATCAAATTATTTTAAAATTTTCTTTGTTAAAAGTATTTTTACCTAACATTTTATTTATGTTCCACATGTAGATGATATCCACATTTAAAAAACTTTTGAGAATGAGGTTTGATAATGATTTGAGAATAAAGGCATTTCTCAATTTGAGAATAAAGTCCCCTTTTTGTTGAGAACGCTATTATTCTCAAATCAGTATCAAACGTTTGACCTTTGAAAAAAGATTGGTTTTCACATCATCCTCAATTTGAGAATAAACATTTTTTTTTACCTGGATATAACAAATCAGAGATTAAAAATCGATATAAGTTTTCAATAATTCCGATACACTGGAACTTACAGAGTCAACATTTTGGAACTAAAAAAATTATAAAAAATTGTGATAAATTTTTTTTAACAGAAACATAAATATTTTTCTATGAATAATTTCCATTTAAATTGTTTTTGGCGAAAAATTTTCAATATAAATTTTTTTCTGCATAAAGTTTTATATTTAATTTTTTTCTGAAGTGAAATTTTCCATTTAAAATGTTTTCTATTGAAAATTTCCCTATATAAATTTTTTAAAAAAAGTGTTTATCAACAAGTAAGAGTGGTATATTCGGCTTTGCCGAATCTTGGATACCCTTCACCAATGGTGTTCCAAAAGTACTTAATGTAATTCGTAGCAATATTTGGTTATACTAGTATTATATGCAAAGAGTCTTCAAAGTTAAGAGTCGGAAAACGAAAACCTTTTCGGTGGCGTCCTCATCTAGAATAGTTATGCACCCAAAGGTTAGGTTGGGCAGGTGGCTGATGTCTAGGGAAGCTTCACTTGGGTTCTAAAGTGGTCCCTTTGTGAAAGATAATGATTACTAGACTACAAGTAGAGAATGCATATTTAAGCCAGCCAGTAGCTTCGAAATAAAATAGACACATATTTTACGAACATTTAATAAAGTTCGATAGACCAGATAAACCATGCAGAAAAGATGCTTCAAAATGTAGATGCCCTTACATTTGCAATAGCACATCGATTTGATGAAGTTTAAGTATTCTGACATGCAACCCAAAAACGCTGTGCCCAGTGAGGGTTGTGCACTTTAATTCGTACGAATTATCCAACTAGTAAAAGTTCTTGATTAGTTATGTAAAACTCTGAAGTTAGCGGACTGATTTAGGTCAAAGCTTTAACAATGATTGTCAATGTATACAAGCCTTCAAATTATAGGGTATACACTCTTAGTTTTAGATACATACGTGAAATATATAGCTTTTGAATGGATGGTTATCAGCTTTGTCGGAAAAGTTTACTTATTAATTTGAAGTTAGTTAATTAATTAAAATGAACACTTCATCAATAATATTTGGGATGTTTAGTTCTTTCGATCTGTCCGATGGATGTTTGGAAAGTTTTGCTCTAGTTCTTTGTGCAATTTTATTATGATTTAATTTATCAGCATTAAATCGATTCCCGGTCTGGTTTATGTGGGAGATTTCACTAAATGTGAATAGAGCTCGCCCATTTTCAATATCGAACTTTTCAAGAGATCAGAAATACTTTTGTCAAATGTTGTACCTCTAGAAAGTTTATTTTAGGCGCTATTGTCCTGAATATCAATATTGTACAACGTCTTTATACTAAATGTCATCATCGTATCTATTATAATTTGTCACTTATTAGCTACTAAGAGATTGCCTTAGGCGAAGTTATACGGAATCAATTATCAAACGTGAACGGATTTCTCCCAATTGCAATTAAAAAATTTAAATTTTTGTTGATATGTGAGATACTTACATACATATGTAGGTTTTGAATGGATATCATGTAATCAGCTGCATTTTTGTACTTCCTAGGAAGATTACCTATAATTTGATATATAATACATTCTCAAATGTTATCATAATGTTCAAAAGTCAGACACAAAATTAAGATAAATGCAGTGTGCCTGTCTGCTAAATAAAACCAGATTTGTGGAGCTCCTGAATTGTCCCACCCTGAATTTCATTTCATTGTCGTTCAAAACACCATCGCTTAAACGCTAAATTATATCTACCACAAATTACAGAATGCATCAGGATTTAGATAATCCCCTGCGAAGGACACTATTAAACTTCATCAAAATAAACATCTGAGATATCGACAAAACAGGAGCTCCAAAAACTTGACTACAACAGAAAAAAGGACAGACAGGTAGACGGACGGACATGTAGACGGACGGACAAACAAACAGACGGACGGACGGGCAAACAAACAGACGGACGGACAGACGGACGGAGGTCGCGAAATCGATTCTTGTGCCGATTCAGAGTTGATCGGTACAATTTGAATGGTATTCATAATCAGATTTGTGGAGTATATATATCAGATTTTAGAAAATCCTCCCATAAAGAACGATGTCAAATTTCATCACAATCGGTCCATAAACACCTGAGATATCGCTGAAACAATACTTACAAAATGTAAACAAAATTTCTTAGACACGTACTTTGGGCAATTTGCTGTACATCAAATGTAGTGTTATTGCGATATCTCAATTGTTTATGGACCGCTTTTGATAAAATTTAATAACGTGCTTGGTGGGGGAATTTCCTAAAATCTGATATAAAATGTACGTATGTCCGTGCTAAAGGAGGATGGTTTTTTCCTATTTCTGCATTTCATTTTTTCAACAAACATTCCCTAATGCGTACTTTGGGCAATTTGCGATACATAAAATTTAGTGTTTTGGCAATATCTCAGTTGTTTATGGACCGATTTTGATAAAATTTTACAGAGTGCTTTGGGAAAATATTTCCTACAATCTGATATATAACATATTATCACATGTACACCAGGAGTATCTTTTTTCTCTTGTTATTTAAAAGTGTGTTTCAATCAAAAATTTTAAAATTTTCGTCTAATTTTTGGTATTTTTTCGATATTTTCGGTGTTTATAAACCGATTTTAATGAAATTTAATAGCGTTCATTGCGGGAGAATTTCCTAAAATCTGATATATAATTTATGTAAGTCCATCCTCCAGGGGCTTCAGAAACTTGATTTCAACAGACAGACAGACAGACGGACGGACAGACAGACAGACAGACAGACAGACGGACATCGCTTAATCGATTCTCCTCCCGATTCTGAGTCGATCGGTATAATTTTTATGGGGTCTACGATCACTAATAAAAAAATTACAAACGGAATCACAAACTTATAATACCCTTTCACCTATTGGTGAAGGGTATAAAAATGTTGCGAAATCAAACATTTAATTTAAAAGTTTAACTGTAGTGTATTGCTCTAAGATTCTAATATATTACAATTACTTATTATTGTAATAAATAGTTTTTTATAAAACCAAGAAATGTTGGTGGGGAAACCTTTCCTCGATGCGTTTCGAAGGTCATCTCTTCAGGAGGATTATCCCTAATTCTAGACAGAGAAAAAACCTCACATTACATATTATTTGAGGGACAGACTAAATAAGAATTACTATGTCCAACAAATATCAATATTAAGCGAAGATTGTCATCTGAACAGAAACACACAAATATTTTTCAGTTTTATCTTTTCTTTATTTTCCACACTTTTGTTGTTGCTTTGTTGGCGACTAAGATGTCCTAACCAACCATCGAAACGCATCAAGGAAAGGTTTCCCCACCAAAATTTTTTAGTTTAATAAAAAAAACTATTTATTTCAATAATAAATAGTTGTAATAAATTGGGATCTTAGTGCAATACACTGCAGTAAATTTTTTTATTTAAATTTTTTCTGTAAAGAAGAATTTTTCATATATAAGTTTTTGAATAGAAAAATTTTCTATATAAAATTTTTTGTATTGAAAAGCTATCTACATAAAATTACTCTGTATAAAAAAGTTCCTATATGTTCCATATTTTGTGTATAGAAAAATTTTTAACATAAAATTTTTTTGTATGGATAAATTTTACATATAAAATTTTTGTTATAGAAAAATTTTTCATATCAAATTTTTTGTATAGAAAAATTTTGCATGAACATTTTTAGTATAGAAAGATTTTCAATATAAAATTTTTCAATATATTTTTTTTCCTTTAAGACAAATTTTTATTATAAAATTTGTTCTATAGAAAAATTTTCAATAAAAGTTATGGGAAATAATAATTAGTTTTTACGATTTTCGGGGTACAAATCAGTCCTCTATAAAACCCCGCTCGCGTTGTCTTATACTTTTTGGCTCTCACAAACATTTTCCACACATATAAGATCATTAGCTTATCATTAACTCATATAAGTACACAGGAAATGCTATTGCTTTTCGCTGTTAAAATGATCAGTAGGGTCCACACATGATCATTATGACAATTGTTATCATTCTGGGTTCGAATCCCACCAGAGACTCTGTTTAGATGAATTTGGAATAGATTAACTAATTAATTAGGATTGAAGAAATCTTAAAGATAGAACTCATTGTTTGGAGCAAAAACGCATGTAGATGGCGCTGCATTTTTCTTTACATTCATTAAAAAACCCATTTTTTAAAATCACAGATTTTTTTCTTCCCCACCCCTGCAAATTCTAGACACTATTTTTCCCATAAAAAAAACAATTTTTGCCCTTATTTCCCTGAACATGAAGCAGGATAAAAACAATATAACAACAAAAGAATTAAACATAAACGAGTTAATACGTATACATATATGTATGTGTTCTCAGGCTTGAAATGCTTTTTTCGTAAGAACTCTGACAAATGCTCAATTGTCGTCGTTAAGAGTTTTTCCATTTTGCCCGAGTTTTAAATCTCAATTTCCACAAAATAAACTGTACACAGAATTTAATAGAACACATTTATCTTGGCCACAAAACATCGTAAAAATGCAACCACTCGACAGTTTAAACGTAAATGTTCTAAAGAAAATTGTTAGCCAGAAATAAGAGAAAGGAAACAAAAGAATAAAATACTATTTACTTTACAGGGAAGAAGGTCACAGGCAAAATTCAACAGAATGAATGATATCCTGCTGAGTGTTCAGTAAAAATTATTTTTGTTTTCATGCAAGTGAAACTTACGTGCAAAAATAACCAAACGAGCGATTGAGCATACACCACCCCCCAAAACACATATTGTGCGGTGATTTTGAATGAACAATTTTTCTTTTTTTTTCTACAAAATACTTAAAAACATAAACAGGAAAAAATTTTGTAAATAGAATTTAACTAAACATTTTAAAAATCTGACCTAAACTGGGATCGAAAAAATGTACATTTTAAATTAAAACAAGTGAGAAAATGCTGTCGGGCTTAACCGACAATTTAATACCCTTCACCATTCAAGGTCAAATATGAACCAATCAAAAACTTGCATATTTTTCATTTCTGCAACAATTTCTTAAGATTAAGAATATCAGAATAATATTGTCCAGCCTTAGGTCTGGTTTAAGAGCTTGGTTTAATGTGAACCGACTGTCTCAAGATTTCCTATACCGATTGATGTTTACTGAAGACATATTCATGCAAAGTTTTTGCAAAAAACTTACATTATGATTGTGATGATTTTCCTGATATTTAAGTGACCGAAGTCTTTATTGCGGAAAGTCAGAAAGTCAGTGCCCGTAATATTCCAAAATAAAATTTTTGGTAAAATTTAATAGATAAAATTTTTAAAAAACCCAAAAAAAATTAAAATTAAAAATTAAATTTAATTTTTTCTAGAAATTAAAATTTTTAATAAAAATTTAAATTTTTTGTGAAAATTAAAATTTTTAGTAAAAATTCAAATTTTTATTAAAAATTCAAATTTTTATTAAAAATTAAAACTTAACTAAAAATTAAATTTAATTTTTTTAGTGAAAATTAAAATTTTTAGTAAAAATTCAAATTTTTAGTAAAATTAAAATTTAAGTAAAAATTAAATTTCAGTAAAAATTCAACTTTTTAGTAAAAACTTACATTTTTAGTGAAAATTCACATTTTTTGGTAAAAATTCACATTTTTTGGTAAAAATTCAAATTTTTATTAAAAATTTAAATTTTTTAGTGAAAATTCAAATTTTTAGTAAAATTCAAATTTTTATTAAAAATTAAAATTCAAGTAAAAATTAAATTTCAGTAAAAATTCAACTTTTTAGTAAAAATTTATATTTTTATTATTATTATTATTATTATTATTATATTATTCAAATTTTTAGTAAAAATTCAAATTTTTAGTAAAAATTCAAATTTTTAATAAAAATTAAAATTTTTAGTAAAAATTAAAATTTTTAGTAAAAATTAAAATTTTTAGTAAAAATTAAAATTTTTAGTAAAAATTAAAATTTTTAGTATAAATTCAAATTTTTAGTAAAAATTCAAATTTTTAGTTAAAATTCAGTTACTTGTAAAAAATCAATTTTTTTTAGTTAAAACTCAATTAGGAAAAAAATCGAATTTTTTGTAAAAATTCAAATTTTTAGTAAAAAATTGAATTTTTGGTAAAAATTCAAATTTTTAGAAAAATTCAGATATTTAGTAAAACTTAAAATATTTTTTTTAAATAAAATTTTTTTAAAAAATTTAAATTTTTAGTAAAAATTCAAATGTTTAGTAAAAATAAATTTTTTTTTGAAAATATTAATATTTTTAGCAAAAATTCAAATTTTTTAATTTTTAAATAAAAATAAAAATTTTAAGTAAAAATTAAAATTTTTAGTCGAAGTTCAAATTTTTAGTACAAATTAAAATTTATGTAAAAATTTGAATTTTTAGTAAAAATTAAAATATTTGCGAAAATTCAAATTTTTAGTAAAAATTTAAATTTTTACTAAAAAATTTTTTATTAAAAGTTAAATTTTTTAGTAAAAATTCTATTTTTTATTAAAAACTTAAAATTTTTAGGAAAAAATAAAATTTTTAGTAAAAATTTAAATTTTTGATAAAAATTAAAATTTTTAGTAAAAATAATAAAATTTTAGTAAATTTAACATTTTAAGTAAAAATTAAAATTTTTAGTTTAAATTCAAATTCTTGTTAAATTTAAAATTTTTAGTAAAAACTAAAATTTTTAGTTAAAATTCTAATTTTTAGAAAAACACAATTTATAGAAGAAAATTAAAAATTTTATTAAAAAAATCATATTTTTAGTA
The DNA here is from genome assembly GCA_933228675.1 of Stomorhina lunata. Lineage (NCBI taxonomy): Eukaryota > Metazoa > Arthropoda > Insecta > Diptera > Rhiniidae > Stomorhina > Stomorhina lunata. Next base: position 119,082,808 of record OW121743.1, on the reverse strand, counting down.
AAAATTAACATTTTAAGTAAGAATTAAATTTAAAAAAATCAAATTTTTAGTAAAAATTAAAATTTTAAGTAAATTTTTAGTAAAAATTAAAGTTTTTAGTAAAAATTCAATTTTTTAGTAAAAATTAAAGTTTTTAGTAAAAATTCAATTTTTTAGTAAAAATTCAATTTTTTAGTAAAAATTCAATTTTTTAGTAAAAATCCAATTTTTAATAAAATTCCAAATTTTTAGTAAAAATTAAAATTTTTAGTAAAAATTAAAATTTTAAGTATAAATTCAAATTTTATGTGAGAATTAAATTTTTTAGTAAAAATTTTTAATAAAATTCAAATATTTAATAAAAGTTTAAATTTTTAGTAAAAAGTAAAATTATTAGTCAAAATTAAAATTTTTATTTTAAAACTAAAATTTTAAGTAAAAAATTCAAATTTTTTGAATTTAGTAAAAATAAAATTATTAGTTAACATTCAAATTACACTGGTCAACAGCCAAAAATACATATATATATATATATATATATATATATATACATGGACATTCGATCTCAGATCTAGTCTGGACTTTAATTAGATCAAGAACAACTTTCTTGCTCCTGGTGATCAAATGTAACGTAAAAATTTTAAATGTATGTAATTGAGAAATTTTCAATTAAAATTTTTTTCAATTGAAATTGAGAAATTTTCAACTAAAATTGAGAAACTTTCAATTGAAGTTGGGAAATATTCAATTAAAATTGAGAATTTTTAGTTGGAAATTAGAAATTTTTAATTGAAATTAAGAAGTTTTCAATTTAAATTAAGAAATGTCTATTTGAATATGAGAATTTTTAAATTGAAATTAAAGAAAGCTCAGTTAAAAATTAAAAAATTCAATTGGAATTGAGAATTTTTGAATTAAAATTAAGAGTTTTTAATAAAAATTGAAATAAACCTAATTGAATGCTAAAATTTAGCTTATCCCAATTTGAATTGAAAATATCTCATTTTCAATTTGGGCTTATCTTCCTAGTTTTAATTTTATGTTTCTCATTTTTCCAACCTCATTTTAAATTGGGCTTATCTCGATTTCAATTCAAAAATTCTCAATTTCTATTGAAAATTGTTATTTCTAAATTTTAATTGAATGCTTCCCATTTCTAATTGGGGTTTTCTCAATTTTGATTGCAAATTTCTTATTTTTAATTGAAAATTCTAAATTTTAATTAAAAATTTCTCAATGTCAATTAAAAATTCTTAATTTCAATTAAAAGTATCTCAACTTCAATTGAAAATTGTCAATAAAAATTCAAATTTTTGTCAAAAATAAAAAAAAAAAAATTTAATCAATACTCAAATTTTTAGAAAAAATTCCAATAAAAATTTGTCTAGAATTTTATTCTATGTAGATACCTTAAATATTTTAAAAACAAACTCCTATTAGCCAATAAATATTTCCATTTTAATTTTTATTACCTCAAAAGCAAATAATTCAAAATTTAATGGCCACACTTTTGTATTAATAAATATTTTTTTGGCAATTTAAAAAGTCATAATTAATTGTATGGTTTTATAACACAAATAATACAAATTTTCACATAAACACAATATTTCGTTTTAATTTGCAATTTAAATATCTACTGGCTTTTGTTTAAGTATTTCCATACATTTCATAACGATGAATGCCTGTATGGGGTTTTTGGCCAAACAAGTCCTTTAATTGGTCAATTTGTTTGATTGTAACCACCGCCAACGCCAGTAATAGCCAGTAATCGCCGCACTTGATATGTTGGTATGTGGTTAACGCCAACATTTAATAAAAAATTACGCTGCTCTCTTACAGCCGGTCGGGGTGTAATTCATTTGCACAGCTGGAAATTATGAATGGACTTTCTTTCGTTTTGCTTTTTTGTAAAAGAACTTTTAACTGTGAGGAAGAGGCATTTTAAATGCTTTCATTAAAATGAAGAAATCTTTAAAAAAATCTTGCATATAAAAGAGCAAAAATAAAGAAAATCCAATAAATTGTTTTAATAGGCTTTATTGTTAATTGCATTTAATCGCATAAAAAAAATTTGTTATCTATTTATTATAATCCTATTTTATTTATTTCTTAACTAATATTCTAATTAAATTTGTTTTTTCTATTTTACTACAAATTTCAATTTTATCTTCTGAAGAATTTCTATTTTTTATATAAAAACAGATACGAAAAGAAAAGAGTTCTGCTCATTTAACTATTTCTAAACAATCGTCACTACCACATAATTAAAAGGAAAAATAAAAGCTTAAAAAAATCAAAAAAAAAACTTATACATAGACAAAGAGATACAGTAAGACATAGACCAAAGATTCTGTAAAGAGAACAGACCAAAAATATAGTCGCCAGAGTTACCGTTTTTTATACCTTTAACTAAAATAGGTATTTTTTAAATGTGTAGTTCTAACGTTTTATACTTCATTTTTTTAAATATATTTATCAAAAATTTTTCAATCAAATTTTTTTTTATTTTTCTATAGAAAAGATTTTTAATAAATATTTTTGCATTAAAAAAATTTTAAATGGAAAATTTTTGCATTAAAAAAATTTTAAATGGAAAATTTTTTTATTAAAAAAATTTCAATAGAACATTTTTTTTATCAAACATTTTTCTATAGAAAATCTTTTATCAAAAATTCTTCTATGGAAAATTTTTTATCAAAAATTCTTCTATAGAAAATTTTTTATCAAAAATTTTTCTAAGTAAAACATTTTATAAAAAATCTTTCTAAAGAAAAGTTTTTTTTATCAAAAATTTTTCTATGGACAATTTTTTATCAAAAATTCTTCTATGCAAAATATTTTATCAAAAATTTTTCTAAGGAAAATTTTTTAACGAAAATTTTTCTATTGCAAATATTTCTATATTTTTTATCAAAAATTTTTCTATAAAAAATTTGTTTATCAAAAATTTTTCTATGGAAATTTTTTTTATCAAAAATTCTTCTATGGAAAATATTTTATCAAAAATTTTTTATCAATAATTTTTCTATAGAAAAGTTTTTTTATCAATAATTTTTCTATAGAAAAGTTTTTTTTTATCAAAAATTTTCTGTAGACAATTTTTTGGATCGAAAATATTATATTAAATATATATTTATTTCTGTTTTGAAAAATATTCCCCGAATTAACAAACATATTGCCAATGTTTACAATAATAATAATCTCCTGGCAACAATGTTCGAGATTATATTTCTTTGTTCTCCTGAACCATGTATTTTATTGCAATAAATTGGATTTTGATTTGTTTCTTGCCTAGTTTGTTTTTGTCTTTTCTTTAACAAAGCGGCACAAACTTACTCTTTTAACATTCAAATTACGACTTAATGGTTTTAGTACTCATTTTCACGAGTTTTATTAATGATCGTGGTATTTACGAAAATTAAAAAAATTCATCGGCTTCTGGTGGTATGAGCTGCCTACTCCTGAATATAAAGATGTTACCGTACATTAATTTGCCGTATGGTCCCTTCGACAAGTCCCATAAAAATAGATGGTATACCGCTATTACTCTAATTTGGAAACAACTAATAAAGAGGATTATCCAAAGTAGACTATCCAAATTGGGCCTACGAAATTGGAGAATATGAGCACAAGATCGAAGCACATGGAATTCTAAAATATGCTTAACCTTTGACCTAAACAGGTTGTAATAAAAGCCATTTAAGTAAGTAAGTATCCAATGTGAGAAAGGTAAGATACACCCACGTGCTCATGAAATTTATGTTTGTGTGTTTATTTTGACAGAAAAAATGTATGGAGCGCAATATCTTTACTTTTGATTAAAAAATATATATTAACCCTAAACAGATATGGAGACTAAAATGACACTAAAATGAGCTTAAAAAATGACTAACAATTTTAATACACTAAAATACGAAATAAAATTAAAATATCATAAGAAAAAAATGTGGGTCATTTTAGTCCCCATGTCTGTATAGAGTTAATATTTTTTAATAAAAATAAAGTATTTTCTTTAATAAAAATGAGTATATTTTTGAACAAAATTTGGCAATAAATTCTCAATATTCTGTCTCTTTCCTATAGAAAATGAAAAAAAAAAAACTCCAAATTCTGACTTTTGACCCTGGTAAAGATAGGATTAAACTTTTCCAATTTTAAAGAAATAATGCCGTATACAGTCTATATAGTCTAAGGAATAATACAGGTATGTGATGGAAAACGATCGTTTTCAAATCGATCGATTTCAGATATATTTTTGAGATAATTTTCGGTAATTTTCCCAAAAAATTCAAACCAAATGAAAGATAAAATATCAGTCAAAAGGATTAAAGCCAAAATTTTCATTTTTTTGGGGGGAAATAACCAAAAATTAGCTAAAAACTATGTCTGAAATCGATCGATTTGAAAACGAAAAAGTCCATCACATACCTGATAGTCATATACTCAAATTATACAAAAAATTCACATTTTCGCGAAATTTTACGATTTCAAAACGCAGGTACGGCAAAACGGTTAAAGATATCGACGTGGTTTTTTTCGGTATTTTATTCTCGCATTTGTTTGTTTTATAATACTGGAAAGCAAATTATTTGTAATATTTGTTGAACAAAATTTTAAAAAAATTTAAAAAATGATTTTTTTGAGGAATAAGTATAATTTTCTAATATAAAAAACTAAGTAAATTTGGTTATATTTTAACAAAACTCGACTATTTAGTACAAACAGATCATGTAATTGTAAAACACGTCTTATTTTGAAATTTACTTATTCTTAAGTAAATTTTTGACTGCATATACTCAGGCGTGTCGTTAAGGATACTAATTTTAGGGGAAAAATTGCAATAACTCTGAAACTACAAATGTTGATGACTTAAAATAAAGCTATTCTAGTTCTCTTTTGTATTCCAGTAAATTTTTCAAATTATTTAATTCTAAGTGGTTAAAATTTTTCCAAAACTCCCATTTTTCCCATACAAAATGGTTTCTCATTTCATTCACAGCGTGTTTTTATGTTACGTAGAACATTTCTGGGGGGAGTTACGGTTAAATCGCACTTTCCTAAAATAAGATTCACCCTAATCTATATATTATAGAGTCTTTGCATAGGTTATTCAAAATCGAGCTATGTAAATCATTTAAAGCTAACTCTCTCCACCTTTCTAGAAACTATATTGATAGTATAATGTTTTTACCGAACCTTTTCCCAACATTTATCAAAGACTGTATTATAGTAGGAATTGAAAGTTGACTTATTTTTTAAAAGAATCATTTCTCTGTATATTATGTTGCTTATTATCTATTAAATCAAACTTTAATGAAATAAAGAAAAAATTTAACGCCTGAGCATTTTAAACTGTAGCAGGTCAAATATCAGTTCGCACTCGTTAGTTTTAAAGATCTAGATCAGTTGATACAAAACTTAAAACAATGATTAATTGTGAACATAAAAAGAAATTTTGAGTATTTTGTGAAATTTCAAAAATACAAAATTTGTATATAAAAACTCCAGAAATTTGAAAGAAAGTAATCAGTTTGTAATTCATTGCTGAAACATGAATAAAAATCTTATCATTTGTTGCCTTTTAGTGATGGCCTCACTAAGTGTAAACGGCAAAAGGAGAAATGGTAAAAAAAATTTTAAATTTTCATATCAAATATAATAAAAAAATTTGATTTTAATTTCCTTTGTTTTAGCTTACCAACTCTACAGAAACTACTTACAACGCTCCGCAGAACCTGATATAACCACCACTACCGAGGAGCAATTGGATACACCCAAGGCTCCCGAGAAAACAAAATTATATGTGATAAAATCACGTAACTTCGGAGAAGTCGACGAGGGACGTTTTCTTAAAAAGATACTTTTATATCGAACCCTAATGGGTTCAAATCGTCCCGACTATGATATACCCTATATCATCATTAATAATCCCACAAATCTGACAAACATCAACAATAATACTCTGAATAGTGTCCCAGCACCCGCTACCATTGCACCTCCAGTTACCTTACCCACTGTAACAGTCCCTACGGTTACTGCACCAGCTCCTGCCCGTATAGTACGAGTACCCTTTCCTACAGAAATCTATCAACAACGTCAACAGCCTGAACCTCAGGTGGTTTATGGTGTTCCTATGATTAGCGGCAATCAAAACAGTCAAAATAATCGTAGACGTATTCGCTTTCGTAATGGAAATGTTCAACGTAATCCTAATAAAAGGAATAGAAATCCATTTTCTAATTTAGCCAACAATTTGAGGAGAATTCAATTACTTTGAAATGGAAGTAAAGGAATAGATATTAACAAAAACACACAGAAAATAAATTAAATTTTTAATGATTTTATAATATATGTGTTTTATAATTTTTCTTTTAAACAATTTAAATTTAATATAAACTTCAAAAAACTTAAAAATTTCTCATTTCTATAGGAAATTTTTCAAAAATTTTTTATTTTTATAGGAAATTTTTCAAAAAATTCTTATTTTTATAGGAAATTGTTCAAAAATTTCTTATTTTTATAGGAAATTTTTCAAAAAATTTCTTATTTTTATAGGAAATTTTTCAAAAATTTCTTATTTTTATAGGAAATTTTTCAAAAATTTCTTATTTTTATAGGAAATTTTTCAAAAATTTCTTATTTTTAAAGGAAATTTTTTAAAAATTCTTATTTTTATAAGAAATTTTTCTTATTTTTATAGGAAATTTTTCAAAAATTTCTTATTTTTATAGGAAATTTTTCAAAAATTTCTTATTTTTATAGGAAATTTTTCAAAAATTTCTTATTTTTATAGGAAATTTTTCAAAAATTTCTTATTTTTATAGGAAATTTTTCAAAAATTTCTTATTTTTATAGGAAATTTTTCAAAAATTTCTTATTTTTATAGGAAATTTTTCAAAAATTTCTTATTTTTATAGGAAATTTTTCAAAAATTTCTTATTTTTAAAGGAAATTTTTTTTTAAAATTCTTATTTTTATAAGAAATTTTTCTTATTTTTATAAGAAATTTTTCAAAAATTTCTTATTTTTATAAGAAATTTTTCAAAAATTTCTTATTTTTATAGGAAATTTTTCAAAAATTTCTTATTATAGGCAATTTTTCAAAAATTTCTTATTTTTATAGGAAATTTTTCAAAAATTTCTTAATTTTATAGGAAATTTTTCAAAAATTTCTTATTTTTAAAGGAAATTTTTCAAAAATTCTTATTTTTATAAGAAATTTCTTATTTTTATAAGAAATTTTTCAAAAATTTCTTATTTTTATAGGAAATTTTTCAAAAATTTCTTATTTTTATAGGAAATTTTTCAAAAATTTCTTATTTTTATAGGAAATTTTTCAAAAATTTCTTATTTTTATAGGAAATTTTTCAAAAATTCTTATTTTTATAAGTAATTTTTCAAAAATTTCTTATTTTTATAGGAAATTTTTCAAAAATTTCTTATTTTTATAGGAAATTTTTCAAAAATTTCTTATTTTTATAGGAAATTTTTCAAAAATTTCTTATTTTTAAAGGAAATTTTTCAAAAATTTCTTATTTTTATAGGAAATTTTTCAAAAATTTCTTATTTTTATAGGAAATTTTTCAAAAATTTCTTATTTTTATAGGAAATTTTTCAAAAATTTCTTATTTTTATAGGAAATTTTTCAAAAATTTCTTATTTTTATAGGAAATTTTTCAAAAATTTCTTATTTTTATAGGAAATTTTTCAAAAATTTCTTATTTTTATAGGAAATTTTTCAAAAATTTCTTATTTTTATAGGAAATTTTTCAAAAATTTCTTATTTTTATAGGAAATTTTTCAAAAATTTCTTATTTTTATAGGAAATTTTTCAAAAATTTCTTATTTTTATAGGAAATTTTTTAAAAATTTCTTATTTTTATAGGAAATTTTTCAAAAATTTCTTATTTTTATAGGAAATTTTTCAAAAATTTCTTATTTTTATAGGAAATTTTTCAAAAATTTCTTATTTTTATAGGAAATGTTTCAAAAATTTCTTATTTTTATAGGAAATTTTTCAAAAATTTCTTATTTTTATAGGAAATTTTTCAAAAATTTCTTATTTTTATAGGAAATTTTTCAAAAATTTCTAATTCTTATGGGTAAATTTTCAAAAATTTCTTATTTTTTATAGGAATTTTTTTTTTTATAGGAAATTTTTTAAAAATTTCTTATTTTTATAGCAAATTTTATAAAAATTTCAGATTTTTAGAGGAATTTTTATAAAAATTTCTGATTTTTTAGGAAATTTTTCAAAAATTTCTTATTTTTATAGGAAATTTTTCAAAAGTTGGACCCAGATCTTAAACATTTTTAAAATTTTTATTTTCTTGTTTTGGTCTATGTCTTAGTTTTTATCTCAGTCTATATCCTAGTATATATCCTAGTCTAAGGCCTGGTCTATATCTAAGTCATTGCCTATATATTAGCCTGTGCCTTAGTCTACGGCTTAGTGTTAACTTTAGCCTTCTTCTTACTTAGTCCTCTTCACATTATTTTTATATATGAAAAAATTTAAAATTTATTCTCTATTTATTAAAAATTTAAACATTTTTTGTTAAAAAGAAAAAATGTTTTTTTCTTTGTTTTCACAAAAAAAAAACAAAAATTTTTCTAATTGCAATTATTAGCTAGAGAAAAGAATGAAATGCAAAAAACAACAAAACATAAAACATTCCCCAGTGACATACAAAAAATGAATGATTTCTAATTGAAAATTTGTTTTCCTTTTTTCCTCACATACCAAAGTACGTATGTACATAAACTTCTCTTAGGATTCTTTCATATCCTGTCTCTAAGCAATAAAAGCAAAAAAGATGAGTAGTTGTATTTTGTAAATAACCAGAGCCAAAATGTTTGTCTGATTTATACCTTAATCAGATGTGGAAATTAAAATGATTCCAGATGAAATTTCATAGAAGATTTTTACCAGTAATTTAAGTAGAATTTAAGAAGAGTGTTAGGATTTAAAAGAAATTTGGTAAAATAAATTTTACATACAATCGACACTTATTGGAAAAAATAAACGAATATTATATTAATATATATTATTTCAAAAATATGTGTTTCAATTTTTTTAAAAGTCATCAATAATAGTACTTTTGTTAAAAAATCCCTTTCAGTCTTTTTCGCAAAATTAGCAAATATTAAATATTCCTTAAAATTTAAATATTTTTTTTTTCAAATATTCACCAAAAATTTTAATCCAAAATATAAATTTTTATTATAAAATAAAATTTTACAAATAACTTAATTTCCTCCCTTTTAGAAAATCTGATTCTCTGTATATCTTACATATTCTATTGGCTAAACACTTAAGATTATTAGAAATTGTTGACACTAATGCTTTTAAGTTTTGAAATTTGTTATGATAATATTAAAATAAGAAGTAGTAGACATTACTTTGCGTGTTACATGCATTTGTATGCTTCAAGTGCCAAATCGATTAAGTTGATTAAATAGAATTTGAAAGAAAAAATTTTCCATCTTTTTCCAAAGGTAAAAGCTGATAATTTTACAATTTTAAAAGAGACCATTTATGAAGGTATGAAGTTCGAGTATAACATATAAAACAAACATATCGAGAACCTATATTCAATACCGTCTATGAACCAATTTTTTCAAAATCACTTTTTATTGGGAAACTGGTTTTTAATGAAAATCAAATAGAAGAAATGTTTAACACAGTAACCATCTCTTTTATACATATATTGTAGCACAATTATTGAATTCTATATAAATATATTGAATATTAAATAGTCTTTTGCTTCTACTTAAAAATATTCTATTTGGTTCATAGTCGGTATTGAATATAGGGTCACGATATAGAAATCATATTTAAACTTATCATACTACAATAGTTGGGTCAAAAGGTTTGTCATATTGAAATAACATGAAATTTTATGTTAGTTTAAAATATATTCCAAGTTGAAATACAATTTCAGTTAAATTTCAGTTAAAGGCAATATATTTATTTTTAGATTTGTATACTTAAAATGATTTGTATCTTCAAAATTAACTCCTGTTTCGTGGCTCTCAAAGCGTTAATTCACATTAATCTTCATCATAACAAATTTGTCAAATAAATTAAAACGCAACAAAGTTAAAAAATTTTGAAAAATGTATTTTTAATTAATTTTTTATGTTTCTCAACAAACTACTCTTTTGCCACAGACTGTGCGTATAAATTCCCCTCAATATTAAACATGATTTTCTTGAACATGCTACATCGAATCTACATAAGCATATCCAGGCAGGAACCGAGAGACGACCAACCCTAGGGAAATGTGTTGTATGAATAACAACTCAAATGCATTTGAAAACTCAAATGTTTACAAAATATTTAATTTATTTAAATAGAAAATAAGACAAAAAAGGGAATGAAATACAAATACGATATAAATAGAATAAACTAACTAAAAAATAACTATCTCAAAATTTAGTAGATGTAGATTAGAGTTGAAATATTTTGTTAAATAAACTCTATGAGATTGTGGCCTTAAAACAAATACAGATTTGGCCAAATCCAATGAAAAACAAAAACTAAAAGATAAATATAATGACGTCTAGTATGATAGAGTAGAGATGATGTTGATGATGATGATTTCATATCTTTGTGTGAATTAAATGAAACAGATGCAATTTATTTCTAACACTTAATTAAATTCTCATCAATTTTGTAGAAATTTTGAAAAAAACACTTTAAAAGCCACAAAGAGATTATATCTTTGAAAGTAAAAATTTAGCTAACGAATTATTAAAATCTTTAAAAAGAAATGGAAATTTGTCAAAACTTTTAATTTAAAATCTTTTAAGCATTTGATAAAAGTATGAATATTTATTATAATAAAAGCTAACAAAAGTTTTCTGCGGAAGTAATGCTACTTTTTTAGGAATCAGCATTAGTGAATTGAGTAAGAATAATATGCGTGTAAGTGAATGAAAACCTTTTATTTTTATAGGAAATTTTTCAAAAATTTCCTATTTTTATAGGAAATTTTTCAAAAATTTCCTATTTTTATAGGAAATTTTTCAAAAATTTCCTATTTTTATAGGAAATTTTTCAAAAATTTCCTATTTTTATAGGAAATTTTTCAAAAATTTCCTACTTTTATAGGAAATTTTTCAAAAATTTCCTATTTTTATAGGAAATTTTTCAAAAATTTCCTATTTTTATAGGAAATTTTTCAAAAATTTCCTATTTTTATAGGAAATTTTTTAAAATTTCTTATTTTTATAGGAAATTTTTCAAAAATTTCCTATTTTTATAGGAAATTTTTCAAAAATTTCCTATTTTTATAGGAAATTTTTCAAAAATTTCCTATTTTTATAGGAAATTTTTCAAAAATTTCCTACTTTTATAGGAAATTTTTCAAAAATTTCCTATTTTTATAGGAAATTTTTCAAAAATTTCCTATTTTTATAGGAAATTTTTCAAAAATTTCCTATTTTTATAGGAAATTTTTCAAAAATTTCCTATTTTTATAGGAAATTTTTCAAAAATTTCCTATTTTTATAGGAAATTTTTCAAAAATTTCCTATTTTTATAGGAAATTTTTCAAAAATTTCCTATTTTTATAGGAAATTTTTCAAAAATTTCCTATTTTTATAGGAAATTTTTCAAAAATTTCCTATTTTTATAGGAAATTTTTCAAAAATTTCCTATTTTTATAGGAAATTTTTCAAAAATTTCCTATTTTTATAGGAAATTTTTCAAAAGTTCCTATTTTTATAGGAAATTTTTCAAAAATTTCCTATTTTTATAGGAAATTTTTCAAAAATTTCCTATTTTTATAGGAAATTTTTCAAAAATTTCCTATTTTTATAGGAAATTTTTCAAAAATTTCCTATTTTTATAGGAAATTTTTCAAAAATTTCCTATTTTTATAGGAAATTTTTCAAAAATTTCCTATTTTTATAGGAAATTTTTCAAAAATTTCCTATTTTTATAGGAAATTTTTCAAAAATTTCCTATTTTTATAGGAAATTTTTCAAAAATTTCCTATTTTTATAGGAAATTTTTCAAAAATTTCCTATTTTTATAGGAAATTTTTCAAAAATTTCCTATTTTTATAGGAAATTTTTCAAAAATTTCCTATTTTTATAAAAAATTTTTCAAAAATTTCCTATTTTTATAAAAAATTTTTCAAAAATTTCCTATTTTTATAGGAAATTTTTCAAAAATTTCCTATTTTTTTGGGAAATTTTTCAAAAATTTCCTATTTTTATAGGAAATTTTTCAAAAATTTCCTATTTTTATAGGAAATTTTTCAAAAATGTCCTATTTTTATAGGAAATTTTTCAAAAATTTCCTATTTTCATAGGAAATTTTTCAAAAATTTCCTATTTTTATAGGAAATTTTTCAAAAATTTCCTATTTTTATAGGAAATTTTTCAAAAATTTCCTATTTTTATAGGAAACTTTTCAAAAATTTCCTATTTTTATAGGAAACTTTTCAAAAATTTCCTATTTTTATAGGAAATTTTTCAAAAATTTCCTATTTTTATAGGAAATTTTTCAAAAATTTCCTATTTTTATAGGAAATTTTTCAAAAACTTCCTATTTTTATAGGAAATTTTTCAAAAATTTCCTATTTTTATAGGAAACTTTTCAAAAATTTCCTATTTTTATAGGAAACTTTTCAAAAATTTCCTATTTTTATAGGAAACTTTTCAAAAATTTCCTATTTTTATAGGAAATTTTTCAAAAATTTCCTATTTTTATAGGAAATTTTTCAAAAATTTGCTATTTTTATAGGAAATTTTTTAAAAATTTCCTATTTTTATAGGAAATTTTTCAAAAATTTCCTATTTTTATAGGAAATTTTTCAAAAATTTCCTATTTTTATAGGAAATTTTTCAAAAATTTCCTATTTTTATAGGAAATTTTTCAAAAATTTCCTATTTTTATAGGAAATTTTTCAAAAATTTCCTATTTTTATAGGAAATTTTTCAAAAATTTCCTATTTTTATAGGAAATTTTTCAAAAATTTCCTATTTTTATAGGAAATTTTTCAAAAATTTCCTATTTTTATAGGAAATTTTTCAAAAATTTCCTATTTTTATAGGAAATTTTTCAAAAATTTCCTATTTTTATAGGAAATTTTTCAAAAATTTCCTATTTTTATAGGAAATTTTTCAAAAATTTCCTATTTTTATAGGAAATTTTTCAAAAATTTCCTATTTTTATAGGAAATTTTTCAAAAATTTCCTATTTTTATAGGAAATTTTTCAAAAATTTCCTATTTTTATAGGAAATTTTTCAAAAATTTCCTATTTTTATAGGAAATTTTTCAAAAATTTCCTATTTTTATAGGAAATTTTTCAAAAATTTCCTATTTTTATAGGAAATTTTTCAAAAATTTCCTATTTTTATAGGAAATTTTTCAAAAATTTCCTATTTTTATAGGAAATTTTTCAAAAATTTCCTATTTTTATAGGAAATTTTTCAAAAATTTCCTATTTTTATAGGAAATTTTTCAAAAATTTCCTATTTTTATAGGAAATTTTTCAAAAATTTCCTATTTTTATAGGAAATTTTTCAAAAATTTCCTATTTTTATAGGAAATTTTTCAAAAATTTCCTATTTTTATAGGAAATTTTTCAAAAATTTCCTATTTTTATAGGAAATTTTTCAAAAATTTCCTATTTTTATAGGAAATTTTTCAAAAATTTCCTATTTTTATAGGAAATTTTTCAAAAATTTCCTATTTTTATAGGAAATTTTTCAAAAATTTCCTATTTTTATAGGAAATTTTTCAAAAATTTCCTATTTTTATAGGAAATTTTTCAAAAATTTCCTATTTTTATAGGAAATTTTTCAAAAATTTCCTATTTTTATAGGAAATTTTTCAAAAATTTCCTATTTTTATAGGAAATTTTTCAAAAATTTCCTATTTTTATAGGAAATTTTTCAAAAATTTCCTATTTTTATAGGAAATTTTTCAAAAATTTCCTATTTTTATAGGAAATTTTTCAAAAATTTCCTATTTTTATAGGAAATTTTTTAAAAATTTCCTTTTTTTATAGGAAATTTTTCAAAAATTTCCTATTTTTATAGGAAATTTTTCAAAAATTTTCTATTTCTATAGGAAATTTTTCAAAAATTTTCTATTTTTATAGGAAATTTTTCAAAAATTTTCTATTTTTATAGGAAATTTTTCAAAAATTTTCTATTTTTATAGGAAATTTTTCAAAAATTTCCTATTTTTATAGGAAATTTTTCAAAAATTTCCTATTTTTATAGGAAATTTTTCAAAAATTTCCTATTTTTATAGGAAATTTTTCAAAAATTTCCTATTTTTATAGGAAATTTTTTAAAAATTTCCTATTTTTATAGGAAATTTTTTAAAAATTTCCTATTCTTATAGGAAATTTTTCAAAAATTTCCTATTTTTGTAGGAAATTTTTCAAAAATTTCCTATTTTATAGGAAATTTTTCAAAAATTTCCTATTTTTATAGGAAATTTTTCAAAAATTTCCTATTTTTAAATTTTGTGGGTATAATTAAAATAGTCAATTTTTCAATATGAATTTGTATGGCCAAAAAAATTCACAAAGTCGGATTAACCACCACCAGTGTTGAAATTGTACGTGGTCACACCGGGTTTTAACCAGTTGACTCATCAAAGAAAAATTTAAATTTCTAATACTTCACTTTCTTGTCGACCTTACAAGCACTAACGAGCACTAAATGCTAATATTAAAATTTGCTTTGATTAGCAAATGCCTTCAGGACATAATCAAATTTCATTAAATTCTTAACACGAACCCAAGTACTTTCCCTTTTCATCAGTTAACTAATAAAAGTAAGCATTGAAGCAACACACAGCTGAAAGCTTTAGTTTTAACTCCAAACTTTATATAAAGGCAGGTTCATTAAAAAATCCAAAAGAATTGCGTCATGACCATCATTTACACAAGATGCAGTTCAATAAAGTTTTATTAACTTTATCATTCGTATTCATAGGAAGCTGCTTCCAAAGTGCACTTTGCACAAACAGATTCCGTTTCAAAGTCAGATCAGGTACAGGAAAATATTGAAGCTTAAGTGCTTTGGCTAATGTTCAAATGAAAATGACATTTTAAGAAGAAAATATTAAGATTTAGCTTTTTATTAAGAATTTAATGTATTTTTTTTCTCTTTTAAGCATTTCCTTTATACCAAAGAGATTTGAGGGCAAGTGGACGTTCTACAGCACCAGGTTCAGCATTTGACTTACAAAATCCTGCAGATTCAAATAGCAATGGCGATGAGAGCAGGTCATGGATGAAAAAGATGGCCCTGTTTAAATCTTTATTTAGTCAAAAATCAGAACCCAGCAGTAGCAGTAGTAATATTATAGTAATTACACAACCTTCAAATGATCCCTCTACGACAACCTATACCACTCCAGTTACAAGTCCCACTGTTACAACACCCACTGTGCAAAGTCCTACTACCACCGTGACAAGCACTACACCAGGTACTACAGACACTACTACCTCTACAACAACAGCGGCTGCTACACCTACGGGCACTGTGAATAGGGCCACTGCGGACAAGGACCCTCAAAATAATTATGGAGCAAATGACTTGATTGATACTTCAATCGGGGATTTAGATAATTCCCAGATGGAAGGAGCAGTTCAAAAAATCAGTAAACCAAAGAAAACAAAAAAACGAAAAGTAGTAAAGAAGTATAAGAAACGTAAAAATAATAAAAACAACAACAACAATAACAACAAAAACTTTGATAAACAAAAACAAAGAAAAAGACGTTTAAAGAAACGTAAACGCAATGAAATGCGTAGACGTTTACCGCCACCAAAGTCTTTAGACCAACGTAATCCGATTAAGAGTGAAAATCAGCTTAAAAATAATAATAATAATAATTTGAGTAAAAGGCCTAATCAGCCAAATGTCAAACCCAATAGCAGTAACAGCAACAACAAAGATGAAGAGAGTGATAATAACAACATTAACAACAACAATAACAAGAATCAAAGTAATAATGCCTCCGGTATCATGAATCTTAATACGAGTATGCGTTTTCAGAATATAATGAATGCCTTCCGGAAACAAACACCAATCATCTATAATTACTAAAGTTGATCATTCCTCCTCTCCTCGCCCCTTCTCATCAGTCTCGTAATAAAGCTAAACTCGCACAGTCTCTAGACAGAGATATAATCTAGACACTGTGCGAGTTAAACTGTTCGTGTGAAAATTAATGTGAAAGTGTTTGTTGTGCATTAACTCAATGTTTTTGTAGTAAATTTACATCCAATTAATTTGTTAATCAAATAAATCAGTTACAATCAAATTGTTAATCATCTATCTGGCGTTTTAAAACTTTTGGATATCTTTTTCAATTTGTTTTTTGTTTTTTTTTTTTTAATTGTGATTAATTTGTGTTGACTGGAGGGAGATTTTTCTGCTTTGGTAGATTTCTAAATTATAGATAACCATTTAAATGGTTCATTATAAGTGATGATTAAATGGCATACACATTTGTAAAAAGTGTTCAATTCCATTGAAACCAACTTTAATTATGAAGTAAAGTTTGGCAGTATAAGATCAACAGTTAAGCAAAATTTCGCTCAACAGTAAAATGAAAGATTTCTCAAAAATTTGTGCAAAAAAAAAAGATATAATACGATATTATAAAAATTCACTTAAACTTTTTATATAAACTCAATATTTTTGGAGAAACGTCTTTAACTTCGTCATATAGTGTTTAAATGGTAAACGGAACTCAATTTGAAATGACAAAAGTTTTTAAATGAAATTAAACATTTTCATATTTGTGTGTCATTCTGTCCAGGCGATAATCTCTACTTTGTTATGATGATTTTTAAAATCATCATAACAGCCAGCCAGCCAGACGGACGGACGGACATCGTTAAATCGACTCAGAAAGTGATTCTAAGCCTATTGGTATACTAAAAGATTCTAAGCCTATTGGTATACTAAAAGATGGGTCTAAGACAAATATTTCAGTATACATCAGTACAAACTTATAATGCCCTTTCCACCTATGGTGGTGAAGGGTATAAATACGAAATGTTAGGGCTTTATTGAAAAACTTAAAATATTTTTTTATCAAAAACTTTTCTATAGAAAATTTTTTTATCAAAAATTTTTCTATAGAAAATTTTTTTATCAAAAATTTTTCTATAGAAAATTTTTTTATCAAAAATTTTTCTATAGAAAATTTTTTTATCAAAAATTTTTCTATAGAAAATTTTTTTATCAAAAATTTTTCTATAGAAAATTTTTTTATCAAAAATTTTTCTATAGAAAATTTTTTTATCAAAAATGTTTATATAGAAAAAGTTTTTATCAAAAATTTTTCTATAAAAAATTTTTTTATCAAAAATGTTTTTACAGGAAATTGTTTTATCAAAAATTTTTCTATAGAAAATTTTTTTATCAAAAATGTTTCTATAGATTTTTTTTTATCAAAAATTTTTCTTTGAAAAATTTTTCATCTAAAATTATTTTACCCAAAATTTTTCTATTTTTTTATCAACAATTTTACTATAGAAAATTTTTTACTAAAAATTTTTTTATAGAAAATTTTTCTATCAAAAATTTTTCTATAGAAAACTTTTATCAAAAATGTTTCTATACAAAATTTTGATCAAAAATTTTTCTATAGAAAATTTGTATCCATAAATTTTTATATAGAAAATTTTTATCAAAAATTTTTGTATAGAAAATTTTTATCAATAATTTTTCTATAGAAAATTTTTATCAAAAATTTTTCTATAGAAAATTTTTTTATCAAAAATTTTTCTATAGGAAATTTTTTTATCAAAAATTTTTCTATAGAAAATTTTTTTATCAAAAATTTGTATATAGAAAAAGTTTTTATCAAAAATTTTTCTATAAAAAATTATTTTATCAAAAATGTTTTTACAGGAAATTGTTTTACCAAAAATTTTTCTATAGAAATTTTTTTTATCAAAAATGTTTCTATAGAATTTTTTTATCAAAAATTTTTCTTTGAAAATTTTTTCATCTAAAATTATTTTACCCAAAATTTTTCTATATTTTTTTTTATCAAAAATTTTACTATAGAAAATTTTTTACTAAAAATTTTTTTATAGAAAATTTTTCTATAAAAAATTTTTTTCAAAAATTTTTCTATGAATTTTTATAACAAATTTTTCTATAGAAAATTTTTATCAAAAATTTTTGTATAGAAAATTTTTATCAAAAATTTTTGTATAGAAAATTTTTATAAAAAATTTTTCTATAGAAAATTTTTATCAAAAATTTTCTATGAAAAATTTTTATCAAAAATTCTTTTTTTCAAAAATGTTTATATAGAAAAAGTTTTTATCAAAAATTTTTCTATAAAAAATTTTTTTATCAAAAATGTTTTTACAGGAAA
Source organism: Stomorhina lunata (assembly GCA_933228675.1). Lineage (NCBI taxonomy): Eukaryota > Metazoa > Arthropoda > Insecta > Diptera > Rhiniidae > Stomorhina > Stomorhina lunata. The sequence goes on along the minus strand of OW121743.1, from coordinate 119,064,449 downwards.
TTGTTTTATCAAAAATTTTTCTATAGAAAATTTTTTTATCAAAAATATTTCTATAGAATTTTTTATCAAAAATTTTTCTATGAAAAATTTTTCATCTAAAATTATTTTATCCAAAATTTTTCTATATTTTTTTTATCAAAAATTTTACTATAGAAAATTTTTTACTAAAAATTTTTTTATAGAAAATTTTTCTATAAAAAATTTTTTTCAAAAATTTTTCTATGAATTTTTATAACAAATTTTTCTATAGAAAATTTTTTTTATCCAAAATTGTTCTATGAACAATTTTTTATCAAAAATTTTTTCTATAGAAATTTTTTTATCAAAAATTTTTTCTATAGAAATTTTTTTATTAAAAATTTTTCTATAGAAATTTTTTTTTATCAAAAATTTTTCTATAGAAATTTTTTTTTATCAAACATTTTTCTGTAGAAAATGTTTTTATCAAAAATTTTTCCAAATAAAGTTTTTTATCAAAAATGTTTCTATATTTTTATATCAAAAAATTTTCTATAGAAAGTTTCTTTATAAAAAATTTTTCTAGAGAAAATTTTTTTATCAAAAATTTTTCTAACGAAAATTTTTTATCAAAAATTTTTCTAAAGAAACTTTTTTCTATAGAAAATTTTTTCATCAAACATTTTTCAATAGAAAGTTTTTTTATCAAAAATTTTTTCTATAGAAAATTAATTCCCAAAGAAAATTTTTTCATCAAAGATTTTTCTATAGAAAATTTTTTTATCAAAAATTTTCTATGAACAATTTTCTATCAAAAATTTTTCTATAGAAAATTTTTGTATCAAAATTATTTTTATAGAAAATTTTTTCATCAAAAATTTTCCTAAAAAAAAATGTTATCAAAAATTGTTCTATAAAAAACTTTTTTATCAAAAAATTTTCTTTAGAAAATTTTATCATCAAAAATTTTTCTTTTTTGATATAAAAAAATTTTAATTAAAAAGTTTTACTGTAGTGTATTGCACTAAGAATCCCAATAAATAACAATTATTTATTATTGTAATAAATAGTTTTTTGATAAAACCAAAAAATGTTGGTGGGGAAACCTTTCCTCGACGCGTTTCGATGGTTGGTTAGACCATCTCATCAGGAGGATTATCCCTAATTCTAGACAGCGAAAACCTCGCATTATGTATAATTTGAGGGACTGAATAAATACGAATTATTATTATTGTGTCCAACAAATATTTTTATCAAAAAGTTTTCTATAAAATTTAATTTTTATTAAACAGTTTTCCTAAGAAAAACTTTTTTTATGAAAAATTTTCTGTAAACAAATTTTTTCAATAGAAAATATCTAAAAAATATAAAAATCTAAAATTGTTTAATATTAAAACTTATTTCTGTTTTGAAAAATATTACCAATATTTAAAAAAAAATTTACAATGTTTACAAAAATAATAGTGTAGTGGCAACAATGTTCGAGATTATATTTCTTTGTTTACTCAAATCATGTATTTTGCTGCTTTATATTGGATTTGGATTTGATACTCATTTTCACTAGTTGTTTTAATGATCGGCTTCTGGTGGCATGGGCTGCCTACTCTGGTTTTAAGATATTTCATTCAAAAAAAAAAACAAAAAATATTTTTTCTCTTCGACTTTTTTTAGTTTTTGACCCATTGTACATTTCATATTAAACCCATAATTTTTTAAAAAAATAGTACATACATCCAGCCAGCCAGACGGACGGATTGACATCGTTAAATCGACTCAGAAAGTGATTCTAAGCCTATTGGTATACTAAAAGATGGGTCTAAGACAAATATTTCTATGCGTTACATACATCAGCACAAACTTATAATACCCTTTCCACCTATGGTGGTGAAGGGTATAAATACGAAATGTTAGGGCTTTATTGAAAAACTTAAAATAGTTTTTTTTGCCAAATATTCTTGAAAAGTCCAAAATTTGTATTTCTTTGAGAAGAAAATAATTTTAAAATACAAAATTATTTCTTATTTGTTTGTCCTAACAAAGTGTAATTAAAGCATTACTTTTTTCCATCTTTACTAAGCTCTTTTGCAAAAACTTACTATTGAAATAATATTTTAAATCCTTTAATGTTCAATCAAACGAAAGAATGTTTAGAAGATTCTGACACTGATTGATTCTTAAGACTAAAATAAATAAATGCAAAAATGTGTAAATTAAATATGTTAAACATTTAATATCGAATTAAAACTGACTATAATATGAAATATATTTGATATTTTAAAGTATCTTTTAATTGTAATAAATACCAATTCTGTCCATAGCAATTAAATATATGTAAGTAAATACTCTACTGGCACTATAAAATATTCATTGTTTTATTTGTTGTTATTATTGAAATTTAAATTGTTGTATTTAAAAAGGAATTTAAACATGTAACTGACGCAAAATGAAAATTATTATTAACAATATTATTAATAAAGTAAATATTTGTTTAAGGATTTGTGGTAACACACACAAGTTTAAATGTGTAAGAGTATAGCGGTTTGTTTTACATACAAGGGTTGCTTTTTCTGTTCCGAGATATGTTTTGATAGTAAAATTCAACTTTTTTTGTGTTGTCAAAAGTAACTTGAAAACTTTGTGTTAGTCAAATAATGAAATTTAATCCGTAACATTTTAGTGTGATAATTTTGTATTACTTCCTATGAGGACTTAGAATGACAACCCTCGCAAATAGGGTTTTAAAATAAATATGTAGCTACTTTTGTTGTTCTTAATTAATTTTAAAAATAACCTAAAAGTAAAATCCATAAAGTAAATGTAAAATATAAAAGATTATGGCAATTTATGCAGCCAATAAATAAATAAATAAATAACATGATGATAATGATTTGCTAAAGTGGACGATAGTCTGTCGGTCTGTCTTTCTTAACCTGCACATTTTTGGGTAATAAAACTCAACTCAAATATAAAAACATTTTAAGTATTTTCTAATTGAAATAAAATTATAAAGACTTAGATTTATTGATAGAATAATATATTTGACCAATATAAAACCAATTTTAAATATTATCAATTTTATATAATTGCCAGGTATTTAACTTACTTTCGGTTAGATTAAAACTTCAATTTATAAAAATTGTATATATTTAAAATAATTTAATGCATTTAGTTTTTTCGAACATATTTTTCTGATTGAAATGTTATATTTCAATTAAAGTAAAACATAATTGATTTGTGTGTTATTGGAAAATTATTTGAATAAATCATTACAATATTATTATAACACTATGAAACAAAAATTACTTTTACTGAGTCATGAACCTTAAAAAAGGAAAATCTCGAATTTTAGAAATGTGATCTTGGAAAAAAATTTCATTTTTATAAAATAATTTTTCTGGATCTTAATTTCTATATATCTTTTAAACTAAAGACCAGTTTGAAAATATCTCTTATAACAAGTTAAAATTGTTAACGAATTTTGGATTTTCTTGACAATTGATTTCATTTGTAATAACAGAAGTGGTAATAAATCTGAAATATCTCTAATATTAGAGCCTATTAAAAACAAAAACCTTATGTCAGCTTCAAATTTAGCGAATTAGTCAACTATTCTCGTGCCATTATATTTTGTATCGTTGTGTTATTTTTAAATTTAAATTCGTTTGTGTTTGTTTTTATATAACTCAAAAGTAATTGCCTATTTTTAGGCATTTCTTAAGACAATCAAGGAGAAAAAAATTTTTGTAATCCGTATTAAATTGTAAACCTTAATTAATTAAATATTTACATAACTAAATAAATAATATTTAAAATGTTAAAAAAATAATGGAAAAAATAAGAACTATAACAGCTTTAATGGGAGACTTTTAGTACCCATGTCTGCTTATGATTAAAATATATAATATATAATCACGGGTGGGCGCAAAGAGAACAGAAGAAAAAAATAGTCGGCATACTTTTTTTGTGTAGTTCTAAAGTTTTAAAAAGAAAAAGTTTTCTACTCCATATTTTAAAAATTTTTTTGTCAAAAATTTTTCTATAGAAAATTTTTTATTTTTTTATCAAAAACTTTTCTATAGAAAATTTTTTTATCAAAAATTTTTCCATAGAAAATTTTTCCATAGAAAATTTTTTTATCAAAAATTTTTCTATAGATCATTTTTTTACAAAAAGATTGATTACTCGCATTTGATCCCAAATCAATTACATTTATTTTTTAATGTAACAGACCAATTTATTGATAAAAAGCCAAAAAATGTTTGCGGAGAAACCAAATTCCTCGACGCGTTTCGATGGTTGGTTAAGCCATCTCTTCAGGAGGATTATCCCCAATTTAGACAGATCGAAAACCTCGCATTATTACTAAATTTACAAACAAAACTTTTAAGAACTATGTTCATAAACCATAAGTAAAAGGGTAGATTATTGACTGAATAAAAACAAACATTTTTCAATTTTCATCTTCCTTCACTTCACTGAAAAATGTTTTTATAAAAAAATTTTCTATAGAAAATGTTTTTATCAAAAATTTTTTTATAGAAACTTTTTTTTCAAAAACTTTTCTATAGAAATTTTTTTTATCAAAAATTCTTCCAAAGAAAATTGTCTCTAAAAATTTTTTTATCAAAAATTTTTCTATAGAAAATTTTTTTATCAAAAAATATCGAAATTGTCGGGATGTAAAGATTATTCAATAAGAAAGAGTATTCGTGTTTGATCCCAAACTTGTTACATTTATTTATTAATGTTATAGACAAATTTATTGATAAAAAAAGCCAAAACATTTTTGTGGAAAAACCAAAATTCCATCTATTTTACAAACAAAATCTTTACGAATTATGTTTATAAACCATAAGTAAGAGCTCAGATTTTCGACTGAACAAAACACAATCATTTTTCCGTTCTTACTTTTCTTCACAAAAATAATAATGCGAGGTTTTCGATCTGTCTATATTGCTGATACACCTCTTGAAGAGACGGCCTGGTTTCTCCGCAAACAGATTTTTGATGAAAAAAAAGAAAAGAAAAAAAACTCTTTCTTTTTGAAAATTTTTTTGTCAAACATTTTTCTATAGAAAATTTTTTTATCAAAAATTTTTCTATAGAATATTTGTTTATCAAAAGTTTTTCTAAAGAAATTTTTTTTATAAAAAACTTTTTTATCAAAAACTTTTCTGTAGAAAATTTTCTCATCAAAAATTTTTCTATAAAAAATTTTCTCATCATAAATTTTTCTATAGAAAATTTTTTCATCAAAAATTTTTCTAGAAGATTTGAAAATTTTTTGACATAAAAATATTTTTATCAAAATTTTTCCAGAAAAATACTTTTATCGAAAAATTTTCTATAAAATTTAATTTTTATTAAACAATTTTCAAAAGAAAAATATTTTGATTAAAAATTTTTCTGTAAACAAATTTTTGGATCGAAAATATCTAAAAAATATAAAAATCTAAAATTGTTTAATATTAGAATTTATTTCTGATTTGAAAAATATTCCCAATGTTTACAAAAATAATAGTGTCGTGGCAACAATGTTCGGGATTATATTTCCTTGTATACTCAAATCATGTATTTTGTTGCTATGAATTGGATTTTGATATGTTTCTTGCCTATTTTGTTTTTGTATTTTCTTTAACAAATCGGCACCAGCCAACTCTGTTAACATCCAAATTCCAACTGAATGATTTTAATAATCATTCTCACTAGTTTTATTAATGATCGTGGTATTTACAAAAATTCATCGGCTTCTGGTGGCATGGGCTGCCTACTCTGGTTTTAAGATATTTCATTTCAAAAATAAACAAAATATATTTTTTCTCTTCGACTTTTTTTAGTTTTTGACCCATTATGCATTCCATATTAAACCCATAATTTTTTAAAAAATACTACATACATTCAATAGTTTAGGAAATACCACAATGAAACCCATTTTTTAATATCATGAACCGTTAAATGTTAAGAAATTTCCGAAGCCAATTATTTTTCTCTAATCAAAAAAAGTACATTTAAAAAATAAAAAGATAGTATAAATTTTTTACTTTTTACGAAGAAGTTTTCTAATCAAAGTTAATATTTGACTATATATTCGTAGAGGATAGAGTTCTAGGATGTTTAAAACCCTAAATTTAAGTCAGTGACACATTCCCTTTGTGTTTTCAAACAAATAACAAAAAGGTCAAGCCTATTTTGCAACTTTCTAAAATGTAGTTATATAGTCCCATATATTCTCTTTAGATTTCCAAAATAAAAATTAGTGCGAAGTCGTAAACGAATCCGGAAAATCGAATTTTATAAAAAATGGCAAATTTCTATATACCATAATTTTATTTGCAAAAAGAGTTCAAGTGGATTTACTTTTTTGAAATTTTTTACATTGTTATATGTACTGCCATTTTTGTTATGCCTTTAAGAAACATGAAGCCTTGAATGTTACTATTCGAAAAAGTAAGAGAGTAAACTGACTAAATAAAAAATATGAGAGATATTATATTTTATAAAGTCATAACCAAACTTATTCTTACACCCAATATAAATCTATTTATATCTCCTAATTTTTCTATATTTAGAAGAATTGTTATTAAAGCATTAAACAAAAAATTCCAAATAACAAAGAATTTAATGTCAAAACAATGAAGATATTTAATGTAAATAAAATATGTATTAAAGGAATTAGAGAAATAAATAAAAAAAAATTACAGATGATTTAACATTTTTTTTTAACAAAATAAGCATTAAATTGTTTTTAATTACTTTAACAAAACCACCTTTCATTGCATTTATTAAAAAGGGTTTTTTTTTTATAAAAAAATAGAGTTTTTTAAAAACCTCTGTCAAAGTACCCGCCTATATGTCATTTCAAGATATTTTAAATTTGTAAATTTTTTTATAACAAAAAAATTTCCACTAATTGAACACAGTAATTTAAATTTAGTTTGAAATTATTAACAGTTGCTTTGTTCTTTAATTATAATAATTAAATTAATGTAAATTATTTAAAAGCTAAAGTAGATATTCAAAAAATAGCAAAAAGATTAAAAAATGTCTGTTACACTCACCTGGTTAAATAAATGATGAAAATTTTATCTGAAAATAGACAAAAAAAAAATAAAAATAATTAAATTTAGTTTAGTCAGATAAATAAAATTTTATAAGCATGTAATGCAAGAAATACGAGCGGTCTATGTATGTTTCGGGAATAGCAAAATACTAAAAAACATTTTGAAATAAAAATACCTTTTTTGTTTTTCGAAATATTACCCTTAAAATTAATTCACTTTTGCGTTCGTTCAAAACATTTGCCGAAGCAGTTTTCCATTCCTCTTGATACACCTTTGAGATATGGATTTTGAATGGTTCAACTGATTTTTCGTCGATCTTCATACCACCAGAAGCCCATACCACCAGAAGCCCATACCACCAGAAGCCCATACTACCAGAAGCCGAAGACTTTTTCGAATTTTCGTAAATATAACGATCATAACTAAAACTCGTGAAAATGAATATTAAAATCATTCAGTTGGAATTTAGATGTTAACAGAGTCGTTTGGTGCAGCTTTGTTAAAAAAAAAAACAAAAACAAATACACATGAAACAAAATCAAATTTATAGCAACAAAATATACGGTTTGAGACAACAAAGAAATATAAACTTGAACATTGTTGCCAAGTCACTATTATTTTTGTAAACATTATTTCTGTTTCTATATAAATTATTTTTCGTTTCTAAAAAAATTAAATAAAAATTATTTTTCTGTGAAAATTAAAAAAAAATATTTTTCTACATAAAAATTTTCTCATAAAAATTTGCTATATAAAAATTTTCCATAAAATTGTTTTTATAACGAAAAATTTTCGATAAAAATATTTTTCTGTAGAAAAATTTTCTACAAAATTTTTGATAAAGAAATTTTCTAAAAATTTTCTATAGAAACATTTTTGATAAAAAAGATTTTCTATAGAAACATTTTTAATAAAAAAAAATTTCTAAAGAAATATTTTTTATTAAAAAATATTTTTTGTAAAAAAATTTTCTATAGAAAAATTTTCTACACAAAAATTTTTGATAAAAAAATTCCATAAAAAAAAATTTGATAAAAATACTAAAAAAATGGAGCCGAAAACTTTTTCTTTTTAAAACATAAGAACAACACATTGAAAAAATACCTAATTTAGTTTAAAGAATAAAAAACGGCAACTCTGCCGACGATTTTTTGTTCTGTTCTCTTTATAAGTAAAGTGTATATACGACTTGGTTTAGCTTCCTTACAAAGGGGATAGTTGAGCAGTAAAAGGTGAGTTGGATAAAGTTTTATATTGTTCAGCGGGTTATGTCTATTTTTAGAACAGGCACAACTTCGACTTCTGTTGAAGATATAGTATTCGAAGTTTTTTGTTCAATCAACAATTTTTCTATAGAAATTTTTTTTTATCAAAAATTTAGCTATAGAAATTTTTTTTATTAAAAATTTTTCTTTTGGAAATTTTTTTTATCAAAAATTTTTCTATAGAAAATTTTTTTATCAAAAATTTTTCTATAGAAAATTTTTTATCAAAAACTTTTCTATAGAAATTTTTTTTATCAAAAATTTTTCTATAGAAAATTTTTTTATCAAGAATTTTTCTACAGAAAATTTTTTTATCAAAAATTTTTCTACAGAAAATTTTTTTATCAAAAATTTTTCTATACAAAATTTTTTTATCAAAATTTTTTCTATAGAAAATTTTTTTATCAAAATTTTTTTATAGAAAATTTTTTTATCAACAATTTTTCTATAGAAAATCAAATATTTTTCTATAGAAAATCCTTTTATCAATTTTTCTATAGAAATTTTTTTATCAAAAATTTTTCTTTTGGAATTTTTTTTTATCAAAAATTTTTCTATAGAAAATTTTTTTATCAAAAATTTTTCTATAGAAAATTTTTTTATCAAAAATTTTTCTATAGAAAATTTTTTTATCAAAAATTTTTCTATAGAAAATTTTTTTATCAAAAAATTTTCTACAGAAAATTTGTTTATCAAAAATGTTTCTATCAAAAAATAACAAATTAGTCGGGATGTAAATATTATTCAAAAAAGAAGTGTATTTGCATTTGATCCCAAACCTGTTACATTTATTTATTAATGTAACAGATCAATTTATTGATAAAAAGCCAAAAAATGTTTGCGGAGAAACCAAATTCCTCGACGCGTTTCGATGGTTGGTTAAGCCATCTCTTCAGGAGGATTATCCCCAATTTAGACACTTCTTTTTTGAATAATATTTACATCCCGACTAATTTGTTATTTTTTGATAAAACTGCATGCATTCAGCTTATTTTTAAAATAAACTTATTTATTTTAAAACATCTTACCCCCCCCCCCCCCCCCTTCTTCACAGCATTCTGCATATAGTAGCCGACGGCTACAGCAAGAATGTGGGAAGTGAAGGTAGATGAAAACTGAAAAATGTTTGTTTTTGTTCAGTCGATAATCTACGCTTTTACTTTTGGTTCATGAACATAATTCTTAATAGTTATGTTTGTAAATTTAGTAATAATGCGAGGTTTTCGATCTGTCTAAATTGGGGATAATCCTCCTGAAGAGATGGCTTAACCAACCATCGAAACGCGTCGAGGAATTTGGTTTCTCCGCAAACATTTTTTGGCTTTTTATCAATAAATTGATCTGTTACATTAATAAATAAATGTAACAGGTTTGGGATCAAATGCAAATACACTTCTTTTTTGAAAAATGTTTCTATAGAAAACTTGTTTATCAAAAATTTTTCTATAAAAAATTTTTTTATCAAAAATTTTTCTATAGAAAATTTTTTTATCAAAAATTTTTTTATAGAAAATTTTTTTATCAAAAATTTTTCTATTAAAAATTTTTTTATCAAAAATTTTTCTATAAAAAATTTTTTTATCAGAAATTTTTCTATAGAAAATTTTTTTATCAAAAATTTTTCTATAGAAAATTTTTTTATCAAAAATTTTTCTATAGAAAATTTTTTTTTCAAAAATTTTTCTATAGAAAATTTTTTTATCAAAAATTTTTCTATAGAAAATTTTTTTATCAAAAATTTTTCTACAGAAAATTTTTTAAGAAAAATTTTTCTATAGAAAATTTTTTTAAGAAAAATTTTTCTATAGAAAATTTTTTTATCAAAAATTTTTCTATAGAAAATTTTTTTATCAAAAATTTTTCTATAGAAAATTTTTTTATCAAAAATTTTTCTATAGAAAATTTTTTTATCAAAAATTTTTCTATAGAAAATTTTTTTATCAAAAATTTTTCTATAGAAAATTTTTTTATCAAAAATTTTTCTATAGAAAATTTTTTTATCAAAAATTTTTCTATAGAAAATTTTTTTATCAAAAATTTTTCTATAGAAAATTTTTTTATCAAAAATTTTTCTATAGAAAATTTTTATATCAAAATTTTTTTTTTATAGAAAATTTATTTATCAACAATTTTTCTATAGAAAATCAAATATTTTTCTATAGAAAATCCTTTTATCAAAAATTTTTCTATAAAAATTTTTTTTATCAAAAATTTTTCTATAGAAAATTTTTTTATCAAAAATTTTTCTATAGAAAATTTTTTTATCAAAAATTTTTCTATAGAAAATTTTTTTATCAAAAATTTTTCTATAGAAAATTTTTTTATCAAAAATTTTTCTATAGAAAATTTTTTTATCAAAAATTTTTCTATAGAAAATTTTTTTATCAAAAATTTTTCTATAGAAAATTTTTTAAGAAAAATTTTTCTATTGAAAAATTTTTTAAGGAAAATTTTTCTATAGAAAATTTTTTTATCAAAAATTTTTCTATAGAAAATTTTTTTATCAAAAATTTTTCTATAGAAAATTTTTTTATCAAAAATTTTTCTATAGAAAATTTTTATATCAAAAATTTTTCTATAGAAAATTTTTATATCAAAATTTTTTTTTATAGAAAATTTATTTATCAAAAATTTTTCTATAGAAAATTTTTTTATCAAAAATTTTTCTATAGAAAATTTTTTTATCCAAAATTTTTCTATTGAAAATTTTTTAAGAAAAATTTTTCTATAGAAAATTTTTTTAAGAAAAATTTTTCTATAGAAAATTTTTTTATCAAAAATTTTTCTAAAGAAAATTTTTTTATCAAAATTTTTTGTATAGAAATTTTTTTTATCAAAAATTTTTCTATAGAAAATTTTTTTAAGAAAAATTTTTCTATAGAAAATTTTTTATCAAAAATTTTTCTAAAGAAAATTTTTTTAACAAAATTTTTTCTATAGAAATTTTTTTTTATCAAAAATTTTTCTATACAAAATTTTTTTATCAAAATTTTTTCTATAGAAATTTTTTTTATCAAATTTTTTTTGTAGAAGATTTATTTATCAACAATTTTTCTATAGAAAATCAAATATTTTTCTATAGAAAATCCTTTTATCAAACATTTTTCTATATAAAATTTTTTCATCAAATATTTTTCTATAGAAAATCTTTTTATCAAAAATTTTTTCCATAGAAGATTTGAAAATTTTTGAATATAAAAATATTTTTATCAAAAGTTTTTACAGAAAAATTCTTTTATCGAAAAATTTTGCAAAAAAAATATTTTTATTAAATATTTTTTTATAAAAAAATGTTTGGATCGAAAATATCTAAAAAATATAAAAATCCAAAATTATTTAATATTAAAATTTATTTCTGTTGTGAAAAATATTCCGAGAATTTATAAAAATATTCCCAATGTTTACAAAAATAATAGTGTCGTGGCAACAATGTTCGATATTATATTTCTTTGTTCTCTCGAACCATTTATTTTGTTGCTATGAATTGGATTTTGACTTGTTTCTTGCCTATTTTGTTCTTGTCTTTTCTTTAACAAAGCGGCACCAACCAACTCTGCTATGATCCAAATTCCAACTGAATGATTTTAACACCCCTTTTCACGAGTTTTATTAATGATCGTGGTGTTTACGAAAATTAAAAAAAAACATCGGCTACTGGTGGTATGGGCTGGCTTCTCCTGTTCATAGCTCTTATAATTTTTCAATTATTAGCAAATAAGCGATAAACATGGGCGAGGTTGTACGGGAGCAATAGTCAAATGTAAAGCGATTTTGCCCAATTTCAATACCAAAATTTTCACTGAAATGAAAAATATCTTTGCCAAGTTTTAGTGACCTGGTTCCTTTAATTTAGGTGTTTTCGCGCTTTCAACAGACAGACATAAAGAGTGTTCTAAAAAAAATATGCATTTACTATTTTAGAAAAAATGTATCCATAGTGCAAGAAATAATTTATTTTTTGATCAAGTTAGTTTCTATAGATATGTCGGATACTATTATTTTAGAAATTATTAATTTTTAATAGTTATTTCAATCAAAATGGACTGCGAAAAAAAAAGTTCGTGAAAATATAATTAAAACTTTTCAAAAAAATCCGTCATGGACTTTTAAAAAATAGCTAAAAATTTGAAACCCTCGAACGGTTTCTAATGCCATCAGACGGTATAAGGAAAACCTGAGCATTGAAAGAAAACCTGGATCAGGGAGGAAAAAAGGTCCTACAGATATTGGTAAGGCAAAAGAAGTCGAGCGACTCTTTCGAAGAGCGCCTAACACTTCTTTAAGAAAAGCAGCTCGTACGGTGAAATGTTCTACGAATTTTGCACATAGAGTCAAAGCTTATGCTGGACTGAAGACATACAAAGTCCAAAAGGTTCCAGATCGCAATGCTATAAAAAACTTAGAAGCAAAAAAACGAGCGAAAAAATTGAAGTCTGATTTGTTGTGTGATGGATGATGAAACATACGTACTGGCAGACTTTTCTCAACTTCCTGGTCAAGATTTTTATGTTGCTGATAAACGGGGCAATGTTCGGCAAGAGTTTCGCACAAAAAAACAAACAAAATTCCCTAAGAAGTTTCTTGTGTGGCAAGCTATTTGCAGTTGTGGCAAAAGAAGTAAAGTATTTGTGGCATCTGGCACAATAAACACAGAAATTTATATAAAGAAGTGCCTACAAAAACGGTTGTTACCCTTTTTAAGAGAGCACAGAGTGACTACATTTTTTTGGCCTGGTTTGGCATCATGCCATTATGGAAAAAAGGGACTTGAGTGGTACTCAAAGAATAATGTCATTTTTGTACCACGAGAGGCAAATCCACCTAACTGTCCAGAACTTCGGCTTGTGGAAAGGTATTGGGCTCTGGTAAAAAAGGAATTGAAGAACACAGGAAAGATTTCCAAGAACATGTCCGATTTTAAGCGCAGGTGGAACACATGCTCCAAAAAGGTATCAGAAGCAACTGTAAAATCTTTAATGGGAGGGTTTCCGAAAAAAGTCGATAATTTTGCAAAACCCGAGTACTAAGTAAACATTTTAATGCTAAATGATTTTGTATAATATGTCATTATATTTGCGTATTTTGTAGAGTTTTTATATTAAAAGGTTTAATTTTTATTTAAGAAAATCCAACTACAAATTTTATTTAGAGCACTCTTTACCGATAACGCCCAATCGTCTTAGAATTTCATAAGGATTCAGAATATATCCCTTTTGGTTTTTGAGCCCATATTAAGAAAATTACAAACAAAATTGCAATCTCAAGATACAAACCACCCCCCCCCCCCCCATTATTTTTGATGGTAGGTTTCGAAACTTAATTTTCATGGGGTAACCAATACGAACTGTTAAACTTGTATGGGGACCAAACAGCTTTAATGTAAATTGTTTTTACAGCTTATGAGGATTTAAGGATTACATGAGACGTATACTTAATATTTGATTTTGATCGAAATAAAAAAAGATCCACATACGTACATATACTTATACGTACATAACATTTCGAAGGATTAAAAGATTTCGCTTTGCGTTATTTCTGCTTCTAATGTTAAACAACTTAAAGATAATTAAGTTTTAATCGGCATTAGTTGATTTAAAAAAATCAATTTAATTTGTATGTTGTATGTCAAAAGAAGTATTTCCACATAATTTATAGCTAAAAATATTAAAATTATTTGACTATTAGCTCAACAATTGGGTTTTTCTAACAATCCCAAAAAATTTTAAATGCATTAAGAAATACACTCGTACCCCAAAATAGGGAAAAAGATATTTGAAATAAGTTCATAGCAAGCAAACAGCAAAAATGCAGCAGTTTTTTGTGTGGGTCTATTCAACATTATGGCCACAATAATAATGATAACCAAGACGATGATGAGTATGACTATGTTTGTTGCCACCAACGTTACTAATAAGAAATTTATGTATGTATGCATTTAAGAGGACATCCTAAATAGTGAATGGTGACGATGAGTCTGATAACACCTAATTACAAATATGAATATAAAACATTTCTCGCATAAATATAAACAGACACTTTTACATCTCCCAACACAGAAGAGAATGATGTTGATAATAATAGAAAAGGAGGTATACTTTTGTGTGTTGCATGCCACCATTCATACATGTATTTACATCTAATTTGCACATTTATGTTGCCACATTATAAACACACACTTTTGTATTAAACACATTGGCTTTAACTCACATTCGCACTGAGCCACAGCATAACATAAACATATTTTGGCACATACCCCAAAAACATAATTTCACACACTAACAAACCCACTCGCTCACACACTCTATGTTCTGCAAAGGATAAAGGAATGAGAGGATCTTTTGGAGTTAAAGTTGATGTACATACACATGTATATATAATTGATGGTTGCTTTGAATGTTTGTTAGTATATGTAAGTAGGCTGGTTTGAATGGTTGTCTGTCTGACTGTCTCTTTGGTTTGCTGTGACGTGTTAAGCCCATCAGAATTAAGGAAAGAATACACGTCCAACACTGACAATAACAACGGCAATGACAACAACAACAATGGAAATGTTAGTTAAAAAAAACTTTTTATTTTTTGTTAAATATAACAAAACTAATCATAGGAGTGTAACAGTAATTCAAACTGGAAAATTTTTTAAAACGAAAAATTTTCTATAATAGAAAATTTTTCAAACGAAAAATTATGTATAATAGAAAATTTTTCAAACGAAAAATTATCTATAATAGAAAATTTTTCAAACGAAAAATTATCTATAATAGAAAATTTTTCAAATGAAAAATTTTCGATAATAGAAAATTTTTTAAAAGGAAAAATTTTGTATAATAGACAATTTTTATAACGAAAAATTTTATATAATAGAACATTTTTACAAAGAAAAATTTTCTATAATAACAAATTTTTATACAGCAAATGTTCTACAATAGAATATTTTTTAAAACGAAAAATTTTTATAATAGAAAATTTTCTATAATAAAAATTTTTTCAAACGAAAAATTTTCTATAATAGAAAATTTTTTCAAACGAAAAATTTTCTATAATAGAAAATTTTGTAAAACGAAAAATTTTCTATAATAGAAAATTTTGTAAAACGAAAAATTTTCTATAATAGAAAATTTTGTAAAACGAAAAATTTTCTATAATAAAACATTTTTTCAAACGAAAAATTTTCTGTAATAGAAAATTTTTTCAAACGAAAAATTTTCTATAATAGAAAATTTTTTCAAACGAAAAATTTTCTATAATAGAAAATTTTTTCAAACGAAAAATTTTCTATATAGAACATTTTTCCAAACGAAAAATTCTCTTTAATAGAAAATTTTGTAAAACGAAAAATTTTCTATAATAGAAAATTCTTTCAAACGAAAAATTTTCTATAATAGAAAATTTTTTTAAACGAAAAATTTTCTATAATAGAAAATTTTTTCAAACGAAAAATTTTCTATAACAGAAAATTTTTTCAAACGAAAAATTTTCTATAATAGAAAATTTTTTCAAACGAAAAATTTTCTATAATAGAAAATTTTTTCAAACGAAAAATTTTCTATAATAGAAAATTTTTTCAAACGAAAAATTTTCTATAATAGAAAATTTTTTCAAACGAAAAATTTTCTATAATAGAAAATTTTTTCAAACGAAAAATTTTCTATAATAGAAAATTTTTTCAAACGAAAAATTTTCTATAATAGAAAATTTTTTCAAACGAAAAATTTTCTATAATAGAAAATTTTTTCAAACGAAAAATTTTCTATAATAGAAAATTTTTTCAAACGAAAAATTTTCTATAACAGAAAATTTTTTCAAACGAAAAATTTTCTATAATAGAAAATTTTTTCAAACGAAAAATTTTCTATAATAGAAAATTTTTTCAAACGAAAAATTTTCTATAATAGAAAATTTTTTCAAACGAAAAATTTTCTATAATAGAAAATTTTTTCAAACGAAAAATTTTCTATAATAGAAAATTTTTTCAAACGAAAAATTTTCTATAATAGAAAATTTTTTCAAACGAAAAATTTTCTATAATAGAAAATTTTTTCAAACGAAAAATTTTCTATAATAGAAAATTTTTTCAAACGAAAAATTTTCTATAATAGAAAATTTTTTCAAACGAAAAATTTTCTATAATAGAAAATTTTTTCAAACCAAAAATTTTCTATAATAGAAGATTTTTTCAAACGAAAAATTTTCTGTAATAGAAAATTTTTTTAACGAAAAATAAAAAATTTTTATATCGAAAAATTTTCAATAATTGAACATTTTTATAACGAAAACAATTTTATGATGAACATTTTTTTAACAAAAATTCTTTTTTTATTTCTTTTATATTTTGCCCAATTTTCTTCCTTAATAGTAACACTGTGCTTTTGACAAGGAAATGCTAATGAGAAGGCAATGAGTAGAAGTAAACATAGATTTTAGACAGTCATGTCATCTTGTAAATTTCTAAATTTCAACGTTTTACTGTTTTTTCTTTCATTTTAGAAAAACCCAAAGCTGGCTTCACAAAATAAAACACAGGGAATTGGGAAGAAGATTAAAATTATGCATGTTTCAAATAAAAAAACATGCATATGCATGCATTATGAACAAGCAGATGTGTGTGTGTGTGTGAGAAGATGTTGTTGTTGAAGAGATTTAAACGTCTATGTATTGTATTTATGATACGTGTAATGCGTCATGTTTATGCAAATATCTTCATTGTAAATTGTATATCCTGTTTCTAAAACTCACACTTCGATGATATTTGCACCCAGTAGTTTGCAGGGTGATACAGGGGCTCCGAAATTAATTAAGTTTTTGTACTCCCGAGAATAGGTCATCGATATTGACTAGTACACATCAGTTAACATCATGATTGGTTATAAAGCTTTTACATCCCTTGAAACCGCCGGGTATATAATCATTTACAAACATATCTTATTCTCCGGCAGTCATTTGCATTGTATCTATTTGCCGCATAATCATTGTGTAGTCACTCGTGTGTATTTGCATTAATTTTGTAACATTGTGTAGCTCCAAAAGCATTTCCGGTTGTTGCTTACGTGAGTCGTCGTGCATCTTCCTTTTCTTCTCTCATAAAAACCTAATTTTTTCCATCACTTATTTTTTTTTTGTTTTTTGTTGTCTTATTTAATTCATTCATTAAATAAGTGCAGAGAAAAGCTAAATTTTCTGCTTGATATCCTTTGCACATTCTGGTTTTTTGTTGCAACAGAAGAAGAAGTAGCCTAGGCAACAAAATGTTGCTTTGTCTGAAAAGTGCTTGTTTTACAATTCCTTTGTTTTAAATTAAGAGAAAAGGAAAGGATTTTTATCAAAAGTGTGTGTGTGTCTGTGTGGTAAGGATGTAGTAACCCAGTAAGAACAGTGTCAAACGTTTGAAATATGATGACTTTTACATTTGATATCAAACGTTTTTTTCAAACTTTTTTCAAGCCTGAACAGATGTTTGATATTCACATTCATTTTCAAATGAGGGTTCATTTGAGAATAAACGTTTGAAAAATGATAGTTTCTCAAATTGAGAATAAAGGTTATTCTCAAATCATTATCAAACCCTAAGATGATTTGAGAATAATTTGAAAAATGGTGTTATATAAATTTGATATGAAACCTTATTTCAAACTTTTTTCAAACATTAAAAAAAATAATTTATGTTAAAAAAATTATTGTTTAAGATATTTTAATGGAATGGCAGTGCATTTCAAAGAAATTCGTTATTTCTTTCGGAATTTTAAAATTGATCCATATTTGACCATAAAACCTTGCTTAAAAAATGTCAAGATTAAAAATTCAATAATATTCATATGCATAAGTAAATTTTCTTTGTTTCTTAAAATTTTTTTTACCTAACAATAAAAAAAATATATTTTAAGCATAACAAATATGATGCACCGTTTTCAAAAACAAAATAAACAAACTCAAAAAGATCAAAAATACAACGCCATTTTATTTATGTTCCACATGTAGATGATATCCACATTTGAAAAACCTTTGAGAATGAGGTTTGATAATGATTTGAGAATAAAGGCATTTCTCAATTTGAGAATAAAGTCCCCTTTTTATTGAGAACGCTATTATTCTCAAATTAGTATCAAATCAGTATCAAACGTTTGACCTTTGAAAAAAGATTTATTTTCAAATCATCCTCAATTTGAGAATAAACCTTTTTTCTTACTGGGAAGTACTTGTGGCAGTTGAGCGATTTACATTACTTTGTGTTGGGCTTTAGTTGCACAACTAATTTTGTGGCAATTTTTTTTTTTTTTTTTATTTTATGTGTGAGGTAAAATTTTAATTTATTAAAAACTAGATGGTATATTAAAAATAACATAGTCTCTTTTAATCTTACAAAATTTGTAAAGTTTTTGCATAATAGGAATTTACATTCTTTTCATAATTTCAAAGAAGTAGATCGTTAACATGTTTGAATTTTTCAGGACAAATCATCATTCGTTCTTAATTTTTTTTTATGTAGAAAAATTTTTTTTATAGAAAATTTTTGTCTAAATTTTTTATATAAAATATTTTGATAAACATTTTACGCAAAATTGTTGGATTTTTTTTAGCTCAAAATCGTAAATCTTTGCTCTAAATTTTTTATATGCAAAATTTTTGCTATAAATTTTTGATACGGAAAATTTACGGATTTTATTCAAAAATTTTTATATAGAAAATTTTTGGCCTATATTTGAATATAGAAAATTTTCGGTCTAAATTTTTTATATAAAAAGTTTTCGGTCTTAATTTTTTTATAGAAAATTCTCGGTCTAAATTTTTTATATAGAAAACTTTCGGCCTAAATTTTTTATATAGAAAATTTTCAGTCTAAATTTTTTATATAGAAAATTTTCGGTCTAAATTTTTTATATCGAAAATGATCGCTATAAATTTTTTATATAAATAATATTTGGTGCAAACTTTTTATATAAAAAATCTTGGTCTTAATTTTTATAAGAAAATTTTCGGTCTAAATTTTTTATTTCGAAAATTTTCGGTCTAAATTTTATATATAGAAAATTTTTGGTCTTAATTTTTTTATAGAAAATTTTTGGTTTAAATTTTTTATATAAAAAAATTTCGGTCTAAATTTTTTATAAAGAAAATTTTTGTTAAAAATTTTTTGTATTGAAAATTTTCGGTCTAAATTTTTTACTTAGAAAATGTTCCGTCTAAATGTTTTATATAGAAAATTTTCGTTCCAAATTTTTTATATGGAAAATTTTCGGTCTAAATTTTTTATAGAAAATTTTTGGCTTAAATTTTTTATATAGAAAATTTTCGGTCTAAATTTTTTATATAGAAAATTTTCGGTCTAAATTTTTTATATAGAAAATTTTTGGTCTATATTTGTTATATAGAAAATTTTTGGTCTAAAATTTTTATACAGAAAATTTTCTGTCTAAATTTTTAATAGAAAATTTTCGGACTAAATTTTTTATATAGAAAATTTTCGGTCTAAATTTTAGATATAGAAAATTTTCGGTCTAAATTTTATATAGAAAATTTTCGGTTTAAGTTTTTTATATAGAAAATTTTCGGTCAAAATTTTTTATATAGAAAATTTCCAGTCTAAATTTTTTATAAAGAACATTTTCAGTCTAAATTTTGTATGTAGAAAATTTTCAGTCTAAATTTTATATATAGAAAATTTTCGGTCTAAGTTTTTTATATAGAAAACTTTCGGCCTAAATTTTGTTTATAGAAAATTTTCGGTCTAAATTTTTTATCTAGAAAATTTTCAGTCTAAATTTTTTATATAGAAAATTTTCGGTCTTAATTTTTTATATCGAAAATTTTTGGTCTAAATTTTTTATACAAAAAATTTTCGGTCTAGATTTTTTATATAGAAAATATTTGGTGCAAATTTTGTATACAAAAAGTGTTGGTCTTAATTTTTTATATAGAAAATTTTCGGTCAAATTTTTTATTTAGAAAATTTTCGGTCTAAATTTTATATACAGAAAATTTTCGGTCCAAATAAAAAATTTTATTTAGAAAATTTTTGGTTTAAATTTTTTTATAGAAAATTTTTGGCTTGAATTTTTTTATAGAGAATATTCGGTTTAAATTTTTTATATAAAAATTTTTCGGTCAAAATTTTTTATACAGAAAATTTTTGTTACAAATTTTTTATATAGAAAATTTTCTGTCTAAATTTTTATATAGAAAATTTCCGGTCTAAATATTTTTCGTTCCAAATTTTTTATATAGATAATTTTCGGTCCAATTTTTTTTTATAGAAAATTTTCGGTGCAAATTTTTTTATAGAAAATTTTCGGTCTAAATTTTTTATATAGAAAAATGTTTGGTCTAAATTTTTTATACAGAAAATGTTTGGCCTAAATTTTTTACATAGAAAATTTTCGGTCTAAAATTTTTATATATAACATTTTCAGTCTAAATTTTTTATACAGAAAATTTTTGGTGTAAATTTTTTATATAGAAAATTTTCGGTCTAAATTTTTTATATAGAAAATTTTTGGTCTAAATTTTTATATAGAAAATTTTCGTTTCAATTTTTTTTTTATATAGAAAATTTTTGGTCTAAATTTTTTTGTAAAAAATTTTCGGGTTAAATTTTTTATATAGAAAATTTTCGGTCTATATTTTTAATAGAAAATTTTCGGACTAAATTTTTTATATAGAAAATTTTCGGTCTAAATTTTAGATATAGAAAATTTTCGGTCTAAATTTTATATAGAAAATTTTCGGTTTAAGTTTTTTATATAGAAAATTTTCGGTCAAAATTTTTTATATAGAAAATTTCCAGTCTAAATTTTTTATAAAGAACATTTTCAGTCTAAATTTTGTATGTAGAAAATTTTCAGTCTAAATTTTATATATAGAAAATTTTCGGTCTAAGTTTTTTATATAGAAAACTTTCGGCCTAAATTTTGTTTATAGAAAATTTTCGGTCTAAATTTTTTATCTAGAAAATTTTCAGTCTAAATTTTTTATATAGAAAATTTTCGGTCTTAATTTTTTATATCGAAAATTTTTGGTCTAAATTTTTTATACAAAAAATTTTCGGTCTAGATTTTTTATATAGAAAATATTTGGTGCAAATTTTGTATACAAAAAGTGTTGGTCTTAATTTTTTATATAGAAAATTTTCGGTCAAATTTTTTATTTAGAAAATTTTCGGTCTAAATTTTATATACAGAAAATTTTCGGTCCAAATAAAAAATTTTATTTAGAAAATTTTTGGTTTAAATTTTTTTATAGAAAATTTTTGGCTTGAATTTTTTTATAGAGAATATTCGGTTTAAATTTTTTATATAAAAATTTTTCGGTCAAAATTTTTTATACAGAAAATTTTTGTTACAAATTTTTTATATAGAAAATTTTCTGTCTAAATTTTTATATAGAAAATTTCCGGTCTAAATATTTTTCGTTCCAAATTTTTTATATAGATAATTTTCGGTCCAATTTTTTTTTATAGAAAATTTTCGGTGCAAATTTTTTTATAGAAAATTTTCGGTCTAAATTTTTTATATAGAAAAATGTTTGGTCTAAATTTTTTATACAGAAAATGTTTGGCCTAAATTTTTTACATAGAAAATTTTCGGTCTAAAATTTTTATATATAACATTTTCAGTCTAAATTTTTTATACAGAAAATTTTTGGTGTAAATTTTTTATATAGAAAATTTTCGGTCTAAATTTTTTATATAGAAAATTTTCGTTTCAAATTTTTTTATATAGAAAATTTTTGGTCTAAATTTTTATATAGAAAATTTTCGTTTCAATTTTTTTTTTATATAGAAAATTTTTGGTCTAAATTTTTTTGTAAAAAATTTTCGGGTTAAATTTTTTATATAGAAAATTTTCGGTCTATATTTTTTATATAGAAAATTTTCGGTCTAAATTTTTTATATAGAAAATTTTCGGTCAAAATTTATTATATAGATAATTTTTGGTCTAAATTTTTTATATAGAAAATTTTTCATCTAAATTGTTTATATAGAAAATTTTTGGTTTAAAATGTTTATATAGAAAACTTTAAGTCTAAATTTTTTATATAGAAAACTTTTAGTCTAAATTTTTTATATAGAAAATTTTTGGTCAAAATTTTTTATATAGAAAATTTTCCGCCTAAATTTTGTATATAGAAAATTTTCGGTCTAAATTTTTTTTTTATAAAAAATATCGGTTTAAATTTTTTATTTAGAAAATTTTCGGTCTAAATTTTTTATATAAAAATTTTCGGTCTAAATTTTTTATATAGAAAATTTTGAGTCTAAATTTTTTATATAGAAAATTTTCGGTCCAAATTTTTTATATAGAAAATTTTTGGTCTAAATTTTTTATATAGAAAATTTTCGTTCCAAATTTTTTATATAGAAAATTTTGAGTCTAAATTTTGTATATAGAAAACTTTCGGTCAAAATTTTTTATATAGAAAATTTTTGGTCTAAAATTTTTATATAGAAAATTTTCTGTCTAAATTTTTATATAGAAAATTTTTGGTCTAAATTTTTTATTTAGAAAATTTTCGGACTAAATTTTTTATATAGAAAATTTTCGGTCTAAATTTTTTATATAGAAAATTTTCGGTCTAAATTTTTTATATAGAAAATTTTTGCTCAAAATTTTTTGTTAATTGAAAAATTAAAAATCTTAAATCTTACTAAATCTTTAATACCTTAGAATAAATATATATGTTTAAATTTCTTCAAAGGCATTGTAATTCTACTTCTGTTGCATTAAAACTAAATTCCATTAGATGGACTATTATCATTTGGCAAATTTTAGTAGAAAGACACAGGCGTAGATACAAAAATGCAATAGAAATGGGTGCCGCAAATGCGCGTGCATTTTATCTTTGAGATACTTTAAAAAAATTTAAATATTTTTCATATTTTAAATTCCCCGTGTAGGTTATTCTACGTCTACTAATAAACATTTCCTACAGTTATAGAATTATAGCATCAACAACAATAGCTCCTGTTTTAGTTTAGTCTTGTTCTGTTGTTTGATATTTTTGAGGTTTCTATAGTTAAATCTTTATAATTACTCGTACTTTAGCTCATTTCTGTTGGAAGTTGTAATCTTACAACAAGTATTATATTAGTAGTAATTGTGCTCTACATTATTATAACAATAATTTTGTACTTGTACCACATTCAGACCCAACTCCTACTCATATTCTATGGAAAATGAAATGTGAAAGCATTTTTAAGGTTTAAAATCGCTGCTTAAATTTTCAGCAGCAATAATAAAAATTTCACAAATACATAGAGATACAAAATTGTGGAGCCATAACATAACAAAACAAGATGGTGAAGTAGGCCAACCTATACTATCAGACACGCTACCCCTAAAAATTTTCCTTCATAGAAGATTTCTCGCAACAAAATTTTTTAATTTTTCTTGTATACAAAATTTTTCTTATACAGAAAACTATTTGTTATAAATTTTTCTTTTCTATAGAAAATTTTTCGTTATAAAAATTTTCTTATATAGAAAATTTTTTTTGTTATAAAAATTTTCTTATATTGAAAATTTTTCGTTAAAAAAATTTTCTTATATCGAAAATTTTTCATTATAAAAATTTTCGTTATAAAAATTTATATTATATAGAAAATTTCTTTTGTTATAAAAATTTTTTTATATTGAAAATTTTTCGTTAAAAAAATTTTCTTATATTGAAAATTTTTCGTTAAAAAAATTTTCTTATATCGAAAATTTTTCGCTATAAAAATTTTCTTTTATGGAAAATGCGGCATATATTATTATAGCTTATAGCCATGATTGTATAGGATATGAAAAGGAAGCAATAAAGATGGCTGCACTTTTGTTCCGTTACTAATTAGAGCGTATGCGAGAACATTTTCAGATTCGTTGCATTTGTTATTCAGGTTTTTTTTTTATTTCGTTGTTGTCGATGAGCAGCAATTGTTATTGCTTTAGTTATTGTTGTACATAGTCGTTGGTGCTGTTGTTGTTATTGCTGATGCTATTATCCTTCTATATGAAAGATAATAATTAAATTTCAACATAATTCAACATTCAGCTGTAAATTTTTTTCGTGTTTTGCTGAAAATATTTTTACTTTTCAGATCCTGCTTCTTACTTTATAGTGTCTATGGCCCCTAGTGGGAAATGGAAAATTTCCCAACAATATCTCTGTGAAAAATTAAAAAAAGAAATATAATAAAAGCTTAAAATAACACCAACACAAATAAGCGATATCGCAGTTCATGGTTGTTTATATTGTGCTGTCATAAAGCCAGATTCATTTTAAATTTTCATAATTATAAAATACCTTGAATTTAAAAGGAAACATTTTTTAATGAAAGTTTAATATTTTTTATGAAACACATACGAATATTGTTTAAAGTTTAAATTATTGTCAGAAAAGATGTTTTTATAGTGCAGAAAGAGAAAGATTAAAAGTCGTGAATATTAATTAGCGTTGGCCGATTTGTATTGACTTAAAAACAAGTAAGAGTGCTATAGTCGGTCAAGCCCGACCATACGATACCCTTCACCACTAAGGTCATTATTTTCTTAAATGAAGACAAATATTTGGTAAATTTTGTCATCATACAAACATTTTCACAAAACTTATATATTTAAGCTGTTTCCGTCATTTGGACTTATATGAGAGCTAGGTCAAATGTAGACCAATTATCTCGAAATTTGGCAAATTGATTACAGTTGTTACCAAAATTAAACTTCTCATTATCTTTAGATTTATTAGCGTTTTAGTGATTTTTGTCTCATTTAGTGCGTTTTTAAAGAAAAGTTTGTATGGGAGCTATGGTCAAATATGGACTGATTTTAAAAATTTGAAATTTGGTACAGCGATTTGAGTTTACATAAGCAGTAGAGTGGTTCGAAAAAAAAGTTGAGTCAGTCACCGCCTAGGATTAAAGATAATGTAAAAATAATTCTAAAAAATTTTTTTTTATTTTTTTACCACGC
The DNA here is from genome assembly GCA_933228675.1 of Stomorhina lunata. Classification (NCBI taxonomy): domain Eukaryota; kingdom Metazoa; phylum Arthropoda; class Insecta; order Diptera; family Rhiniidae; genus Stomorhina; species Stomorhina lunata. Next base: position 119,039,231 of record OW121743.1, on the reverse strand, counting down.
CTACAAATACCGCCCTTTTACTATTTTGTTCACTGTGTCGCCATTTTAAATCCGATCATAACATTTTATATATCGATTTTCAGGGCTCTGTAAGGGCTACATCTCTTTGATAGTTTTTTACAACTTCGTAAATTTCTAGTCATAACTTTTTAAAATTCGAGTCGTACCCACCCTAATCAAATCGAGTAAAAATCTAGTTTTTAAAAGTTATGACTATAAATTGACGTGGTAGTAAAAAACTATCAAAGAGACAAATGTAGTCCTTACAGAGCAGCGAACACCGATATATAAAATGTTATGATCGGATTTAAAATGGTGACACAGTGAACAAAATAGTAAAAGGGCGGTATTTGTAGGCGCGGTAAAAAAATAAAAAAATATTTTTTGGAATTGTTTTAACATTATCTTTAATCCTAGGGGGTGACTGACATAACTTTCTTTTTTTTTTGTATGGAAGGCGAACTGCTCTAATAAGCAGTATTTGATTTAAATTTCATGAAAAAATATTGATATTTGTGGCCAATATATCAATTGCGGGAAGTGAGACCTATGGGAGGTACCATAAATAATAGACCGATTTTTAAGAATTTCAATAGCCATGGTCCCATTATCAATAAAATTATCTGTTCCAAATTTCATTAAATTATCTTTAGAATTGCGTCCTGTAGTTTGATTACAAGGTTTACATAGGGGGTCCAGCCGTCCAGCCAGCCAGACGAACGGCTGGACTCAGAAAGTGATTTTAAGCCTATTGGTATACTAAAAGGTCTAAGACAAATATTTCTTTGCGTTACATACATCAGCACAAACTTATAATACCCTTTCCACCTATGGTGGTGAAGGGTATAAAAACTTGTTCTAACAAGGTTTGCTGAAGAAACCATGGGTCTAAAATCAAAATCGAGCTTCCTATTTGTAACGTGAAAATTCTACTTCAAAAGTTTAATGTTACAAAGTAAAAAGTAGAATTTTCATTTTAAAATGGAAAGATGATTGAGCTATGTCTGTCTGTATGTATGTATGTCTGTATGTCTGTCTGTCTGTCTGTCGGTCTGTCTGTCTGTCTGTCTGTCTGTCTGTCTGTCTGTCTGTCTGTCTGTCTGTCTGTCTGTCTGTCTGTCTGTCTGTCTGTCTGTCTGTCTGTCTGTCTGTCTGTCTGTCTGTCTGTCTGTCTGTCTGTCTGTCTGTCTGTCTGTATGTCTGTCTGTCTGTCTGTCTGTCTGTCTGTCTGTCTGTCTGTCTGTCTGTCTGTCTGTCTGTCTGTCTGTCTGTCTGTCTGTCTGTCTGTCTGTCTGTCTGTCTGTCTGTCTGTCTGTCAGTCTGTCTGTCTGTCTGTCTGTCTGTCTGTCTATCTGTCTGTCTGTATGTCTGTCTCCGTCTCTGTCTATGTCTGTCTCTGTCTGTATGTTTGTCTGCCTGTCTGTCCGTCTGTCCGCCTAAACTAAAAGAACTAAAGACAGACAGTATGTCTGTCTGTCTGTCTGTCTGTCTGTCTGTATGTCTGTCTGTCTGTCTCCGTCTCTGTCTGTCTGTTTGTCTGCCTGTCTGTCCGTCTGTCCGCCTAAACTAAAAGAACTAGGTCACTACAACTTTGCATTTATTTCTGGGAAAATTTTTGTATTGAAATTGGGCAAAATCGGTTCATCTCGTCTAGGCTAGAAGTTGATGAAAGCACTGAAGCATTTAAAGTTTCATCGAAATCGGTTCACATTAAAACAAATCTCCCATACAAAACACATACGAAAACAGCGTAAATTCCATTACAAATACACTTGAATGCCAATAAATGATAAACTGTAATAGCTATGGCCACTAAATTCAGCACAAGAAAGTCTTATGTGATTGTCAGCCAGTGTGCCAAATTTTGTTAGAATCGGTCACCACTCGACTAAATATAGCTAGCATATAAAAAAATTACGGAAACACAAAAATACAAAAGGAAAAGGGGGTTTATGTCCGTCTGTCAGTCAGATAAAAGCTCGATAGAGTTTTAACGAAAAGAGCTAGAGGAATAACATTTTACAAAAGTATTTGCGATATCTTGTGTATTGAAAATGGTTTACATTTAGTTTGAGCTGCCACATATAACCAATCACATTAAAGCTGCAACCGAATTTAGACCAAATATTTTACCAACAATACCAACTAGCATAACAAATATATTCGAATTTGGTCCACATTTTAAAATAGCTACACCCTCGTAGGTATATGAGATATATTTCTAAATTTAACACAACTTGATGGTGGGTATATAAGATTCGGCATAGCCAAATATAACACTCTTACTTGTTTATTACACAAATCTTAAAATGATATTCGGGAGAGTAACCCTTTTTATATTCTATAAATAGCAAAAGTAAACAAATGATTCAATAATAAATATTTAAATTTAGTTTTTTCTTATAAAAAGAAAAACCAAATGCTAAAACAAATTTAAATAATCTTCTAAAAACTCAAGGTTACATATTAGATTACATCATGAAAGTCTACAATAAAATACATAAATTATATATCATGTATAAATAAAATAAAGTTAGAAAAAAAACAACAAGAAAATCACAAGGAAAATCTATAAACAACAATTTTCATGGGCAATTATTTATAAAGTACCGTTGTTAACAGCCTAATCTAAATCTAATACTCGGTGCCGATTTCTTTCTTCTTGTTTTTAACTTTCAATGCGTAAAAAATGTTTGCCTTCTATCAACTGAGCAATTAATCAAACCAATGACTACTAACTACCCGGCACGAACAAAGGAGCCGTAAAAAGGATAAAGGGCCAGAGTGAAAAAATAAAAAACAAAGGCCCTAAGGGACAAGAATCGAGGCAAAATAACAATAACAAATATTAAGACTAAGAACTTAACAAAAAAAAGCACTTTAAGACAAATAGAAAAACAAAGATTGAAAAACAATAAGGAACCAATAACCAAAATCGAATGGTAATTTGGGAATTTTGAAATAATCCTAACAGGCTCTTCTAAGCTTAAACTCATTCATTCGACATTAGCACACTTTTACGAGTCAACGTTTGAGTGAAATAAAAAAAGGTCATTTGATCTAAATGCTTGGATGTGCCTGAGCTCTAGCTTCACATTTATCGAAATCTTCTTTTTTTTCAAACACATGACAAGGGTTTTCTTGTAGCTCTAGAAGATAAAAAAATAAACATTTACTTTCACTCAATGACCTTCCCCCACTCTCGGTAGAGGGAAAGCAAAATATTCAAGCATTTAAAGATCAATTGGAAAATTTTGAAGGGGAAGAAAAACTGAAGTTTGAAAACGATAAAAGAACATCATGTGTATGTTTGTACTGGTTACACTGTGAGAGTGTCCTTTTTAAAAATATCTATTTACAAGGGTATAATTCAAGTCCTTTTTGTTTGTTGTTGTTGCATAGACTTTATAGCACCAAAAAGAACTCCCCAAAGGACCGTTGTAATTGTATTCATGCTTTATATAAGTGAAAAATTGTTATATTAGTATCGATAGTAAATGACACTTATGTGACATTTATGCGAAATATGTAAACAAACAAGTGTCAATGTTGATTTTTACACACCCACACATAATCTTTCTCGAATGTATTTTTTCCCAAATGCACATACACATATACTCGTCTCTATGTAAATACTGGCTATTGACGTTCTTTTGGAGATTTTCTTTTATATTTTTCGAATTTTTCTTTATATTTTATGTGAAAATTTTTTTTTTTTAAATATTGTAAACAAGTAAGAAAGTGCTGTAGGCACTCAAGCGCGATCAAGCCCGACCATATGATACCCTTCACCACTAAGGTCAAAGGTGTTTTTTTCCTGTATAGAGACAAATTTTTGCTAAATTTTGCCATCATACAAACATTTTCTCAAAACTTATATATTGAAGCTGTTTCCACCATTTCGACTTATATGAGAGCTAGGGTCAAATGTGGACCGATTATCTCGAAACTTGGCAGATTGATTACAGTTTTTACAAAAAATTAACTAAAAATTCTCATTATCTTCGGATTTACGAGCGTTTTAGATATTTTTGTCTCATTCAGTGCATTTTGACAAAAGAGTTTGGTCAAATGTGGACCGATTTCAACGAAATTTGGTACAGTAATTTTGGTTTATTGGTATTTGTTTCAAACTTCTTGAAAAATGTTTATATTTGGGACCAAAATATCAATTACGGGAAGTGGGACCTATAGGAGGTACCATAAAAAATGGACCATTCTTTACGAATTCCAAAAGCTATGGTCCTACTATTAAAAAAATTATCTGTGCCAAATTGCATCAAATTATCTTTAGAATTGCGACCTGTACTTTGACTGCATGATTTATATGGGGGTCCAGCCAGTTTTCCAGCTAGACGGACGGACTGACGTCGTTAAATCGACTCAGAAAGTGATTCTAGCCTATTATTAAAGGTGTATCTAAGACCAATATTTCTATGCGTTACATAGATCAGCACAAACTTATAATACCCTTTCCACCTATAGTTGTAGAGGGTATAAAAATTGTAAAGATATTTGGTATCAAAAAAAGAAATTAAAATAACTTAACGAATGCCATAAGTTTTCATTCTTTTCAGAGAAAATCGATTTCCAGGTATCATTAATTTAATACAGAGTCAAATCAAACATTTTTGAACACGTACTAAACTACACCATCTTCGATTTTAATGAAATTTGGTGTATGCATTCTTCTAGCTATACAAATTTTTAAGTTTTTCAAACTGTAAAAGGCTGACGAACTGATATCGTGTAAGAGTTTTAATTAAGACGCGTATAAGAGAACAGTAAGACTAAGAATATTTATAAAGCAATTTTGTGAAGTGTGTTCAAGTGACTAACTCTAAAGTTAATAAAATTATAACTTTGTAAAATGACATAAAGTGTTTTAATTTTGTTTTCGGTTGTTTGCAAAAAGAATTACTTCCACGCTTTTAAAGGAAAAACGTAGCAATATCTTAAAAACAGGTTCTCGGCAGAGTTGCCGTTATTTATACTTTTAACTAAAACAAGTTTTTTTTTAATTGAAGTTCTAACGTGTTAAAAAGAAAGTTTTTTTTCAAAAATTTTTCTACAGAAAATTTTTTTATCAAAAATTTTTCTTTAGAAAATTTTTTTATCAAAAATTTTTCTTTAGAAAATTTTTTTATCAAAAATTTTTCTATAGAAAATTTTTTTTATCGAAAATATTTTTATTAAATATGTTTCTATAGAAAATTTTTTTATCAAAAATTTTTCTATAAAAAATTTTTTTATCAAAAATTTTTCTATAGAAATTTTTTTTATCAAAAATGTTTCTATAGAAAATTTTTTTATCAAAAATTTTTCTATAGAAAATTTTTTTATCAAAAATTTTTCTATAGAAAATTTTTTTATCAACAATTTTTCTATAGAAAATTTTTTTATCAACAATTTTTCTATAGAAAATTTTTTTATCAAAAATTTTTCTATAGAAAATTTTTTTATCAAAAATTTTTCTATAGAAAATTTTTTTATCAAAAATTTTTCTGAAGAAAATTTTTTTATCAAAAATTTTTCTATAGAAATTTTTTTTATCAAAAATTTTTCTATAGAAAATTTTTTTATCAAAAATTTGTCTACAGAAAATTTTTTATCAAAAATTTTTCTATAGAAAATTTTGCTATCAAAAATTTTTCTATAGAAATTTTTTTTATCAAAAATTTTTCTATAGAAATTTTTTTTATCAAAAATTTTTCTATAGAAATATTTTTTATCAAAAATTTTTCTATAGAAAATTTTTTTATCAAAAATTTTTCTATAGAAAATTTTTTTATCAAAAATTTTTCTGCAGAAAATTTTTTTATCAAAAATTTTTCTATAGAAATTTTTTTATCAAAAATTTTTCTATAGAAATTTTTTTATCAAAAATTTTGCTATAGAAATATTTTTTATCAAAAATTTGTCTATAGAAAATTTTTTTATCAAAAATTTTTCTATAGAAAATTTTTTTATCAAAAATTTTTCTGCAGAAAATTTTTTTATCAAAAATTTTTCTGCAGAAAATTTTTTTATCAACAATTTTTCTATAGAAATTTTTTTCATCAACAATTTTTCTATAGAAATTTTTTTCATCAAAAATTTTTCCATAGAAATTTTTTTCATCAAAAATTTTTCCATAGAAATTTTTTTCATCAAAATTTTTTTTTTTCAAAAATTTTTCTATAGAAAATTTTTTTATCAGAAATTGTTCTATAGTAAATTTTTTGTCAAAAATTTTGCTATAGAAATATTTTTTCATCAAAATTTTTTCTATAGAAATATTTTTTCATCAAAAATTTTTCTATAGAAAATTTTTTTATCAAAAATTTTTACATAGAACATTTTTTTATCAAAAATTTTTATATAGAAAATTTTTTCATCAAAAATTTTTTTCTATAGAAATTTTTTTATCAAAAAATTTTCTATCGAAAATTTTTTTATCAAACATTTTTCTATCGAAAATTTTTTTCATCAAAATTTTTTTATCAAAAATTGTTCTATAGAAAATTTTTTTATCCAAAATTTTTCTATAGAAATATTTTTTCATCAACAATTTTACTATAGAAAATTTTTTTATCAAAAATTTTTCTTTAGAACATTATTTATCAAAAAATTTTCTATAGAAAATTTTTTTCATCAAATTTTTGTTTTCAAAAATTTTTCTATAGAAAATTTTTTTATCAGAAATTGTAGAAATTTTTTTTTTTTCAAAAATTTTCTATGCATGGTTTGAACATTTTTGTTATTAAAATATCTTTATCAAGAAAAATATTTTTGTCGAAAAATTTTCTGTAAATTATAATATAATTTTCCAAAAAAAAAATATTTTTATTAAACATTTTCTATAAAAAATGTTTTGATTAAAAATATCTAAAAATCTAATATTGTTTAATATTAGAATTTATTTCTGTTTTGAAAAATATTTTCAATATTTACAAAAATATTTCCAATGTTTTCAAAAATAATAGTGTCATGGCAACAATGTTCGAGATTATATTTCTTTGTTCTCTCGAATCATGTATTTTGTTGCTGTAATTTGTTTTCTTTAAAACCAACTCTGTTAACATTCAAATTTCAATTTAATGATTTTAATACTAATTTTCACGAGTTTTATTAATGATCGTGATATTTACGAAAATTAAAAAAATTCTTCGGCTTCTGGTGGTATGAGCTACCTACTCCTGGTTATTACTATAGCTATAGAGATCAGTGTTGCCAGTTCCCAAAATACAAATAGCACCCCTTTGTTTTATAAATTTCTAGACAAAAAAGATTCAAAAAGAAAAAAATGGAATATTACCATTAAAATAATAACAGTTAAACTCGTGCCTCAGATATTGTTTATTCATATATAAAATGAACTAAAAAATATGACTTTTTTTATAATCACTTGCAAATAAATTTGAGGTTAATTTGAGTTTCATTAATTGCCATAAATTAATATGCAAAATGTGTACATGTTTCAATTCCCAAATGTATCGGAGCAATAAAATATAAATAAATAAATGTATATTTATGTTAAATAGGCAGTTTTTTTTGAACCTATAAAAAACAATACACGTGTTTGTGATAAATATTCGTTTCCATGGCATAAATAAAAAATATAGTAGATGAGTTTTTAAAATAAATACTTTTCCCAATTGTATAAATAATAACATGATTAAATATTCTAGAGTTAATAAATACAGGAGCAATAAACACAAAAAAAAAGGATTTATTTTCTCTAATCTAAAGTCAGTTCTATCATCAGTACGAGTATTACAGATATCAACGGTTTAGTTTATGATCTGCTTCCTATAAGACTTGATGATTTATTAACAAAGGCATACAGATGTTTAATATTAGTGTTCAATACAATAGGACCAACTCATAATTATAATCTATTATTGATGATTTATTTTGTATAACTTTTAAGCCTAAAATATTCTTTTGGTTGATAATACCCAACCGCCCACTTCTTCAGAAATGGTAATATTTTACTATTGATTTTGTTTCATATATAATTTAAATTTAACTTCATGAATTGTAGAATATGTAAGTATATAAGGGTGTTCCTTGTTTAGCAAAAGTTTTAAAGGTTTCACTTACAACACTCAAACGGACAATAGCAATTATATTCTAAGTTTGACGTCAATCGATGAAAAAACTGGATCAGTATTACACATATATTTCAAACTTAACCAAAACAAGTAAGAAAGCAATATAGTCGGTCAAGCCGACCATACGATCCCCTTCACCACTAAGGTCAAAGGTGTTATTTTTCCTGTGTAAAGACAAATATTTGCTAAATTTTGCCATCATACAAACATTTTCTCAAAACTTATATATTCAACCTGTTTCCGTCATTTGGACTTGGATATGAGAGCTAGGGTCAAATGTGGACCGATTATCTTGAAATTTGGCAGATTGATTACAGTTGTTACAAAAATTATGTATGCAGAAAATAGACTCAACATTTCCATTATCTTTAGATTTACGAGCGTTTTAGTGATTTTTTGTCTCATTTAGTGCGTTTTTAAAGAAGAGTTTGTATGGGAGCTATGGTCAAATGTGGACCGATTTCAATAAAATTTGGTACAGTGATTTTAGTTGACATAAGCAGTATTTGTTTTAAATTTCATGAAAAAATATTGATATTCGTGGCCAATATAGCAATTCCGGGAAGTGGGACCTATGGGAGGTACCATAAATAATGGACAGATTTTGACCAATTTCAATAGCGATGGTCCCATTATCAAAAAAATGATCTGTGGCAAATTTCATCAAATGATCTTTAGAATTGCGACCTGTAGTTTAATTACAAGGTTTACATGGGGGTCCAGCCAGCCAGCCAGACGGACGGACGGACGGACATCGCTAAATCGACTCAGAAAGTGATTCTAAGCCTATTCGTATACTAAAAGGTGGGTCTAAGACAAATATTTCTATGCGTTACAAACATCAGCACAAACTTATAATACCCTTTCCACCTATGGTGGTGAAGGGTATAATAAGGTTCATCCTAATGTTGCTATTTACAAACAACAAGAAAAAGGATGAAATTTAATATTGTTGTTTCTATTAATTGTTAACAACAAAATTTTTGTAATTTTGTTTATAACTTAATAAGAACCAACAAAAAAAATGAAAACAAATTTTATCCTTAAACTAAATTGTTGTAATAACAACAATAATAACAGCTTCTATAACACGAGCCAAAAAATATGATTGATCGACTGTCAACACTTTCAGACCTTAAAGCTGTCAAATTTCTCTAGAAATATTGTTTCACTTTTGCTGGCTGAATGTATGGGTGTATATATTTTGTGTGTATGCATAAGTGTCCCTGTGTGTTGAGTGAGTGTTTGTGAAGGAGCAAGTGTCGTTAAAGTGGCATTGGTAGAGTATCAAGTAGTTTTGTATCGTTGGGTTGTCGTTTGTTAGTTAGTTTTGTGGGTTATGGTGTGGGTTAAGTTTTGCATGTGCCGAGAGTGAGAATTTGTAAATCCTACAAAATACTTATGAACAAAATAAATAGACACAATCGACCTAAACTGAACCAACTAAACAACTAACCAACCACTTACTCTGCCAAGCAGCAGCAATAGCAACAACTATTCAAACCGAAAACAAACCTGCCATTTAAAATAATATACAAATTTTAGTTATGCTGCACAGTGGGGTAATATGAGTTATAAGCCAAACAATTTTTTAATGTAAATTTTTCTTTAGAAAATTTTGTATTAAAATATTTTACAAATAAAAATTGTTTAACAAAAATTTTTAGTCCACAAAATTTTTATATTAATAGAAACTATTTTTTTTTTAAATATGTTTCATAAAATAAATGTTTTCTTAACAAATTTTTTATCAATAATTTTTTCCAAAGAAAACCTTTTATGAAACATTTTTATTAGAAAATCTTTCATCCTAAGATTTATTTTCTTTTATATAAAAAATATGTCAAAATTTTTTTAATTAAATTTTTTTTTAAAGAAAATTTGATTTCGAAAATTTTTAATAAAAATTTCCAAAAATCTTCTACGTAGATTTTTTATGCGTTTTTTAACGTTTCCAATCTATACCAAGTTTTATGTTAAAACTTAAATTTATGTCAAATATTTTTCCATAGAAAATTATTCTATTTTATGTTATTATTTAAAAAATTTTTCTTTAGAAAATTTTACTATAAAAAATTTTTCTTTAGAAAATTTTTTTTATTTTTCTATAGAAAATTTTTCGTAGAAAATTTTTCGTAGAAAATTTTTCTATAGAAAATTTTTCGTAGAAAATTTTTCTATAGAAAATTTTTCGTAGAAAATTTTTCTATAGAAAATTTTTCGTAGAAAATTTTTCTATAGAAAATTTTTCTATAGAAAATTTTTCGTAGAAAATTTTTCGTAGAAAATTTTTCTATAGAAAATTTTTCGTAGAAAATTTTTCTATAGAAAATTTTTCGTAGAAAATTTTTCTATAGAAAATTTTTCGTAGAAAATTTTTCTATAGAAAATTTTTCGTAGAAAATTTTTCTATAGAAAATTTTTCGTAGAAAATTTTTCTATAGAAAATTTTTCGTAGAAAATTTTTCTATAGAAAATTTTTCGTAGAAAATTTTTCTATAGAAAATTTTTCGTAGAAAATTTTTCTATAGAAAATTTTTCGTAGAAAATTTTTCTATAGAAAATTTTTCGTAGAAAATTTTTCTATAGAAAATTTTTCGTAGAAAATTTTTCTATAGAAAATTTTTCGTAGAAAATTTTTCTATAGAAAATTTTTCGTAGAAAATTTTTCTATAGAAAATTCTTCGTAGAAAATGTTTCTATAGAAAATTCTTCGTAGAAAATGTTTCTATAGAAAATTCTTCGTAGAAAATTTTTCTATAGAAAATTCTTCGTAGAAAATTTTTCTATAGAAAATTCTTCGTAGAAAATTTTTCTATAGAAAATTCTTTGTAGAAAATTTTTCTATAGAAAATTCTTCGTAGAAAATTTTTCTATAGAAAATTTTTCGTAGAAAATTTTTCTGTAGAAAATTTTTCGTAGAAAATTTTTCGTAGAAAATTTTTCTATAGAAAATTTTTCCTAGAAAATTTTTCGTAGAAAATTTTTCTATAGAAAATTTTTCGTAGAAAATTTTTCTATAGAAAATTTTTCGTAGAAAATTTTTCTATAGAAAATTTTTCGTAGAAAATTTTTCTATAGAAAATTTTTCGTAGAAAATTTTTCTATAGAAAATTTTTCGTAGAAAATTTTTCTATAGAAAATTTTTCGTAGAAAATTTTTCTATAGAAAATTTTTCGTAGAAAATTTTTCTATAGAAAATTTTTCGTAGAAAATTTTTCTATAGAAAATTTTTCGTAGAAAATTTTTCTATAGAAAATTTTTCGTAGAAAATTTTTCTATAGAAAATTTTTCGTAGGGAATTTTTCCGTAGAAAATTCTTCGTAGGGAATTTTTCCGTAGAAAATTCTTCGTAGAAAATTTTTCTATAGAAAATTCTTCGTAGAAAATTTTTCTATAGAAAATTCTTCGTAGAAAATTCTTCGTAGAAAATTTTTCTACAGAAAATTGTTTGTAGAAAATTTTTCTATAGAAAATTTTTCGTAAAAAAGTTTTTTATAGAAAATTTTTGAGAAGTTTTTTTTATTATTATTTAATGTTGATATTTTCGTAAAAAAATTGTATGTCCATTTTTATACAGAATTAAATTGCCGAAAATTTTGATTAAGTCAATAATTTTTTGTCAAAATTATTTTTATAGAAAATTTTATGTCGAACATTTATCAATAAAAAATTTTTAGTTGGCTTTTTTATATAAAATTTTTAAAGAATTGTATCTAAATAATTGTTTATAAAAATTTATATATCTCAAAATTTTCTATAAAAAATTCTTTTATAAAAATATTCAATAGAAATTTTTTAACATAAAATTTTTATATCAAAAATCTCTTTTAAAGGGTTTATATTGCAAAATGTTCTATTCAAACTTTATAATATAATTAGAAAAATTTTCTAAAAAAAACTTTTTCATAAAAAATTTTAATATCGAAAAAAGTTTTTTTTTTAAATATAGTAAAAATTTTGTAAATTTTTCTTCATTTAAAATTTTCTTCAAAACCTTTTTTGTTTTAAAAGATTTTAAAAGGAATTGTATTTTACAGAAAATTCTTTTCATCCAAAATTTTACATTTATAATTGGATAGAAAAAAATTCTATGTTAAAATTTTCTAAAGAAAATTCTTAAACATTTTCTATAATAATTTTTTTTTATCAAAAAGTTGCCTTTAAATGTGTTTGTATCTAAAAATTTACTATAAAAATATCTTTACAAATTTTTATATATATTTTCTATAAAAATTTTAATGTCGAAAAAAGTTGCCTAAAAAAATTTTCCAAAAAGAAGAGTATTTGCATTTGATCCCAAATCTGTTACATTTATTTATTAATGTAACAGACCAATTTATTGATAAAAAGCCAAAAAATGTTTGCGGAGAAACCAAATTCCTCGACGCGTTTCGATGGTTGGTTAAGCCATCTCTTCAGGAGGATTATCCCCAATTTAGACAGATCGAAAACCTCGCATTATTATTAAATTTACAAACACAACTTTTCAGAATTATGTTCATAAACCATAAGTAAAAGCGTAGATTATCGACTGAACAAAAACAAACATTTTTCAGTTTTCATCTACCTTCACTTCCCACATTCTGGGTAAGATGTTTTAAAATAAACAAGTTTATTTTAAAAATAAGCTGAATTTTCTACAAAATATTTTGTAACGACAAATTTTCTTTATTTTTTCTACAGCGAAAATTTTTATATCAAAAAAATTTTTATAAAAAAAAAATTCTTTAAAAAATTTTCTTAAAAGAATTTCATATCGAAAAATTTTCTTAAGATATTTGACATCGAAAATTGTTTTTAAAAATTTTTATATAATCAAATTTTGTTTCAGAACAATATATAAACAATTAAAAAAAAATATCAAAAAATATCAACACTTTCTTTAACAAGTCCCTTCCTTCCACTGTCGACAAACTACTAAGCCCAGTGGAATGAATTAAGTACAGTAGCTGCTTCCCTGCTTTACCACAACCAACATCATATATTGCCACAAATATGTTTAGCCAAAAGGTCTTGACTTTTCAGCTAATTGTGGTTGAAGGCAATAGTAACACAGTAGAAGTAGAACATGGCACTAGCAACGAAACAAAACGAAAGCTCTGCCAATAGAGTCAACATTCAACACTCAGCAATGACAATTGAGTTTGTTACAATCTTACAGGCCCCCCCCAATCCTCACCAACTAGAACTGCAAAATACGAGAAGGAGCAATAATGTTGTTGATTTTCATAATGTTATTCCACAATATGTGTGCTGTCTTGTTGCCACAATTTGAATTGTAGCAAGAAGAAACCTGCTAATTTTAAAACCTACATACCCTGCTTTCTCCCTTTCTCCCTTCAGTTTGACTCCTTCCCATCATTATCCTGGCACAAGACCATTTCTTTCGCAACGCAATTAGTGTTAATAATGTACATACATTTGGGACACATTATAAAATTGCCACAGGGACGTATAAGCAATTTCAAATATCAAACAAATGAGAACTGAAGACAACACAACATGAGAAAAGCAAGAAATGAAAATATTAAATGAATATAAATTGTTAAAAATATGTTAATATATTCATTTCATTTCACAAACAAAAAGCAATAACGTTAAAACTACAAATATTTCACAAAAATAAAATTTGTATTTTTATGCGGGATAACCCGAACTATTTCCATTTAGTTTGAAAAAAAATTCTAAATCATTGCAAATGAATCGAGTTTTATGAAATATCTGTTTTTTGGAATTTCATTTAAACTAAAACAAAAAAAAAATTGTTTTTCTAGTTGTTATTTATTTTTACGGTTTTATTTCTATTCCACTGATAGAGACAAAATATCTCTATGGAAAATCTAATTTTGATGTTTTTTTTAGTTCAAACAAATACCGGCTGACACATATTCATTTGAGAAAACAAACAATCATAAATGTGTACATATATATTTTCTAATTAATCTGAAAAAAAATATATTGTTTTTACTCAATTTCTTGCTGAAAATATTGATGACAGTTTTCTTAAAAAAAATTTTGTTACTAAAAATTTTCTATCAAAAATTTTGAAACAAAATTTTTTTTTTAAATTTTAATACCAAAAATTTTCTATAAAAAATTTTAATACCAAAAATTTTCTATAAAAAATTTTGATACCAAAAATTTTCTATAAAAAATTTCAATACCAAAAATTTTCTATAACAATTTTTGATACCCAAAATTTTCCATAAAAATTTTAATACCAAAAATTAAATACAAAAAATTGTCTATAAAATATTTTAGTACCAACAATTTTCTTAAAAAAAAATTTTTTGGTATGAAAATTTCCTTTAAAAAATTTTTGGTGTAAAAATTTCCTATAAAAAATATTTATATGTATCAACATTTTTTTATAAAAAATTGTGATACCGAAAATTTTCTATACCAAATTTTGATACCAAAAATTTTCTTTGAAAAATTTTGATAATAAAAATTGTCTTCAAAAACTTTTATACCAAAAGTTTTGTCTATAAAATATTTTAGTACCAACAATTTTCTTAAAAAAAAATTTTTTGGTATGAAAATTTCCTTTAAAAAATTTTTGGTGTAAAAATTTCCTATAAAAAATATTTATATCAAAATTTTTTTATAAAAAATTGTGATACCGAAAATTTTCTATACCAAATTTTGATACCAAGAATTTTCTTTGAAAAATTTTGATAATAGAAATTATCTTCAAAAACTTTTATACCAAAAGTTTTCTATATTTTCTATATAAAAATTTTGATATCAAAAATTTTCTATAAAAATTTTCTGTTAAAAATGTTGATATCAAAAAAAAATTTTGATAGAAAATTTAGAAACAAAAAATTTTCTATAAAAAATTTTCATACCAAAAAATTTTTATATCGAAAATTTTCTATAAAAAAAAGTTGTTGAAACCAAAAATTTTCTATAAAATATTTTATACCGAAAATTTTCTATAAAATATTAAATGCCGAAAATTTCCTATAAAAAATATTTATACCAAAATTTTTCTATAAAAAATTTTGATACCCACCATTTTCTTTAAAAAATTTTGATACCAAAAATTTTCTTTGAAAAATTTTGATATCAGAAATTTTCTTTAAAATTTAATACCAAACATTTTCTATAAAATATTTCGATATCAAAAATTATCGAAAAAAAAATTTGATATCAAAAATTTTTTATACAAATTTTTGATATCAAAAATTTTCTATTCAAAAAAAATTTTGTTAGAAAATTTAGAGACTTAAAATTTTCTATAAAAATTTTGATACCGAAAATTTTCTTTAAAAAATTTTGATACCGAAAATTTTCTTTAAGAAATTTTGATACCAAAAATTTTCTTTGAAAAATGTTGATGCCAAAAATTTTCTATATAAATTTTTAATACGAAAAATTTTCTTTGAAATATTTCGATATCAAAAATTTTCGAAAAAAAAATGTTGATACCAAAAATTTTCAATTAAAATTTTTGATATCGAAAATTTTCTAATTAAAATGATTTCTAAAAAAAAATTTCAATATCAAAAAATTTTAATAGAAACTAAAAATGTTCTCTGAAAAATTTTGATACCAAAAATTTTCTATATAAACATTTTATATCAAATATTTTCTATAAATTGTTATATATAAATAGTTTTTACAGAAAACTTTCTATTAAAAATTTAGTACCGAAAATTTTCTATAAAAATTTAATACTGAAAATTTTCTACAAAATTTTAAATACCAAAATGTTTCTATAAAAAATTTTGATACCAAAATTATGTAAAAAATGTTGATACTTAAAATTTTCCTTCAAAAATTTTGATATCAAAAATTTTCTATAAATAATTTTGATACAGAAAATTTTCTTTAAAAAATTTTGATACCAAATACTTTCTACAAAAATTTTGATACTAAAAATTTCCTACAAAATTTTTAAAGTCAAAATATTTCCATGAAAAATTTTGATGCCAAAATTTAACATAAAAAATTTGAATACCGAAAATTTTCCATGAAAAATTTTGATAACAAAAATTTTTTTATAAAAAATTTTAATACCAAAAATTTTCTAAAAATAAAATTTTTGATACCGAAAATTTTGCGTAAAAAATGTTGATACCTCAAATTTTCTATAAAAAAATTTTTATACCAAAAATTTTCTATAAAAAATGTTGATATATTTTCCATATCTAATTTTAATACCGAAAATTTTCAATATAAAATTTTGATACCGAAAAATTTTCTATAAAAAATGTTGATACCAAAAATTTTCTGTAAAAAATTTTTAAACCGAAATTTTCTATAGAAAATTTTTAAACCGAAAATTTTCTATAAAAAACTTTAATAGCGAAAGTTTTCTGTAAAAATTTTGATACCGAAAATTTTCTATAAAAATTTTAATACCTAAAATTTTCTATAAAAAATTTTGATACCAAAAATTTTTCTTAAAATTTTCTGAATCAAAATTGTTCTAATAAAAATTTTGGTAGCAAAAATTTTCGGTTTCGGTAAAATATGTTGATACCGAAAATTTTTTATAAAAAATTTTGATATCAAAAATTTTCTACAAAAAAATGTTGATACCAAGAATTTTATATCAAAAATTTTCTATAAAAAATTAAATACCAAAAATTTTCTTTAAAAATTTTGGTATAATTTAATTTGGTATAAAAATTTCCTAAAAAAATATTTATATCAAAATTTTGTATAAAAAAAATATTTATGTCAAAATTTTCTATAAAAAAATTTGATACCAAAAATTTTCTTTGAAAAATTTGAATACCAAAAATTTTTGATATCAAAAATGTTCTCTTAAAAATTTTGGTAACAAAAATTTTCTATTAAAAAAAATAAAATCAAAAATTTTAATAGAAAATTTGGAAACTAAAAATTTTCTATAATAAATTTTCTCTAATAAATTTTCATACCAAAAGTTTTATACTGTAAATTTTTCATTAAAATTTACATGGCAAATATTAAACCAAAAATTTTCTACAAACAATTTTATACAAAAATACAAAAAATATTGAAAAAATTTTATATAACCCTAATTATAGATATGAAGTCTTCATTTCCCTTATCTTAAATTGAGCCTTAACGTCACTTTTCCCAATATTTAAGAAATACATTTCCTTACAGTTGTAGTTAACCCTCCCTGAAATGTTGACATTTTTAATGGTGCACAATAAAAATGATTCGATTTGTGAATAACGATTTTAAGCTGGGAAAATTCAACTATTTTTATATGTAAAAATATCAAGTTTGTTGTAATTGTAGATAAATATAAAATTTAAAATATTGCCATCGCTACACACACAGACGCACACATATATTTAATATTGCCAATATATGCAAATACTATAAAACTTATATATAATATTTGTAAGAATTAAGGTGGTAAGTTTTTGGTAATTTTCTATTGTTAAGTGAAAAAGTTAATTTTTTGGTATCTAAATAGAAACAATACATTTATTGTGAAATTTTGAATAATTTTTCTTAAAAAAGTTATACCCCTAATATACACACTTTGCCCCATATTTTTATTAGTATGAACGTATTGAGTAGATCTCAGTAAGTTTGATATTTTTTCATATAAATCCACTATATACATAGTAGATGTATTTACATTATTGCCAATTCTGTCACATTGCCTTATATTTACACTCTCTCACAGACACACATACCAAATTACAAACATTTATTTGCCTTGTATATGTTAGCATTTGTCAGTCTGTATCTGTTCACATTTTGTTATATTTGTACGTTAACACACTTTGGCAAACACACACAGTTCGATGTCGCTGTTCATATAGTATTTTTGTACACACACATTTTATTCTTTATTTTTCTTTACGGATACCATAAATTGATTCAACCAACAATCGACAATATATTCCATGTGGAAAATTGAAATATATAAATAAATATTTTTTTATTTTATTTTATATTTTGGTTATGATATTTATGCTGAAGAGAGCAACTTCATGTGTCTTTATTTTTTTTTTTTTTTTTTTAGATGATTTTTGCCTCATGGCAAATCCTTTTTATTGTTGATTTATGATAACTGACCCCATTCAATGTGAAGTGGTTTAGGTTTAATGGCTAATTTAGAAATTATGGTATCTTATCAATTTATTTATTTTTTGACAAAATAAATAATATTTTTAGGAATTTGCATAACTAATCTACTTTAATAGGAACTTTTTTTATGAAAATATTTTATAATTGAAAAAATTTTTAGAAAAAAAGTTTAATCAAATTTTTTTTACGTTAATATGGCGCACTATGGTATTTCTGCTGCAAAAAAGGCATTTTTTGACTATCACTTTTCAAAAATCTAATAATGCCATTTGATAGAAAAGAATCTGGCAATGAAAAATCTATATTTTTTTCCTAAGATATATATACATATATATAGAAAAAATCGGTTGAAGTCAGCTAAATGTTGTGAAACAAAAATTTATGGTAAAATTATTGAAATTTAAAGGCTTATGTATGGAAGATATTTCAAGTGGCAAAATGTAGGTCTGAATTTTATTGAAGTCTGAGATCTTGTGTTTGTTTTAAAGAAAAAAAAAAGTTTACTGCATACATAGTTTGGGAGATATGAGCGCATCAAGATTGTCCTATAAAATTTAGCATTGGCAGTTTTCGTTGGAGAAAAAGTCAGTTGGCTCAGTTTACCTCCGTGCTCTTAGTATAATGAAATGAAAGACAAAAGGCTTTTCTTTCGAATTAGCTAAAAAAATTTAGCAACTTTTGTCAAACTTTTGAAAAAATCAAAATTTAGTAAAAAAAAGTCAGGAATATTGTTTATAATAAAAAACCATTGCATACCTTCAGGCTTAAGTTTTTAATCAAATTGCAGTTATTAATCCTAACATTAGCTCTTTTATAACAACAATTTATTAATAATTTATTGACAGCTATTTGGAAAAAGTGCATAAGAAATTAAAAAAAAAAACAAAACCATATGTTTTAATAAAAAAATTAATGTAAAAACAAATAAAATTAAAAAAAAATAAAATTGTTCACATAAATAAATCTTGTTATAAAATTTAAAATATAATTATTAAAATGATGTAGTTAAGGAAATGATAATTAATGATTAAAATATTTAAATATTGGCTTTAACCGGATTTCAACCGAAATTGGTAGAACTCTTTTTTAGGTCAGAAAGTAAAAGTGTGCCGAATTTTATCAAATTGTGAGTTATACATTGAAATGTGAAAATATTGGGGTCCAAGGGAGGTACCTCAAGGAGTCGTCGGATTTCAACCAAAATTAGTAGGGCTTTTTTTCAAGATAAAAAAATAGAAGTGTGCCAAATTTTATCAAATTCTATTGAAAATTGGGGTTTATACATTGAGAAGAAAAAATAAGTGAAAAAATGGGGGTCCAAGGGAGGTACCTCAAGGATTCGTCGGATTTCAACCAAAATTAGTAGGGCTCTTTTCTGGATCAAAAAATAGAAGTATGCCAAATTTGATCAAATTCTATTGAAAATTGGGGTTTATACATTGAGAAGAAAAATAAGTGAAAAAATTGGGGTCCAAGGGAGGTACCTCAAAGAGTCGTCGGAATTCAACCAAAATTAGTAAGGCTTTTTTCTGGATCAAAAAATAGAAGTGTACCAAATTTTATCAAATTCTATTAAAAATTGGGGTTTATACATTGAGAAGAAAAATAAGTGAAAAAAATGGGGGTCCAAGGGAGGTACCTCAAGGAGTCGTCGGATTTCAAAGTATTTTTGAATTTTTCTTATCTATATAAAACTAAATAAGTGTGCCGAATTTCATCATTGTAGGATAACTCCTTCTATTTTTTGCAGTTAGATGTATGAAGAAATCTCACTGTGTGGCGGTAAGGAATATAAAGACTTTTAAATGGTATATTAAGGTAAAAATAATATATCAGATTAGTGCTTATGTATATAATGCATAAAAATTAGCATCATCTCATATGTCGATTACATTGTGTCCATTGTGTAAGCTAACATTTCTTCTCCTTCTTCTGTTATCCTTGACTCCCAGTGAAGCATAGGGCCTCAACCATCCTTTTGTATCGAACTCTATTGCGAGATGTTAGGCATACATCATTCCATAAATAGTTTGCTGCTTGTAACTCCGCATCAATTGACTTCCTCCACGATTTAGCAGGTGCACCAACACGACGGCCCCTTCCTTGTGGATTACAACGAAGCGCTTGTCGAGCAATATTGGTATTTGGCGTTCGTAGTATGTGGCCTATCCACCGCCATTTTCGCGTTTAGTAGATCTTCATTTCTTATGCGGTTTGGCCACCATATATTAAGGATTTGCCGCAAGCATTTGTTTGCAAAGGTTTGTAGGCGCTATCGATGACATTTGTGCGTTTCTAGGTTTCGCAGCCGTAATACAAGATGGACTTGACATTCGAGTTATATATTCGTAACTTAGTTATTGTTGATATTTGCCGAGATTTCCAAATAGATCGGAGAATGCCGAATGCAGATTTTGCCTTATTAATACGCAATTCAATATCCTCGTAGGCGCCACCTTTTGTAGATACCAAACTACCAAGATAATTAAGGGTACCTATACATCCAATACCCTCGTTATCTAAATTGATGTGTGGAGACGGGTTTGCGCCATAGCCTCCAGGCATAATCTTTGTCTTTGAGATATTGATTTCCAGCCCAGCTGCCCGAAATTCAACAGTAATAGCGCTAGTGTTTTCTTAAAGGTGACCTAGGCTTTGGCTTAGAAGGCATACGTCATCGGCGTCTTCCAAGTCCTCAAGTTGTTTAAAGGGTGTCCATTGGATACCACGTCTACCATTCAGTGCCGTGCGCATTATATTGTCGATGACAAGGATAAAAAGTATGGGTGATAAGATACATGCTTGTCTTACTCCAATAGTAACTTCGAACGGATTAGACAATTTACCTTTATGTAAAACCCGGCATTTAAAGTCCACGTACATTGCCCGAATTAAGTTCAGAATTTTCGTTGGCATGTTACGGTTTCCTAAAATTCTCCATAGATAGCTCCTGTTGACACTGTCGAAGGCCTTCATAAAGTCGATAAACGCTAGGTAAATGGGTGTGCGGAATTCATTACATTGCTCTAGTACTATTCTTACTGTGTTGATTAGATCAACACAAGATCTATTCTCTCAGAACCCAAACTGATTTTCGCGTAGTGTTTTAGAAACTGCGTCATACGTTTTATTCAAAATCACTCGACTTAGTATTTTGCTCGGTATTGGAAGAAGTGTTATTCCCCTGTAGTTATTGCAGTTTTTGGAGTCATCCTTTTTTGGTATTTTCACTAGTATACCTTCATTCCAGGAGGCTGGCAGAGCTTCTTCTTCCCATATTTTACGCACAAATGGGTGTCACAGTCTCGCCGATAGTTCAACGTCACATAAAAGCATCTCCGCTGATATATTGTCATTGCCCGGGGCCTTGTTGCGCTTAAGGCTTTTAATTGCATTCTTCACTTCTTGTAATGTTGGTGGGCTGCCTGAAATTTCATTGAATAAACAGTCATGGTTGGTTTCGTTTTGCACTTCCGTCAGTGCTTCTAATCCAATGGGATTGTTTAATGTTGACTGGAAGTGTTCCATCCATCGTATCAATTGTTCATCCGGCGTTGAGAGAAGTGTACCGCTACTACTCAGGATGGGATTGTTGGTGTAGGTAGGTTTGCCGCACAACGCCCTTGATATATTGTATAAGGTCCTCATGTCGCCTTTACTTGCAGCTGACTTAGCTTGGCTCGCTTGTTCATCTACCTACATTCTTTTGTCCCTCCTTGCAGACCTTTTTATTCTGTTGGATAGGTCACGGTATATTGTACAAAGCTCATCAACATCCACGTTTGAATTTAAAATTGTATTTTTTATGGTTTTACGATGTTCAACCAGGTCCCATGTTGCTTGGGTGAGCCATCCTTCCTTTTATGGTCTTTAAAACCTAACGTTTGTCGATCAACCTAATTGTACGTCTGAGTGACACACCTTGCATTTCGTTTACACTAGCGTTGTTTTTGTTTACAATATCTGGAAGCCGATTCCTTATGGATGTAATAAAGGCATTTCTATGTCGCTCTGATTCCAGTTTTCCAACATCTATTTTCCGATCGGCTTTTGCCATTTCAGACCTCAGAGCCGCTACTTTCATTCGTACTTTAGATATAACTAAGTGGTGGTCGCTGTTTATATCTACTTCGCGCCTCAAGCGTACATCAAGTAAAAATGGTCGCCACTTAGAGTTGATCAAAATGTGATCAATTTGGTTCTTGGTGACACCGGTGATATCGGTGATATCAAAGTTATTTTATGGTGGAGCTTATGAGGAAAAATTGTGCCACCTACAACCGTCGATCGACGCCGTGCTTACCAATGTAGTGTTCCAAACCGGTGTTGTTTGAACCAGCTTTGGCGTTAAACATTTAAGGTATTTATATATTCGTTAAAATTTTTAACTGAAGTGTGGAAAGTAAAAAGAAGTTAAAACTGGAAAATGTTTGCTTTATTTTGACATTTTGCTTAGGCACTATAATTCGTATTTATTTTGTCTAATAAATTATATATAATGCGTGGTTTTCGATCGGTCTAGTAATATACACATAATTTTTTGAAAAACCCTTTCAAAAATTAAATTACCAAAACTTTTTATGCAAAATCTAAATTTATTTATAAAAAATCGAAATTTTTTGTTCAAAATGTTTAGCGCTTCTATCTTTGGTTTAATAAATAGGACATTAATATAAAATCACAATATTTTTTCATAACCTATCGAAATTTTTAATAAATAATCCCAGTAAAACTTTTCATTACCAAATAATGAGCTAAACCGTTAAAGTATTGAACACGAACTACTTACTCATTCGCTGTTTAAGTCATTACATTAACATGGGGATGTCATTGGAGGCAAGTACTTACCAATTGCAGAAAAGTAATGACTTGGGTAAGCAATTTGAAAGCAACAACAACAACAGCAACAACTTTTTTGTTGTTGTTTTATTAAAAACATATATTTTTAAACGAAATACAAAATTTTTTTTATGATCCCATGGGGGCTCAAACCCATACCCTCCGACTGCTAGGCAGAGACTCTTCCACTGAGCTACTTCATATGTTGAAAACTTAGCAGCTTATAATTAATATAAACAATTTTTATTTTTAGATCCAAAATCATGTGAAAATAACTTTGTTTTTCCCTGCTTTTTTTTGCTTTGTTGTAATTTTTGGAAAAATATTTTTATTTTTTTTATGACAACTCTCGGAACATGTTAACTCACAATATTATTGGGTGTTAAACTATCTCCCTGGGTGATACCATGAGGAGGTGTGTGTCCACAGTTGAGATGAAGGATGACCCAGATAAGTTGGGCTTACCAAGTTAAGACCAATTAGAATCGTGTTTGGTATTCAACATCCCCTACATAATCAAAATTGACTCATGATGGTATTTGTTCATTAACGTGAGTAAGTTTTACAAATTTTTTTGATAGAAGATAATATTTAAGTTCTTAAAATTCAAAAATCATTTAAAATCATAAAAAAAAAAACTAAAAAAATTGTTGCCCTTGGTGGGATTTGAACCGGGACCATTCAGTTTAAATTACCATCTTAATTACAAATAAGTACTTCTGTAATAACTTATTATTTATTCGGATGGTATGTTGTAGTCGTTACAAGGTAACCAGTTATCAGAGTACTTGCCATTACCAAAGTTTTGCTGGGAATGATGATTAAAAACGATTATTTATAAAACAATATTTTTTAAAACTTTTAAGAAAAAATTTTTCGGAGTTAAAATATTTTTACTATAAAAAATATTATTAAAATTTACTTTATACGAGAGGAAATAACAAACATTAGAAAACATTTTTGTCGCCTTCGGTGCCGCCATACAATAAAGTTTCTGCCGTAGATCCAAAATTTAGATTTTATTTAAAACAATTCTAATGCACTGCCCGTTGATTCTTTTATCATACGGGCCTGTTCTGAAAACAGGGTTGGAAAATGGCTTTCTAAATTTGTATCAATTATAAAAACAAAATGTACTTTTTAGACCAGGAAGGTACCATTTTTAATATCAAATATATTATACTAAAAAATACCTCATTTAAATTCGAAACTTTACAATTTATTTGATTTTATCTGAATCTTTTGTTGTTTCTTTAGTATCTTATAAACGTACCTAAAATTGGAAATTGTACAGTTAATCGGAATGTGCAGAAAATCGACTTATATATTTTTAATATTTTGTAAACAATTATACTTTTGAAGTTCTTAAAAAAATTAGCTATTAAGTAATTTTACGCAAAACCTGGATTGGAATTTTATATTATAGGTACGTCTATCATTAAATTGAGATGTTAAATGGTAAAATTGAGATGTTAAATGGTATATTAAAATACACAAATTAAACAGAAATCATTTTAAATTAAAAATGTACTAGAACTAGTACTAGGAGCTCGACTAATTCTGTGATACATAAACTAGAAATCAAAACGATTTTTAAAAAATCTTGAGATTTTGTAATGCTAGTGCCAAATATTGACTAATGACATCAAATTAGGATTCTGTCACTTATAGCGATTCTTTATATTAAAATCTTTAATTTTCCAAAAAAAAAAAAAAAAAGTTGCTGTAATGAGCCCATATATCAATTTCGAGAAATCGAAATAGTCGACCGATGTACCCTATTTCAATAGAAATGACTTTTGCTATTAGAATTTTAAATGAATTCAAAGAGTGATGAGGAAACGATCGGAACACTACAAGTCTTAGACCCATTTTTCTATGTGTTACAAAAATCAGCAGAATGGAATTAAAAGTGATTAATATCAAACGTAATTAGCTACATATGAATCGGTTTGAGATAATATGGATTAGCTGTTGACTCCGATGCATTGAAAAGTTAAGATTTGTAAATTGTATCAAGTAAGACTCAGTAGTACCACGGTACCAATTAGGTTTAAAATGTATCAAAAAAGTACAATTGTACCATGTTTGCCATCCATATCTGAAAATCACTTTCATATAAAATTTTAACGACATAATAGGTCTAATTTCTAAAATGAATCAAATTTTCAAAGCCCTTATTAATTAGTCGTTAGGTATTATTCTTTTTTGGATCATTAAAAGACAAAATCGTTCTGAACTTTAAAAATAATTGGTCTTTGAAGTTTATTTGATTTCATTTTTATATGGCAATGATCTTCAGATCTGGCCTGATACTATAGATATTAAATAATGTTAAAAAAAGTGTGAATCATATATGACTCATAGATATTATTTTATTTTTGTCTATGTATCACGTATGATTCGCATTTTTTGTTAAATGTTTCAAAGAAAAATACTGAATTCAAGAGCTTTTTATGACCAATAATGAATGGAAACGACTTGCCGTGCATCATATGTGATACACTAAAGAGGAAAAGGGTTAAACAAAAATTTAAAAATATTCCCCTTGATGATCAAATTTGTTTGTCATAGCAGATTTTTGTTATCTTTTGAGACACTTTGGCGAGCGTTAATAGTTGACCAAGCAGTTTGGTCTTGGTAGTCAGGAACAAGATGAAGTGCCAAAGTCTGTTCAGAGGATAAGTCATCAATTCGTTATTTTGAATGAACTAAACAGATCAACAAGATTTTGCGAAACGAGTTTGGTAAACCAAATCTAGATAACTTAAGTCTGCTAAGTTCGAGCGATGTTCATAATTCCTACGACATTCCAATTGGAACAAGGGGTACTTCTCTCAGACAATAAGCTGCATCCAATTATATTTTTAGACTCATTGAAAGGGAACTACGTTTTAACTCCGGTTCCGAACGGCAAATGCATTAGTTAGAAAAGTTTTAAGCCTAATACTCAATAACCAGTCGCTAGCTGAGTTATGAGGTAGACCGGTTTTTTTTAATTTATTTTTCAAGTGTATCTGGCCGGGAATCGAACTTGGGACCTCTGGTATGCTAGACGGATGACTAACTTGATGCTTTATTATTATACAAAGAACTGAGTTCATCGAAGGCGAAATCAGTTACACATAAACCGATAAATTAAATTTCGCGATTTTTTCGACATTTAACCCTAGTTCTTATATCAGACCCGGAAAACTTGAAAAGTTTTTGGTGCAATTTTAAGCTTAGTGGTTAAAGGTATCAAATATTCAGGCTTGATTGACAATAGCATTTTTTTATTTGTATATCGAGCCCTTAGATTAAAATGATACCACGCGACAGGAAAAATATCAATCTTAAGCGACAAAAAATCTTAATTAAACAAAAACGGGGATTATTTTGGTGCATAACATTTGTGTTCTTTGTTAGTTTGCTACTTTCGACAAACTAATTATTTTTGTCCAAATGGTTTAGAAGTTATGGTGCAAAGTATTGTATGTGAAGTTTTTTAGTTTTACTTCAATAACTTTTAAGCTACTTGGCGAATGGTGGCGCAATATGCAGAAATCGGAGAATGGGTAGTTGGAGTTTTAGACCAATTTTTAAAATGTCTACTCTTAGCACAGTGGCTCTACACTGAGCCAAAGTTAAACACCATTGTATGTAAAACCTATCGATCCATATAACTTTTGAAAACTACTTAAGAAATAAAAAAAAATATGCTTACTGTAATACGCTATCTCTAATAGGTTTAGAGATATTTAATGGAATATTGCTTAAGATTATTTAAATCTAAGGACTCTATATCATCTATATTACATTTTACACCCCGTTTGGTTGGCCT
The DNA here is from genome assembly GCA_933228675.1 of Stomorhina lunata. NCBI lineage: Eukaryota > Metazoa > Arthropoda > Insecta > Diptera > Rhiniidae > Stomorhina > Stomorhina lunata. The sequence goes on along the minus strand of OW121743.1, from coordinate 119,012,423 downwards.
TTTTTCAACTGTAAATAAAGCTAAAAAGAAGTGCCAAAGAAAAAAACACAAGGAGTTATTATTCTAAAGAACACTTTTAAAAGTTCATTGCACTAGATTCCCAAGGTTTATTAGAATCACTTATAATTATACATAATGTGAGGTTTTCGCTCTGTCTAGAATTTGGGATAATCCTCCTGATGAGATGGTCTAACCAACCATCGAAACGCGTCGAGGAAAGGTTTCCCCACCAACATTTTTTGGTTTTATCAAAAAACTATTTATTACAATAATAAATAATTGTAATAAATTGGGATTCTTAGTGCAATACACTACAGTAAAATTTTTTAATTAAATGTTTGATGTCATAAATTTTGATAAACCTTTTTAAGAAAATATTTTATGTATATCAAAAAATTACACTGCGCTAGCTTTTGACAACTTTTTTTTATAGGCGAAAGGGCAAAGATATATCGAGTTCGCTGAATTCAATAGTGCAAACCCTTAGTTTTCGAGATACAGCGAGATATATATTTTCGAAAACTGTTAATTTTCTTGAACCAAGTAAAATACCGAAATTCGGCAACAAAATTATATTTCAGAAACAGTCGTTCGGGAATAAATTTTTTTGTTATCAAAAAAAAATATATTTTTTTTTTTGATTTTGTTTTGTGATTTATTGCATGAGTTTTCAAAAAATCGGATTAAAAAATAATTATTGTTCCTGAAAGATAATTTTGATGCCGAATTTCGGTTTTTTCTTAGTTCAAGAAAGTTAACAGTTTTCAAATTACGCGAATATTGCGCAACCTCCTAAAATTTTTTAAATAACGCTATATCTCGAAAACTAGAGCTAAACTAAAAAATGGTTAACACCATTGAATTTTATACACTCGAATTATCTTTACCCACTAGGTCTTCCTATTTTGACTTTTTTAACTAGCACAGTTTTATTAAATTGAAAATTTTTAAACATTTAGCTTATAAAATTTTTGTTTCCATCATTAATCACTAAATGCGCCTTTTCTCCAAATAAATTCCATTAAAACAATCAAATGGTAAACATTTAATATGCAGATGAAATAAATCGGAGCCATTTATTATTTTCAAACTGTTCATTTCAGTATAACTCCCGAAAACTCCTCTGAATTGTGACATTACTTTTATGTCTAAAATTTCTGTTTTAAGTATTTTTTTTTTTTGGCTTTGGTTCATGTCTTATGACTTGAATTTTTATGCAAAGAATTCTTGCAATATAGAAAAATTATTATTTAAACTTAGTCATGCCATTTCGCCAACATTAAGGTACATGGCAAGGAAACCAGTAGGAGTAGAATCAACTAAAATAATGACATGAATATGCAAACGTATGCCAAAAAAAATCTAAAGAAGAGAAAAAAAAATTAAGATAAAAAAAATATTCTCCCGAAAAATCAACAAAATATTCAGGATAAAAAACTAATGTATACATGAAAATATGTTTATAGGTAAAGGCAGATGTAATGTCGCAAGGTAGATAGTTAAAATGTTGTTATATATTCTTTGCCATATCATTTTCAATTACTATATACCTCCTACAGATACAGAGAATACATACAAACATACATACATACATAATATAAGATACAGTAATAAATGAAATTTTATTCTAAGGTTATATTTGGAAAATATTTTTATTATTTTTTCCAAGTTTTTAGCCTTTTTTGTAATAATTTTTCCTACATTTACATTCGTTACATATGAATATACATTTTCTTAAATTTATGTACAAGTTTTTCCTTATTTTTCTTTTAGACCTTGTTGCTTTTCACTCATATTTGAAAATTGCTCATTTCTTGAAAATGTGTCATGAACCATTTAAGCTCATTTTAGATGTAATTTAAAACGCTAAATTATGCTCATAGCCGGAAGTTGTCATATACTACCTAAGTGTTTCCTTTTTCCTGATTGCTTGACTGGCTTAAATGTAACGAAGGAAAAAACGGAGAAAAAGAAACTGTTTTTTTCTTTTCGTATAAAATTCTCTAACGAAAGCCAGAAAAAAAGGTAACAAATAAACGAATATTAGGAAGAAGAAAAAAATATATATAACGAAATCCCATTAAAAGTTGGCAACCGTTTTCCGAGTTTAACAACAACAAAAACTATAGCAAAAACAACAAGAAAATCACATAAAAAATATTAAATCTAAAATGTATGAAGAGTTACAAAATTTTTGCTTACAAAAGCAAGAAAATATTTAATACGCAGCCAAAGCAACAGCAGCATTAAAAAGATGAAAAAAAAAAAACTAATAAAAATTGTAATAAATTTGTTAATTTTAAGCTGATTTTATTTTAGCTAAAATTTGCTGTTACAGTTGCATTTAACGAAAGTCTTTTTTTTTTTTTGCTGAAACAGTAACTAACCATCACATTTTGCTTTTGGCTTTCGGGAAGAAATTTTAAACATATTTTAAGTTTATGAATATTTCTCGTAAAAAGGATGACAGGTTTTACAGTGGGAGTTTGAGAAAATTTTTGCGACAATAAATTTTGAATTTCAAATGAAAAAAAGAAGTTTCTTAAAAACTACGAAAGATACAACACAAAATGTTAAAATCCATGATCACAAAAATAAACAAAAATTTAATTAATAAATTAAATTTTAAAATATACACTGGCGGTTCAATGAGTCCCTGATCTATTTTCAAAAATACAGGTTTTCATACAAAATTTCTCCTTTAAGATCTATGATTTGTTTGTTAAATATGATTTGTTGAGGTCATCAAAAACAAATGATTTCGTCATAGGAGTCTCAAAACATTTTCGATAAAAATATTTTGCTATAGAAAAATTTTCAATAAAAATATTTTTTTAGAGAAAATTTTCGATAAAAATATTTTTCTATAGAAAAATTTTCGATAAAAATATTTTTCTATAGAAAAATTTTCGCTAAAAATATTTTTCTATAGAAAAATTTTCCATAGAAATATTTTTCTATAGAAAAATTTTCGATAAAAATATTTTTCTATAGAATAATTTTCGATAAAAATATTTTTCTATGGAATAATTTTCCATAAAAATATTTTTCTATAGAAAAATTTTCGATAAAAATATTTTTCTATAGAAAAATTTTCGATAAAAGTTTTTTTTTATTTTATTAATATTTTTTTATAAAAAAATTTTTAATAAAAATATTTTTCTATAGCAAAATTTTCGATAAAAATATTTTTTTATAGAAAAATTTTCGATAGAAATATTTTTCTATAGAATAATTTTCGATAGAAATATTTTTCTATAAAAAAATTTTCGATAAAAATATTTTTCTACAGAAAAATTTTCCATAAAAATATTTTCCTGTAGAAAATTTTTCGATAAAAACATTTTTCTATAGAAAATTTTTCGATCAAAATATTTTTCTATAGAAAAATTTTCGATCAAAATATTTTTCTATAAAAAAATTTTCGATAAAAAATTTGTTTATTTGATTAATATTTTTTTTATAGATAAATTCTTAATAAAAATATTTCTCCATAGAAAAATTTTCGATAAAAATATTTTTCTATAGAAAAATTTTCGATAAAAATATTTTACTATAAACAAATTTTCGATAAAAATTTTTTTCTATAGAAAAATTTTCGATAAGAAATATTTTTCTATAGAAAAATTTTCGATAAAAATATTTTTCTATAGAAATATTTTTCTATGAAAAAAATTTCGATAAAAACATTTTTCTGGAAAGAAATTTTCTATAAAAATTATTTTCTATAGAAAAATTTTCGATCAAAATATTTTTCTATAGAAAAATTTCCGTTAAAAAAATTTTCTGTGGAAAAATTGTCGATAAAAATATTTTTCTATAGAAAACATTTCGATAAAAAATATTTTTGATATAGAAAAGATTTCAATAAAAATGTTTTTCTATAGAAAAATTTTCGATAAAATTATTTTTCTATAGAAAAATTTCGATAAAAATATTTTACTATAGAAAAATTTTCGATATAAATATTTTTTTCTTAGAAAAATTTTCTATAGAAATATTGCCGATAAAAATATTTTTCGAAAAAAATATTTTTCTATAGAAAAATTTTCTATAGAAATATTTTTTCTATAGGAAAGATTTCGATAAAAATATTTTTCTGTAGAAACATTTTCAATAAAACTTTCCTAAAGAAAAATTTTTATAAAAAAAACTAACTATAAAAAAGTTTTTAATAAAAAAATTTTCTATAGAAAAATTTTTGATACAAAATTTTCTATACAACAATTTTTGATACAAAATTTTCTATATAAAAATTTCAAATTCACAATCTCTTTCACTTTTAATCTCCGATCGTTAAGTTTTTTTTAAATTTATAATATTGGTTTAATAAAATTTCCAAAAAATTAAAAACCTAATTTTTAAAACCGGCCTAAGAAAATAAGTTAGTCATTCCCCTGTGTTTGTTTTTCTATTTTAAAAATCAGCTTCCGATTTACGTTAATTTTTTAAAGGTAAATTGTAATTGAGGAGAATTTTTTAGATATTCGTCATTTCCCTGCCATCATTGCTAAAAAAAATGTCACAGGGGAATGACGAAATGTTTTCAAAATGTAAAATATCACTTTTTGTTTTTTTTTCATATTACACTGTGTTACAAAGACTTGCATTAGAGCCAAATTTATATCATTCGACTAGATTATATTTTTCTTTACTAGAGAAATACCTCAAGGCAAGGTCCCTTACTATGAAACCTAGCTTTGAATGATATTTGGCATCTCTAGAAGAGTTTGATGATGAGGTAGTAATGAGTAGTAATAAATACCCATCTTATCAGGGATACGGACCACAGGGACACACTGCAGACCATACAAGTAAGTAAAATTAGGGACTACCTTACTAAGTAGTTTTAGCTGACTTAAATCAAGACAAATGCATAATGTAGTCTAATTAATGTCAGACAGAAATCTGATACATCGGTTGGGCGGAGGAGTCTAAAAAGAAATCATGTCTGCACTTGACATGCCGTTCGTTACAGATGGTATATTACTCTAAATACTTCGTACTGAAAAGTACAATTAGTGCTAAGAATTAAGATAATTTATGTATCAAAATATTATACGATTAAAGGCTTATTTCACCACTTAAACCACCGTACCCCATTGATTTCTAAATTAGTTTCCTTAAAATATTAAAACAATTTTTTTTCTAATGCTGACACTCTAAATGAAAATTTACTAGTTTAGCAAAGGTTTTTTATGATGCTACTTAGAACGTACACAAATACTCTTACAGACTTTCTTGAGAAACCCACAACTTAAGTTGAAATTTTGCTGAGTAAACTTGGAGAAAATTAAAAAAAAGTACTTATAAAAATCTTAATGTTTTTGTTGTTGTTGTTGGGTAAAAATTCCAATTAAAGCCACAGAAGAAATAGTAGAACCAAAAGCATTTAAAATATAACTTAAGTGCTTATTATTGCCTTCATATTGTATAGTTGGTAACCACTACAGAGGTTTGTAAGGATATATAAAAGAAAACGCAAGTGGGTAAATGTGTGTATATATGTAAATATATGAAGTGCAAAAGAAAATTTTTCTTAAAACCAAAAATCGGAATAGTTACAAAAAAATGTAATTAGAATTATAATTAGTTATACCCTTAATATAACACATATGTATGTATGTCAAAGAAGCTAATAAAAAATATTTGGCTAATCTTAGAAACATATTAGGGTTATTCACGTTAATTAGTAGATTCACCAAAATGCAAGGAATATATAATTTGGTGTTACAAATATTTTTCGATTTTTTCTTATATATTTTTTTCCTTCCACTTACTTATAAAGAAACTAGACCTTCAAATTTCAAGTAAAACTTATACCTTAATATTTTCTTAAATAAATTCTATACCCAAGTGTCTCCATTAGTGTGATTTGTTTATACATATTTACAAAAATTGCTTACCATAAACCTGTGGTTAAGGTATCCTGTCAAAGGAAATAAAATCAACAAATACAGCCCCAATAAAATTATTAGCAAAAGAATCGAGCCTTCTTTTCTTGCTTCTAGTTTATACTAATTTCTATATTAAAATTGCTTATGTTAAACTAACTCGTACATTTCCCATTCACTTTTGTCCTATGTCAATGTACTCTTACACAAGTCGAAATCCTTGAATATGATGAAACAGGAAAGAATTGTGGAAATTTCCTAAAATTCTCCCCTTTGGTGGTTAAGACACTCATGTCAGGAGGCTTTCACACAGAGACTACTTTACACATGTAAATGAAAGTAGTAAATTTTGTCTACCACTAACAGTTATTTAGACCACAAACATTTAAGGGGGGGACAGTTGACTTTGAGGTGAGGGAAACTAATATTTATATTCACAGAAAAACATAGTCTTCTGTCTCCGTTGAATTTCGTAAGGAAAGTCACAGCAAATTTCTTTTATTGGCATAAGGGTTTTGTTTTTAGATTTCATAGGAATTTTGGGAAAAAAAGATTTTTTACCTTTAACATAAATATTTTTTATCATGCCTAAGATTAACTTAAAGGGTAGAATGGATCTTTAAAATTTGTATTTCAATAATAACGAGATTTTATAAGATTTAGAATATAAACGATAGGAAGACTTCACTATAGAAAAGTTGACAATAGGAAGACTTTACTATAGAAAAGTTGACGATAGGAAGACTTTACTATAGAAAAGTTAACGATAGGAAGACTTTACTATAGAAAGGTTGACGATAGGAAGACTTTACTATGGAAAAGTTGACGATAGGAAGACTTTACTATAGAAAAGTTGACGATAGGAAGACTTTACTATAGAAAAGTTGACGATAGGAAGACTTTACTATAGAAAAGTTGATGATAGGAAGACTTTACTATAGAAAAGTTGACGATAGGAAGAATTTACTATAGAAAAGTTGACGATAGGAAGACTTTACTATAGAAAAGTTGACGATAGGAAGACTTTACTATAGAAAAGTTGACGATAGGAAGACTTTACTATAGAAAAGTTGACGAAAGGAAGACTTTACTATAGAAAAGTTGACGATAGGAAGACTTTACTATAGAAAAGTTGACGATAGGAAGACTTTACTATATCAACGGGAAGATTTTACTATAGAAAAGTTGACTATAGGACGACTTTACTATAGAAAAGTTGACGAAAAAAAAACTTTACTATGGGTGATTTTAACTCAAGTGTTGTATTTCCTTCTCATTAACCTGATTATAAGATATATTATATAAAATCCTTTGAAAACATTTTGACAAAAACTGTAATTTAACCAAAAATCTTATTATATTAATACTTAAGTAAAAAAAAATTAAGTAACTAAAGGATAAAAAAACTAACTATAAAAGCAATTACAAATATCACCTTGAACCATAACAACTTTTGCACGTTTAAAAAAATAATAAAAGTATAAATTGGATAAAACGACAACTAGCAACAGCAAACACAGACAACTTTGGTTTGCCTCCACTCTCAAGTGGGTAGAACATCCAAGGTGTTCTCCCACACCCACAAACATATGTATGTATGTATGTGAAACACTAGTAATTCTAAGGGAAATAAAACTAAGAGCATGTGTTAGTTGAAAACGTTATAATGGCGCCTTTGAGCCATGTGTGAGTGTCTGCCCAACCATGTTTGGAAAGATTAATGTAGCAGTAAAAATAAGATTTATTGGTGTGAAATTTCATCAGTGACATCAGGTGATTATTGTTAAACCCAAACATTTGGTTCTTGTACTACAAACAGCGCAACAGCAAAATGAAACATTTACATACATCTTCGAGACAAACCATACAGGATGTTTTTCAACACGATTAGAAATTATACTCCAACACCCACTCACTAACATTTGAAAACATATAGGATATGTTTGCGTAGTGTAAGGATGAATGTATTAATGTCTTAGCGTTTACTTATTTTATAGCCCTTATTATTTTTGCTTAGATAAAAGGTGGCGAAGGAAATATTTGATTTAATTAGTATCAAATTAAAGTTACAACATGAAACACAGGTTCTATTAGCATGAGTGAGTGCTTTTTTTAGGTCACACAAAGGCCTTTGCTAAAAAAAATACTAATGTTGATAACAAGTGTCAAGGCTAATAAAATGAGATAAAAAAGGACAAAAGTGAATGGAAAATGTGTGGTATGTATTTGGTTTAAAAAGAAAATCAATTTAAATAGGACGAACTACATTCAAAATAATTTTATTTCGAAAAAAAAATTTAATATGAAAAAATTTTAAATTGTTAATTGTTACAGAAAAAAATTTGCTTAACGAAAAACTTTCTACTGAAGAAAATTTGTATAATGAAAAATTATCTTTTATTTTGTAGCAAAAAATTTTTATAGAAGAAAATTTTACTAACGAAAAATATTCTATAGAATATAAACTTTATAACGAAAACTATTCTATAGAAAAAAAATTTAATAACGAAAAATTTTCTATATATAAATATAACGAAAAATGATCTTTATATGAAAATGTTTATAACGAAAAAGTTTCTATAGAAGAAAATTTTTAAAACGAAAAAAATTTTTTAGAAGAAAACTTTTATAATGAAAAATTTTTTTATAAGAAAATTTTTATAATGAAAAATTTTTATAACGAAAAATTTTCTATAGAAGAAAATTTGTTTAACGAAAAATTTTCTATAGAAGAAAATTTGTTTGACGAAAAATTTTCTATAGAAGAAAATTTGTTTAACGAAAAATTTTCTATAGAAGAAAATTTTTTTATACTGGAGAATTTTCTATAGAAGAGCATTTATATAACAAAAATTTTTTTTAGAAGAAAATTTATATAACAAAATTTATATTTATATAACGAAAAATTTTCTATAGAAGAAAATTTTTATAACGAAAAATTTTCTATAGAAGAAAATTTTTATAACGAAAAATTTTTTACAGAAGAAAATTTTTAAAACGAAAAAATTTCAATAGAAAAAAATGTTTGTAATGAAAAATTTCCTATTAAAGAAAATTTTTATAACGAAAAATTTTCTATAGAAAAAAATTTTTATAACGAAAAATGTTCTTAAGAAGAAAATTTTTATAAAGAAAAATTTTCTATAGAAGAAAATTTTTATAATGAAAAATTTTCTATAGAAGAAAATTTTTATAACGAAAAAATATAGAAGAACATTTTTATAAAGAAAAATTTTCTATAGAAGAAAATTTTTACAACGAAAAATTTTCTATATAAGAACATTTTTATAGCGAAAAATTTTCTATAGAAGAAAATTTTTACATCAACAAATTTTCTAAACAAGAACATTTTTACATCAAAAATTTTTTATAAAAGAACATTTTTACATCAAAAAATGTTCATAAAAGAAAATTTTTACATCAAAAAATGTTCATAAAAGAAAATTTTTACATCAAAAAATTTTATATAGAAGAAAATTTTTGCATCAAAAAATTTTCTATAGAAAAAATTTCTACATCAAAAAATTTTCTATAGAAGAAAATTTGTACATCAAAAAATTTATTATAGAAGAAATTTTTTTCAACGAAAAATTTTCTATAGAAAAAAATTTTTTTATAACGAAAAAAATTTTTTTTATAACGAAAAATAATCTACAAGACAAAATTTTTCTATTGAAAAATTTTCTATATATGAACGTTCTTATATTGAAAAATTAAAAAAATGTTTCTGCTTAAATATTTAATAAAGCCTAAATTCCTGGATTCGAAAAAAAAAATAATATGACATGGAAATGCTATAAAACGTAACATTATAATTGATAGGAATTCTGTTTCTTTTTTCTGCTCTGCTTCTATTTTGTGTCAAAATTGATAACCTTTCGACATACAAACATTCCACTTACACATAAGCAAAAATACCAACACAGATGCACAAAAATTCTATATCTCATGGAATAAATTCAATAAAACAAAACTAGTATATGCAATTGCAAAAATCTAAAAAATGTATGTGAATATCGATGGCTTAATATATTAAAGGCCTAACTCGATGTTTTGTTACTTTACAGCAGAAAATAGACTTAATGAAAATCGTAAAACAAACAATTTTTTAAATAATAACTAAATTGTGTTGCTTAATTTATTAAAAAATGTATTAAAATTTTTGTTGTATCTGAAATTTTACATATTTTTCTTCTCTTTTCATTCATTTTTCCTTCTCCTGTAAAGTAACAAAACATCGAGTTAGGCCTTTTTTATATTAAGCCATCGATATATAAAAATATACATACATGTAGATATATACAAATTTACAATAATAGGTATAAAATGCTTGTAAATTTGAACTTTTCTACTACTAATGAACATATGAAACACATATTTTTTTCAATGAATGAATGAGTAAATAAATGATAGCTTGGCAATGACTAGAAAATGATTGAATAAAACAAGCAATACAAAAATTTAAAAACAAACTATTGATTTATCTTCCAAATGAGCCTAAATGCCACACAACCTACCACTTACCAATAAACCAGCATAAATAAATATGAGTAGATGAATATTTTTCAAACCTTCGATAAAATACAGTCAATGTACATATATATTAAATTTATATATAGGAAAAGGGAGTGAAATGTATTGACAAAGAAATGTGCAAATGACTCAATGATCGAACGAATGAATGAATAAATATGTCATACTATAACAATCAAAAATCATCATTTGACAGTTTGTTATAAATATTGCCAAAGTCAATGATTAATACACACACATTTATGAGATTAAAGAAGCTAAAGGTTAAATACACTGTGCTACACAAAAGCCCTTATATCGTCAACTTTTCTATAGAAAAGCCGTCCTATCGTCAACTTTTCTATAGAAAAGCCGTCCTATCGTCAACTTTTCTATAGAAAAGCCGTCCTATCGTCAACTTTTCTATAGAAAAGCCGTCCTATCGTCAACTTTTCTGTAAAAAAGCCGTCCTATCGTCAACTTTTCTATAGAAAAGCCGTTCTATCGTCAACTTTTCTATAGAAAAGCCGTCCTATCGTCAACTTTTCTATAGAAAAGCCGTCCTATCGTCAACTTTTCTATAGAAAAGCCGTCCTATCGTCAACTTTTCTATAGAAAAGCCGTCCTATCGTCAACTTTTCTATAGAAAAGCCGTCCTATCGTCAACTTTTCTATAGAAAAGCCGTCCTATCGTCAACTTTTCTATAGAAAAGCCGTCCTATCGTCAAAAGTCAATGATTAATACACAAAGTCAATGATTAATACACACACATTTATGAGATTAAAGAAGCTAAAGGTTAAATACACTGTGCTACACAAAAGCCTTTATATCGTCAACTTTTCTATAGAAAAGCCGTCCTTTCGTCAACTTTTCTATAGAAAAGCCGTCCTATCGTCAACTTTTCTATAGGAAAGCCGTCCTATCGTCAACTTTTCTATAGAAAAGCCGTCCTATCGTCAACTTTTCTATAGAAAAGCCGTCCTATCGTCAACTTTTCTATAGAAAAGCCGTCCTATCGTCAAGTTTTCTATAGAAAAGCCGTCCTATCGTCAACTTTTCTATAGAAAAGCCGTCCTTTCGTCAACTTTTCTATAGAAAAGCCGTCCTATCGTCAACTTTTCTATAGAAAAGCCGTCCTATCGTCAACTTTTCTATAGAAAAGCCGTCCTATCGTCCACTTTTCTATAGAAAAGCCGTCCTATCGTCAACTTTTCTATAGAAAAGCCTTCCTATCGTCAACTTTTCTAAAGAAAAGCCTTCCTATCGTCAACTTTTCTATAGAAAAGCTTTCCTATCGTCAACTTTTCTACAGAAAAGCCTTCATATTGTCAACTTTTCTATAGAAAAGCCTTCCTATCGTCAACTTCTCTATAGAAAAGCCTTCCTATCGTCAACTTTTCTATAGAAAAGCCTTCCTATCGTCAACTTTTCTATAGAAAAGCCTTAATATCGTCAACTTTTCTATAGAAAAGCCTTCCTATCGTCAACTTTTCTATAGAAAAGCCTTCCTATCGTCAACTTTTCTATAGAAAAGCCTTCCTATCGTCAACTTTTCTTTAGAAAAGCCGTCCTATCGTCAACTTTTCTATAGAAAAGCCATTCTATCGTCAACTTTTCTATAGAAAAGCCGTTCTATCGTCAACTTTTCTATAGAAAAGCCGTCCTATCGTCAACTTTTCTATAGAAAAGCCGTCCTATCGTCAACTTTTCTATAGAAAAGTCGTCCTATCGTCAACTTTTCTATAGAAAAGCCGTCCTATCGTCAACTTTTCTATAGAAAAGCCGTCCTATCGTCAACTTTTCTATAGAAAAGCCGTCCTATCGTCAACTTTTCTATAGAAAAGCCGTCCTATCGTCAACTTTTCTATAGAAAAGCCGTCCTATCGTCAACTTTTCTATAGAAAAGCCGTCCTATCGTCAACTTTTCTATAGAAAAGCCGTCCTATCGTCAACTTTTCTATAGAAAAGCCGTCCTATCGTCAACTTTTCTATAGAAAAGCCGTCCTATCGTCAACTTTTCTATAGAAAAGCCGTCCTATCGTCAACTTTTCTATAGAAAAGCCGTCCTATCGTCAACTTTTCTATAGAAAAGCCGTCCTATCGTCAACTTTTCTATAGAAAAGCCGTCCTATCGTCAACTTTTCTATAGAAAAGCCGTCCTATCGTCAACTTTTCTATAGAAAAGCCGTCCTATCGTCAACTTTTCTATAGAAAAGCCTTCCTATAGTCAACTTTTCTATAGAAAAGCCTTCCTATCGTCAACTTTTCTATAGAAAAGCCGTCCTATCTTCAACTTTTCTATAGAAAAGCCGTCCTATCGTCAACTTTTCTATAGGAAAGCCGTCCTATCGTCAACTTTTCTATAGAAAAGCCGTCCTATCGTCAACTTTTCTATAGAAAAGCCTTCCTATCGTCAACTTTTCTATAGAAAAGCCTTCCTATCGTCAACTTTTCTAAAGAAAAGCCTTCCTGTCGTCAACTTTTCTATAGAAAAGCCTTCCTGTCGTCAACTTTTCTATAGAAAAGCCTTCCTGTCGTCAACTTTTCTATAGAAAAGCCTTCCTATCGTCAACTTTTCTATAGAAAAGCCTTCCTATCGTCAACTTTTCTATAGAAAAGCCTTCCTATCGTCAACTTTTCTATAGAAAAGCCTTCCTATCGTCAACTTTTCTATAGAAAAGCTTTCCTATCGTCAACTTTTCTATAGAAAAGCCATCCTATCGTCAACTTTTCTATAGAAAAGCCTTACTATGGTCAACTTTTCTATAGTAAAGTCTTTCTATCGTCAACTTTTCTATAGTAAAGTCATCCCATCGTCAACTTTTCTATAGTAAAATCTTTTTATAACTGTGGGGTTGTTAATGCCAATAATGTGTATGTTAAATCACCATCATCCTTATACTTTCTGCCTATATTTGTAGATATGTAAATATGTTGATGGCGATAGATCTGACTTGTCACTCTATTTAACTGCTATATGTCAATTTATGTTATTTCAACGTTAAAGCTTATTACACTTGTATAAGTGTTGTTATAAGTATGTGTGTGCATATCCATTTGTATATGTTTACCCTATAATTAACACAATAATTTCAAATATAATTCGCGTAATATTAATCTCAAGTGAAATAATGTTATTCTTGTTTCACTGAATTGTTGACAGCTGCTCTTGCTGTCTGTCCGACTGTCAGTCCATCTGGTTATCTGTATGTTTATCTGCCCATCTGTATGTTTGTATGTAATTACATAAATGCTGTAAGTTTTGCCTTTCACCACTTATGTATGTATATCTATCTGTACAATTGATTGTATAAACATGTATCATCACCATCATCAATTATGGTACAAGGCTTTGAATAGTTGTTATTGTTGCAAATGGACTTTTTTGTTACCGCAGATGCTGTTATTGTTGTCAGTTGCCTGATGTAAATGATGAAAAGTCACAAAAAAGGAGAAAAGTTCTCATACTTATAAGGGTAATACATACTCGATGAGGATTATAATAAGAGCAATCGATATATTAAAGGAAATCTAGTTATTTTTTAGGAAATATTTTTTATTTATAACTTTTTTCTGCCTAAGATCATTTTGGTATTATTTCCTGTTATTCTTAAACGGCCTTTCTGTTCGTTCAACCCACGTAGAAATTATTTCCAAATAAATATGTTCAATTGCTTATATTTATTATTTGATTCTGATTCTGTTGATAAATAAGTATTTTCCGGCAAATAACAAAAAGAAAGGTAAAAAAAGGAAATATTTACAAAATACATACATTTCTGTTATGGATTTTTAGCTATTTCTTTCATTGGCTATTTATCTGGTGTTTCTGTTTTTGCCAGAAAATATCAAATGTTATTTAGCTGTTTAGCATAAAGGGTGTTTTGTTAAGGGTATTCAAGATTAATTTTATACTGGTAAGGATACCTTGAGGATACAAACGTATACTTGATATTTATAATATTATCACTCATACACACTCGTATTCAATAGAACAAGCTGCCATTTGTCTTGCACTGCGATTTACCTAAATAGCGTATCATTTAAGGAAAGAATGGCGGATTGATTTTGTTTGCATATGAAGTGCTATTTAGGTGAAATTTAGTAATGTTTTACACTGCACGTGTTGTGTCATATGAACAATAAAGTTACGCCATCTGTTGTTAGGTAGATGTATTATTACGTTTTTTTTTTTTGTTCCTCAGCCAATTTTAGTGCTTTTAAAACAACGGTAACGCTATAGGACTTGCGCCGAAATAGAAATTTTAACAATTCAGTCAGATTTAAAAAATTTTAGTGGTGATCACTTATGGTTCAGAAAGTTTAATTTCGTATGTACAACTAACTTTTAAATCGTCTTTGTTAATTTTATAATACGTCTTTGAATGATTTAAGAAAACGCCCTTTAAAAGTCATAGTTGTCATAAATTGATTGTATTTGTCCTTGTTTATTTATTTCATTAATATTGATTTTTAGATAAGAATTTAACAGGTATAATTTGGATCTGGTATTGAATTAATATGATACACAGCACAAACTAAAGTTATGAAAATTTGTATAATACAATTAAAGTTCTCAAGAATTTAAATGCAAAAACATAAAATCAAAAAAAAACTGTACTCCATTTCTGTGAAATATAGGCAAAAATATCAAACATTATTTAATTGGCCCCAAAGTTTTCTACTACAATATTAAATATTACATTCGTTTCCTCAAAATTTGCCTTTAAAATTTATAATATTCTTTCCTAATAGTAAAAGTAAACATTCTCCCTATTCTTCTACTAAAAACATACATATTTTATGTCATTGTGATTCAAAATTAACAAAAAAAATTAGCTTCATGGAATAGTACCGCTTACACTTCAGAGACAATATTATTTACATTTGTGACAGCACAAAATTTGTATGTTCCAAGAAAAAGATTTTGATTCGTGTTTATTCAATCACAAATGGAATTTTTGACAATTCGATCAACCGTAAAACATAATTTTGAGTACATAAACGAAAGTAAATACGTAAGAACCTCATGCCAACTATTTCTACTTATGATAACAGTTTATGAAACTAGTATTTACAGAGCAATCGGTTTTAAACAGTAGGGAAGATAACTTAAAATTCCGAAATTTTATTATAAAATGTTTTGTACCAAATTTTCTATAAAAAAATTTTTTACCAAAAATTTTCTATAAAAAATTTTTTTACCAAAAATTTACTATAAAAAATTTTTATACCAAAAATTTTCTATAAAAAATTTTTATACCAAAAATTTTCTATAACATATTTTTATACCAAAATTTTTCTATAAAAAATTTTTATACCAAACATTTTCTATAAAAAAATTTTCTATTAAAAATTCTTATACCGAAAATTTTCGATATATAAAAAATATTATAAAAAAAATGTTTCTACCAAAAATTTTCTATAAAAAATTTGTATACCAAAAATTTTCAATAAAAAATTTTTATACCAAAAATTTTCTGTAAAAAATGTTTATACCAAAAATTTTCTTTAAAAAAATTTGTAAACTAACAATTTTCTATAAAAAAAATGTATACCAAAAATTTTCAATTAAAAATTTTTATGAAAAAAATTTTTAAACCAACAATTTTCTATAAAAAAAATGTATACCAAAAATTTTCTATTAAAAATGTTTATACCAAAAATTTTCTATAAAAAATGTTTATACCAAAAATTTTCTATAAAAAAATTGTATACCACCAATTGTCTCTAAAATTTTTTATGCCAACAATTTTTTATAAAAAAATATTTATACTAACAATTTTCTTTAAAAAAAATGTTTATACCAAAAATTTTCTATAAAAAATTATTATACCAAAAATTTTATGTAAAAAATTTTTATACCAAAAATTTTCTATATAAAATTTTTTAAAATTTTTTTACCGAAAATTTTCTATATAAAATTTTTATACCAAAAATTTTCTATATAAAATTTTTATACCACAAATTTTCTATATAAAATTTTTATACCAAAAATTTTCTATATAAAATTTTTATACCGAAAATTTTCTATATAAAGTTTTTATACCAAAAATTTTATATATAAAATTGTTATACCAAAAATTTTCTATATAAAATTTTTATACCAAAAATTTTCTATAAAAAATTATTATACCAAAAATTTTACATAAAAAATTTTGATACCAAAAATTTTCTATATAAAATTTTTAAAAATTTTTTTACCGAAAATTTTCTTATAAAATTTTTATACCGAAAATTTTCTATATAAAATTTTTATACCAAAAATTTTCTATATAAAATTTTTATACCAAAAATTTTCTATATAAAATTTTTATACCGAAAATTTTCTATATAAAATTTTTATACCAAAAATTTTCTATATAAAATTTTTATACCAAAAATTTTCTATATAAAATTTTTATACCGAAAATTTTTTTTATAAAATTTTTATACCAAAAATTATCTATATAAAATTTTTATACCAAAAATTTTCTATATAAAATTTTTATACCGAAAATTTTCTATATAAAAATTTTATACCGAAAATTTTCTATATAAAATTTTTATACCGAAAATTTTCTATATAAAATTTTTATACCGAAAATTTTCTATATAAAATTTTTATACCGAAAATTTTCTATATAAAATTTTTATACCGAAAATTTTCTATATAAAATTTTTATACCGAAAATTTTCTACATAAAATGTTTATACCGAAAATTTTCTATATAAAATATTTATACCGCAAATTTTCTATATAAAATTTTTATACCGAAAATTTTCTATATAAAATTTTTATACCGAAAATTTTCTATATAAAATTTTTATACCGAAAATTTTCTATATAAAATTTTTATACCGAAAATTTTCTATATCAAATTTTTATACCGAAAATTTTCTATATAAAATGTTTATACCGAAAATTTTCTGTATCAATTTTTTATACCGAAAATTTTCTATATCAATTTTTGATACCGAAAATGTTCTATATACAATTTTTATACCGAAAATTTTCTATATCAAATTTTTATACCGAAAATTTTCTATATAAAATTTTTATACCGAAAATTTTTATACCGAAAATTTTCTTTATAAAATTTTATACCGAAAATTTTCTACATAAAATGTTTATACCGAAAATTTTCTATATAAAATGTTTATACCGAAAATTTTCTATATAAAATTTTTATACCGAAAATTTTCTATATCAAATTTTTATACCGAAAATTTTCTATATAAAATGTTTATACCGAAGATTTTCTATATCAATTTTTTATACCGAAAATTTTCTATATCAATTTTTTGTACCGAAAATGTTCTATATAAAATTTTTATACCGAAAATTCCCTATATAAAATTTTTATATCAAAAATTTTCTATATAAAATTTTTATACTGAAAATTTTCTATACAAAATTTTTATACAGAAAATTTTCTATACAAAATTTTTATACCGAAAAGTTTCTATTTAAATTTTTTTATATCAAAAATTTTCTATTTACAATTTTTATACCGAAAATTTTCTATATAAAATTTTTATACCGAAAATTTTCTATATAAAATTTTTATACCGAAAACTTTTTATATAAAATTTAAACATCGAACTTTCTATATAAAATTTTTTACAGAAAATTTACTACCCAAAATTTTAACACCTAAAATTTTCTATACAAAATTTTTATACCGAAAAGTTTCTATTTAAATTTTTTTTATATCAAAAATTTTCTATTTAAAATTGTGATACCGAAAATTTTCTACCTAAAATTTTGATACTGAAAATTTTCTATATAAAATTTTGATACCTAAAATTTTCAATATAAAATTTTTAAACCCAAAATTTTCTATATAAAATTTTGATACCGAAAATTATTTATATAAAATTTTGTTATCAAAAATTTTCTATATAAAATTTTGTTATCGAAAATTTTCTATAAAAAATTTTGATACCGAAAATTTTTTATAAATTCTTTGATACAGAAAATTTGCTATAAAAAGTTTTGATACCGAAAATTTTCTATTATAGATTTATAAATTTGTACCATTTACCCCAATGTTCTACTTACTTACAAACCAATTGTTCATTTCATTATTTTAACATAAATATTTCTCTTTAACTAAAAATATTTTTTTTATAAATAGTTGCTATTGCTGTCTATTTTGTTGGCAACATATACATATGAGATTATACCCTCATGTAAGTGTATATGTCTAAGAGTCTGTTTCCTAAATGAATGTGACAGGAATTCATATCCTGTTGTGTGCGTCTGTATTGCTTCTGCTATTTATATGTATGTATGTATTGAAATATTTGTGCACATTTATGACATGACTTATTGTTGTGTCGTTGGCATTTACTCGTGCTACTTTACTTCAGTCAAACCTACAAACATAAGTATGACAACATATCCTACTTACATTTATATAAATACATACATATGTATGTATGTATGAAACCATATTTGTATATTAGATGCTTTTTGATTCGGTTGCATGATGGCAACATTGGCAAATGTACATATGCCATCAGTAGCCATAGAAAATTACTTTAATTTGTGACATGGACCACATTTAGTTGGCCACTGCGGATAACATAAGTTGTCAACAAATCTCAAAATAATTATCATTGATTTTAATCTGTTCACATAACTAACTAAATTCAACTTTCTCTAAATATCTCCTTATCTCTCTCAAAGCTCCTGTTTAAATCTATTACATTTTGTTGTATAAACACATTCACTCACTCACTCACATTTTGGACGGTTGTTGGTGTGTGTTTCTGTTATCGCAGAAGTGGTCAATATTAAGTGAAATTAATATTAATTGGAGTGTAAATTCTATTTGTTAAATTTAAGTCAAGGACTTACAAAAGTTCTTTTGTCAATGAAAAGGCAGGGATGCAATGCTATGAAATTTATTTCAAAATTTATACTTGAAATTCAGAAAAATATTTATTAGAATCGGTTTATAATGAATATCAAAAAACACAAGCTTCCTCAAATTTGAATCTATTTATAGAGTGATTATTTAAGATCTTTTGGATTTGATTTTAAAAAATTTAAAAACACACACTACTGACTATTTGATATCTTTCACCTGTGAGTTCAAGTTTTGACCAATTTCAGATAATCAGCCTTATTACGGTTGTCGAATACACGACTTCGTCTACAACAGTTAGTAATACATTAGATATACTCAAAACATTTGTATAGCATACTTTAAGGATAATCCAAATTATTTCAAAGATGCACAGTTTACTATATTTTTTTGAAGTTATTCGCCAAAAGATGAACAACTGTAAAAGAGTTTTAAATAAACAATATACATTTTTAAAAACGAATCAAAATGGAAATTTCAATAAACTTTTTGCACGAAGTAACTTTAAAAATCCCTAAAGTATACTTCACAATATTCGCTTAAAAGTCTGAGTTTCGATCAATATCGAATGCGGTAATTTGGCCTCTGATATGTTTAAGCGTTCATAGAGGAACTTAAAAATTAGAGCTCACACACAGGTTCATGATAAGAAGTTAAATTTGGAGGAACTTGATGGCTACAATTATTTTCAAGATTTAAGGACGGAAACTCTACAGTTAAATCTATTCCATAGTCATTTGTGAGTCGATACATGGTTAAATTATAGAAAAGACTGAATTATGTTTCTTATGCTATAGAAAGTTAAAATTTGGAAAGCGGGTACCTTTTTCGATGTTAAGATCCGATAGGAATAGATTTTGAAAAAACTAAAAGCGAAACAAATAGAATTTAAATATACAGGCATGTCACGAATTCCGTTCGGAATTGAAACCATTCCGTAGTTGAATTCCCATCGAAATGGTTTTAGGTTCTATAGATTCCGAAAAATTTTAAATGTCCAAAATCAGTACAAAATAAGATTTTTTCAATTGAAATTTTCAACTCTATCTTTGTTTTAACAAAAAACACTGATTAATTGAGGAAATTGTTCAAATATTGGATAAACAACTAAAAACATATGAATTCAATTCCACTTTGAAAATGGAAAGTGGTTTCATTCCGAAAAATTTTTTCGTTTTACTTTTTCAATAGAAGCAAATTGCGGATTTCATTCCACATCCGAACGGAATTGAGTTCTGTGACATGGCTGATAGTTTAGATTGAAAATGACGGCACATGTTTAGTACTTTTTTTAAAATGGGACAAATAGAGGGTTAAATAAGTAAGAAAGTTCTACAGCCGGTCAAGCCCGACCATACGATACCCTTCACCACTAAGGTCAAAGGTGTTCTTTCCGTGTATAAAAATAAATATTTGCTAAAGTTTGTCATCGTACAAACATTTTCTCAAGACTTATACTAAATGTATAAGTTATTTCCGTCATTTGGACTTATATAAGAGCTAGGGTCAAATGTGGACCAATTATCTTGAAATTTAGCAAATTGGCTACAGTTTTTACAAGAATTATATATGCAAAAAATAAACTTTATATTGTCATTATTTACGAGCGTTTTCGTGATTTTTGTCTTACTTAGTCCGTTTTGATAGAAGAGTTTTTACGGACCGATTTCAACGAACTTTTGTACACTGATTTTGATTTAAGCAGTATTTGTTTTAAGTTTCATGAAAAATATTGATATGTGTGGCCAAAATATCGATATGTGTGGCCAAAATATCGATATGGAAGGTACCATAAATAATGAACCTATTTTGACGAAATTTGACAGTCATGGTTCCATTACCAAACAACTTATCTGTGCCAAATTTCATCAATTCAATTATTTTGAGAATTGCGACCTGTACTTTGATTACATGGTTTACATGGGGGTCCAGCCAGCCAGGCGGACTGACGGACTGACATCGCTAAATCGACTCAGAAAGTGCTTCTAAGCCTATTGGAATACTAAAAGGTGGTCTAAGAGCATTATTTCAATTTGTTACAAACATCAGCACAAACTGATATATGTAACCCTTGGTGGTTTAGAGTATAAATATTGATATTTTTGGCCAAAATATCGATTCCGGGAAGTGGGACCTATGAGAGGTACCATAAACAATGGGCCGATTTTGCTAAATTTTAAAAGCCATGGTTATATTATCAAAAAAAAAAAAAACTATCTGTGACAAATTTCATCAAACTATCTTTAGAATTGCGTCCTGTGTTTTGATTACATGATTTACATGGGGGTCCAGCCAACACTTCATCCTACTTATTTTAAGCACCCGTTCCTTGTTTTTAAACTTTCCATATCTTTTGAACCAATGAAACCATGAAAAAAAATTATAGATTGACAAGAAATATGATAAAAGCGATTAAAACTTTTTTTAATTTAGGGGTAAAAAATGTAAACTTCGGTAACATTATATACCCTAAAGTAAAAGAGTTGAAACTATACGTAATTGGTATATTATTACATTAGATCTCTGGGTAAAAAGGGTAAAATCAAATGGTTGGTACCTTTTTGCCCACATTAACCTTTTGAACCAATAAACAAATAACAAACTTTAAACTTAGGGGTAGAAAAGGGTAACAAAAAAAGTGAAAGGTGTAAAGCTGTATTTTTAATCTTTTGATTTCTTGTGAACTAATTAAGATAGAGCCAATAATTTATATAGAAATCACTTGTTATGAAACAAATATTAAGCATGTATTGGTATGTACTTATATAAATTTAGAGGCTTAAAAAGGGAAAATTTGGTAACATTAGATCTCTTAAACTAAAAGGAGTAAGTTCAGAAATAAAGCCGCGTTTAGATTAGTTGTGAAAACAAAAACTAATCTAAATTCCGTGAAATAAGGATTAAAAATGTGTACCCATATCTGGTATATTTTTGCATATATGTATGTTAGAGTTTCCCAAAAAAATTGAAAGCCGTTGTACCATGGGTACTCAAGGGTTAATTTGTATAAAAATGTAATTAAAGGCTTTTTTGGACGATTTGTTGAATTTGTATTCAAATATAATAACAAAAACATTTAATTTTTATTATTATTTAGTACCTTTTTTTGAAAAAAATTTAATATTTTAAAAATTTTACTTTTGACCCTGGTAATAATAGGGTTAATGACATCCGATTTCAACCAAAGTTCACATATATATTTCTATCCATTTATTTTAGTTTTGTTTATAAAAACTACTAATATATATATAACAATTCAATTGCTTTTATTATAACTTTGGTGAAAAATTGGATTTTTGTTCAAATCCTTTGACTTTAAGTTGTACGTACGGCTATGCCATTAGAGATATTAATGTTATTCTTTCTTTGTACTAATCTGCAGGGTATTTTTACTAACACTCTGGAACTTTATGTTTAGTTTTTTCGAATTTGTTTAACAAACTATTGAAAAAACCAAAAAAGTAGTTTTGAAAACGGTATGAAAAAAAATATTTTTTTTTCGTCCTGTGCAAAGTGACTCGTCCTGTGCAAAAGTGACTCAACAAAAATGGATAATTAAATATCTTGAGGTCTCGAAAAAGTAAAACAAGTCAAATATTTTAATATTTTTAAAAAATAATAATTTTTTTATTGCATATGTTTAGGAGCGTCTTCAAGGACACAAAATATCTTGGGGAACCCTAAATAATTAGGAAACTGATATTATGTCTTATATCTCGTTGGAAAGCTTATTTTGTTACCTATAGCATGCTCTTTAAAATGTATTTAAAACCGTATTCTAAGTAGAAACATTTTCAAGAAAACTAAAGAAACCGCTCAGTTTTCCCATATAACTGGGATGTCCAAACTTTGGCGTCAAGTCGTCAGCACACTTTCCCGATATCTGATCTGAATGAAACTTGGTATTTAAATTATTGGGGTCAAATGTAACAAATTTGGGGGTTACGTCTTTTGGTACAATACTTTCAGTTTTTTTTTTTTTTGGGACACTCTAATGTATATGTATAAACTTTTAGCCGAAAACAATTACAAATAACTAGAATGACGTTATTGTATACATAATTCTCTAACTAATGTAGATTTGATTAGATTGTACAAAATATTTATGCACACCATTTGTGCAATATGCAACACACCTTTAACAGGTATAGCCAAACACTCGCACTAACACCTAAGCACAATTATGTAAATAATAAATGCAACTACATATACATAAGTATTTACACACACATACATAGTATGTAAATATACAAGAGATACCCAGCTAAAAGTTGGTTTCGAATACGAGACTTCCCAGTCAGCATTTAGAAGATTATTTTTTGAAAAATCACCCAAATGAGTCGTTTTTAGCCAGTTTAGAAGACCGAAAAACGATTTGTCGTCTGCGCGTTTCAAAAACTAGTCGAAGTAGATTCGCGCTTATGCTTTAAAACTAATTGTTTACAAATGCAATAACAAAAAGCACATTCATTAAAAATCAAACATTTAAAGGTAGAAGGCCAAGCGGCAATCAGCTGTTTTCTGTTTTGTCAAATTTGAAGCGGCAATGGAAAAATGTAGAACTTTTGTTCTACTTTTTCGCGCGGCAGATTTTTTCAGTGCTGCCAATTTTATTATATCCTACTCAATATATTTTTATATGAATATTTTTGTAAACAAATGCACATTTTATGTACTGACTTTCTATGCTAATTAAAATTGTTGTATGTAGCGCTTGTGAGTCGTCGCTGCGTCTGAGGAATTTATTATGAACACTTTGAAGTAAATTAAGTTTTTTCCTATCGAAACAAATTCTTTGCTGGGTATTTCTAACTTATCTATATATGTTTTGATAATATGCTAAAATTGGAGTATATAAATTTGTCTAATATCTATACAATAAAATTTTGGATAAATCAATAAAGATAAATGAACTCACACATGTTAAAATTATTAATTTTCTATAAAAGATACAATATATTTATTAAGTAGATTTTACCACCTTTTAGGAATTAAAATAGAAAGAGAGATAATGCACATATAATTGTTAGAATATATTTAAAAAGCTTAACAATTATCTATTTGTCTACATATGTATATAAATTTGTGGTTTTTTTATCGGATAAATGTATCTAGATCCAGTAGTTACAATCTAAATAGTGCAATAGAACTTCCAGAAACGAAATTTTTGTATTGAATATTTTTGCTTTGTTTAATTTAATACAAAATTTATTTCCCATGTCCAAGATTTAATAATCTCTAGATTACTTTTGCTTTTTTCTAAGTCACAATTTAAGAAACTTATATTTGAAACATAAGTAAATTATGAAAACATCAAAAGTAAATAACAAGAGATACTCATAAAATTTGATATATAAAAATAAAGTATTTGCTATAACGAGATCTAATAGCAAAAAAAGCTTAAATGCAAAAAACTTAACTTTTCAGGAGAATGTTTTTTAATTATTTCTGATGATTATACTTACACTGATCCAGTTTTTTATATCTTTGCCCAATTTTATTAAAAACAAGTAAGAAAGTATTATAGTCGGTCAAGCACGACCATACGATACTCTTCACCACTAATGTCAAAGGTATACTTTTTCGTGTATAAAGACAAACATTGGCTAAATTTTTGTCATCATACAAACATTTTCTCAAGCCGTTTTTGTCATGAGAGCTAGGGTCAAATGTATCTTCATCATTCAAAAATGCATGGGACTTAAACTGTTTTTAAAACAAATAAAATTAAAATTTTTGGTTTTGTATGAAAGAAATTTTCCTTTTGAATTAAAAAATGTATGGGACTGAATCCACTTTGAAATTAAATAAACCCGAAAAATTTTGCCAAATATTTTTCCTATAAAAATTCCTATAAAAAGCAAATTTTCGAAAAAAAAAATCCTGTAAACAGCAAATTTTCGAAAAAAAAAAATCCTATAAAATTCAATTTTTAAAAAAAATTCCTATAAAAAGTAAATTTTTGAAAAATTTCCTATAAAAAGTAAATTTTTGAAAAATTTCCTATAAAAAGTAAATTTTTGAAAAATTTCCTATAAAAAGTAAATTTTTGAAAAATTTCCTATAAAAAGTAAATTTTTGAAAAATTTCCTATAAAAAGTAAATTTTTGAAAAATTTCCTATAAAAAGTAAATTTTTGAAAAATTTCCTATAAAAAGTAAATTTTTGAAAAATTTCCTAAAAATAAGTCAATTTTTGAAAAATTTCCTAAAAAAACTAAATTTTTGAAAAATTTCTATAAAAAGTAAATTTTTGAAAAATTTCCTATAAAAAGTAAATTTTTGAAAAAATTTCTATAAAAAGTAAATTTTTGAAAAATTTCCTATAAAAAGAAAATTTTTGAAAAATTTCCTATAAAAAGTAAATTTTTGAAAAATTTCATATAAAAAGTAAATTTTTGAAAAATTTTCTATAAAAAGAAAATGTTTGAAAAATTTCCTATAAAAAATAAATTTTTAAAAAATTTTCTATAAAAAGTAAATTTTTGAAAAATTTCCAATAAAAAGTAAATTTTTGAAAAATTTCCTATAAAAAGAAAATGTTTGAAAAATTTCCTATAAAAAATAAATTTTTAAAAAATTTTCTATTAAAAGTAAATTTTTGAAAAATTTCCAATAAAAAGTAAATTTTGGAAAAATTTCCTATAAAAAGTAAATTTTTGAAAAATTTCCTATAAAAAGTAAATTTTTGAAAAATTTCCTATAAAGTAAATTTTTGAAAAATTTCCTATAAAGTAAATTTTTGAAAAATTTCCTATAAAAAGTAAATTTTTGAAAAATTTCCTATAAAAAGTAAATTTTTGAAAAATTTCCAATAAAAAGTAAATTTTGGAAAAATTTCCTATAAAAAGTAAATTTTTGAAAAATTTCCTATAAAAAGTAAATTTTTGAAAAATTTCCTATAAAAAGTAAATTTTTGAAAAATTTCCTATAAAAAAGTAAATTTTTGAAAAATTTCCTATAAAAAGTAAATTTTTGAAAAATTTCCTATAAAAAGTAAATTTTTGAAAAATTTCCTATAAAAAGTAAATTTTTGAAAAATTTCCTATAAAAAGTAAATTTTTGAAAAATTTCCTATAAAAAGTAAATTTTTGAAAAATTTCCTATGAAAAGTAAATTTTTGAAAAATTTTCTATAAAAAGTAAATTTTTGAAAAATTTTCTATAAAAAGTAAATTTTTGAAAAATTTCCTATAAAAAGAAAATGTTTGAAAAATTTCCTATAAAAAATAAATTTTTGAAAAATTTCCTATAAAAATTAATTTTTGAAAAATTTCCTATAAAAAGTAAATTTTGGAAAAATTTCCTATAAAAAGTATATTTTTGAAAAATTTCCTATAAAAAGTAAATTTTTGAAAAATTTCCTATAAAAAGTAAATTTTTGAAAAATTTCCTATAAAAAGTAAATTTTTGAAAAATTTCCTATAAAAAGTAAATTTTTGAAAAATTTCCTATAAAAAGTAAATTTTTGAAAAATTTCCTATAAAAAGTAAATTTTTGAAAAATTTCCTATAAAAAGTAAATTTTTGAAAAATTTCCTATAAAAAGTAAATTTTTGAAAAATTTCCTATAAAAAGTAAATTTTTGAAAAATTTCCTATAAAAAGTAAATTTTTGAAAAATTTCCTATAAAAAGTAAATTTTTGAAAAATTTCCTATAAAAAGTAAATTTTTGAAAAATTTCCTATAAAAAGTAAATTTTTGAAAAATTTCCTATAAAAAGTAAATTTTTGAAAAATTTCCTATAAAAAGTAAATTTTTGAAAAATTTCCTATAAAAAGTAAATTTTTGAAAAATTTCCTATAAAAAGTAAATTTTTGAAAAATTTCCTATAAAAAGTAAATTTTTGAAAAATTTCCTATAAAAAGTAAATTTTTGAAAAATTTCCTATAAAAAGTAAATTTTTGAAAAATTTCCTATAAAAAGTAAATTTTTGAAAAATTTCCTATAAAAAGTAAATTTTTGAAAAATTTTCTATAAAAAGTAAATTTTTGAAAAATTTACTATAAAAAGTAAATTTTTGAAAAATTTCCTATAAAAAGTAAATTTTTGAAGAATTTCCTATAAAAAGTAAATTTTTGAAAAATTTCCTATAAAAAGTAAATTTTTGAAAAATTTCCTATAAAAAGTAAATTTTTGAAAAATTTCCTATAAAAAGTAAATTTTTGAAAAATTTCCTATAAAAAGTAAATTTTTGAAAAAATTTCTATAAAAAGTAAATTTTTGAAAAATTTTCTATAAAAAGTAAATTTTTGAAAAATTTCCTATAAAAAGAAAATGTTTGAAAAAATTTCCTATAAAAAATAAATTTTTGAAAAATTTTCTATAAAAAGTAAATTTTTGAAAAATTTCCTATAAAAAGTAAATTTTTGAAAAATTTCCTATAAAAAGTAAATTTTTGAAAAATTTCCTATAAAAAGTAAATTTTTGAAAAATTTCCTATAAAAAGTAAATTTTTGAAAAATTTCCTATAAAAAGTAAATTTTTGAAAAATTTCCTATAAAAAGTAAATTTTTGAAAAATTTCCTATAAAAAGTAAATTTTTGAAAAATTTCCTATAAAAAGTAAATTTTTGAAAAATTTCCTATAAAAAGTAAATTTTTGAAAAATTTCCTATAAAAAGTAAATTTTTGAAAAATTTCCTATAAAAAGTAAATTTTTGAAAAAATTTCTATAAAAAGTAAATTTTTGAAAAATTTCCTATAAAAAGTAAATTTTTGAAAAATTTCCTATAAAAAGTAAATTTTTGAAAAATTTCCTATAAAAAGTAAATTTTTGAAAAATTTCCTATAAAAAGTAAATTTTTGAAAAATTTCCTATAAAAAGTAAATTTTTGAAAAATTTCCTATAAAAAGTAAATTTTTGAAAAATTTCCTATAAAAAGTAAATTTTTGAAAAATTTCCTATAAAAAGTAAATTTTTGAAAAATTTCCTATAAAAAGTAAATTTTTGAAAAATTTCCTATAAAAAGTAAATTTTTGAAAAATTTCCAATAAAAAGTAAATTTTTGAAAAATTTCCTATAAAAAGTAAATTTTTGAAAAATTTCCTATAAAAGTAAATTTTTGAAAAATTTCCTATAAAAAGTAAATTTTTGAAAAATTTCCTATAAAAAGTAAATTTTTGAAAAATTTCCTATAAAAAGTAAATTTTTGAAAAATTTCCTATAAAAAGTAAATGTTTGAAAAATTTCCTATAAAAAGTAAATTTTTGGAAAATTTCCTATAAAAAGTAAATTTTTGAAAAAATTTCTATAAAAAGTAAATTTTTGAAAAATTTTTTATAAAAAGTAAATTTTTGAAAAATTTCCTATAAAAAGTAAATTTTTGAAAAATTTCCTATGAAAAGTAAATTTTTGAAAAATTTTCTATAAAAAGTAAATTTTTGAAAAATTTTCTATAAAAAAAAAGAAAATGTTTGAAAAATTTCCTATAAAAAATAAATTTTTAAAAAATTTTCTATAAAAAGTAAATTTTTGAAAAATTTCCAATAAAAAGTAAATTTTGGAAAAATTTCCTATAAAAAGTAAATTTTGGAAAAATTTCCTATAAAAAGTAAATTTTTGAAAAATTTCCTATTAAAAGTAAATTTTTGAAAAATTTCTTATAAAAAGTAAATTTTTGAAAAATTTCCTAAAAAAAAAGTAAATTTTTGAAAAAATTTCTATAAAAAGTAAATTTTTGAAAAATTTTCTATAAAAAGTAAATTTTTGAAAAATTTCCTATAAAAAGTAAATTTTTGAAAAATTTCCTATGAAAAGTAAATTTTTGAAAAATTTCCTATAAAAAGTAAATTTTTGAAAAATTTCCTATAAAAAGTAAATTTTTGAAAAATTTCCTATAAAAAGTAAATTTTTGAAAAATTTCCTATAAAAAGTAAATTTTTGAAAAATTTCCTATAAAAAGTAAATTTTTGAAAAATTTCCTATAAAAAGTAAATTTTTGAAAAATTTCCTATAAAAAAGTAAATTTTTGAAAAAATTTCTATAAAAAGTAAATTTTTGAAAAATTTTCTATATATAGTAAATTTTTTTTGTAATTTATAAAAAATTGAAAATAGCCAAAACTTACCATCGTTACTAGACGAATGTAAAATTAAGAATATTCCAAAAAAGATTTCGGCTATCTTCCAAACAATTTTTTCCCCGAATATAGTTTTACGTTCTTCAAAGCCACAAAGTTGCTTTCTTCTTTATGAAATTTATAGCAGACATATTTTTGGAAAGTAGTACTATTTATAATCAAACTTGCAAAAATTTTCTGATACCTGCCATAGGTATAACTTCTCGGAGTCGAGTTTTGTTCACAAATTTCAGTATATTTTTATTTAATTCACAAGAGTTATTGCTTATATAAGCAAAATTCATTTCAACAAAATTGTTTAATCGGTTCATATTTTACCATATAATCTTAGTAGTGAATATATGTCCGGGCTGGACCGACTATAGTACTTTTTTATTTGTTTCTTTTTCATATAAAATCTCAATCGAAATGAGTACAATAGTTAAATCTTATTTTCCTAAAAAAACCAAAATCAGAAATCATGCCACTTAAGCTTTTTTACCGATTATGCCTCGATATATTGAAAAAATCTTGCCCACACAAGATATTCAATAAATCTATCAGATAGTACTTATAATCGTCTTTGTTCTAGTGACCTGGAAATACTTTTATTAAATTATAATGGTTTAAAATATAAAATAAAATTTTAATACTTATTAAATATTTTATAAAGCTCAAACAATGCAGTTACAAATTATTTGCAATCGATTTAGTCAATGTAGAAAATAAAACAATATTAGTAAATTCTTAGCATAAGTGATTCAAATTGAATATTTTACAAATATTAAAATAAATATTTCGGATTTTCTATAATAAAATATATGAATAAAGGTAAAATATTTGTTGGTGAATTTAAATAAGAGTTCAGAAGAATTATTACTATTATATGAGTATCAAATCCGAAATAAAGTATGTATGTAAATTGTATAATTCTTTAAAATTTCATAAAAAAAAACAAGCAAGAAAAGCTATATAGTCGGTCAAGCGAGACTATATAATACCTCTCACTACTAAGGTCAAATATGGACCAACAATTAAACAAGTTTTCCTTAAGTTTTAGAGACATATACTATGTGCTATTTTTTTCAAAATTTCGAGATTTATATCATTTCCGGTTAAGGGCCTAATATGGGAGCTAGGGTCAATTGTAGACCGATTGTTACCAAATTTTGATTATTAGTTAATATTTACAAAATATTTATCTGTGCAAAGTTTAAGTAAACAACTGCATTTATCTTTAGAGTTATTAACGTTTTTATGCTTTTATGTTTATATAAAAGTCTTTTGAGAATGTGACTTGTATGGGAGGTATGGTCAAATATGTGCCGATTTCTACAAAATTAGGAACACTGATTAAGGTTATGATAAGCAATATTTATGCTGAATATTATTAAAATACAACTAAATTTGTGGCTGTAAAGGAACAAACACTCTATTCTGGGAAGGCATCAATATGGAAGGAACCCGAAACAGTAATCGGCTTGTGCCCAAAAAGTATAGGGATAGTCCTTGGATCAAAATATGTACCTGTGCCATATTTCATTAAATTATCTTTAAAGTTACGACCTGTAGAGTGATAACAAGCTTATATGGATAACCGGCCAGCCAGCCGGACGGACATCGTTAAAATAACTCAGGGAGTGATTCTAAGTCGATTGGTATACTAAAAGGTAGGTCTCAGACCAATATTTCTATGCGTTACAAACATCAGCACAAACCCAATATACCGTTTCCATCTATGGTGGTGAAGGGTATAAATCTAATGTAATATCTTTAAAGAAGCAATATATATATATATATATATATATATATATACGATTTTGAGAAAATTTAGACACCGGGTACCTTTTTTGCTGTATAGATCGAATATGAAGGGACTTTTGGAAGTTTTACAACTAAGGGGGTAAAAACGGGGGAAAGGGGAAAAAATCGAAAACGTTATATCTCCTAAAGTAACAGGTATAGAAACAAAATTAAAATTACGTTTTGAACAGCTATGAAAATAAGCGGACAGGTGTTTGGTACTTTTTTGAAACGAAGTCCGATAGGGGGTAAAAAAGGATGAAAATAAGTTTTTTTGGTACTTTTTTAACCCACTCTTATTTTTTAAGCCAAATAACGTAGAAAGGAACTTTGTACCACATTCAATAGATGTAAAGGAAATATTGAATACGTATTTGGTACTTTTTTTGATGTTGGGGCCAAAATGGGTAAAAAGGGATAAATGATAACTTAACATCTCAAAAAGTAGTATGAATAGGAACATAATGATAATTCAGTTCAGAGCCAGAGGAATTTTTTATAGTTGGTGTGAAGAAATTTTGACAGGTGGCGCCACTGAAATTTACTCGAAGTGAATTAAATCCTAAACTGTACATTTGATCATGTTATGATCATTCGCAAAGTTGTTACTCATAAGCAGACGAAGGTTTCTTAGTTGGTATGACCAACTTCCGACAGGTGGCGTCACTGAAAACTACTGAAAATTAATTAAATCGCAAACTGTTCCTTTGATAATCTTTAGCATAGTTGTTGCGCATGAGCCGACGGAGGTTTCTGTTGGTATGACCAATTTCCAAAATTATTCAAAATCAGTTAAACTGTAAACTACGCAAAATATGTAAACTATGTGTCGATCGGACAAAAAAAAACAAATAATTCAAAAAATACTTGTGTAATGTCTTTCCTCTAAATTTATTTTAGTACTTTATAAATAAAATATATGAAAACTTTAAAATTTGCCTCAAAATGCTTATCATAAAGCACCGAGCAAGGCTCGGCCAACCAGGTGCTATGAAATAATAAAGCGAAAATTTAAATTTTTTTGCACATTTAATCCCGATAGTGCTGAAACAATATTTAAAAGCTTTCAGTTATGTTTAATCATTTAAACTTTAAATCTCAGATCTAAAATAAAACTGCATAAATATATATAAAATCGAATATAAATTTTCAAAAATATAGTTTATTAATTACATTTAAGATGTAAGCAAAGTTGTTCTCAGATACTATCTTTCCACTGAAAACAATACCAAAAACGGTATCAAAAGTCAGCTTTTATAGCTTAACCCATATTCCAATTTAATTCCATTAAACGTTTCCCCAAAAACTTCTTTAATTTTATTTTCTAGATGTCTTTAAAAGGAATAACCATTACTAGATTAGAAAACAAATTCCACTCACATACCAAAATTCGATTAAGGAAAATTCAATTTAAATTCTAGGAATTATTTCCTACAAAAATTTAAGTTAACCCAACCCAAAGAACAAACCTAAGGAAATTAAAAAATGAACATTTAAGACTAAGTATGTAGTAGTTGAACGTTGTCAGTTACATTCCATTCCATCGACCCAACCATTTAATCTTTAATGCATGAGCATCTATCAAAAAGCAACAAAATAAACACATCAAATTTTCAAGGAAACGAATAATATTTTGTATCAATCCTTTTTACGGAAAAAAAGAAGAGAAAGACATAAAATAGACAAGAGTGAAAATTGGAAAGGATTAATTAAGGGCCTGGCAAAAGGCACGATTTCGAAGCTACGAGAAGTTGTTAATTTTTACATCGTTGGTCTCATTTAGAAAGGGCCTAACTCTCATATTTAAAACTTTACAGAAGAAAGTAAAAACAGATTGAACTTGAGATAGGGCTTTTTGTAGTCTCATTTCAGAGCATAAATGTGACTTAGGGCTTTTATCTGTAGTGAACAAAACAAATTATATTATGGAAAGCTTCACATATCAAATGTTTTCTATAGAAAACTTTAGCTTTTCTTTCGATAGCGAATGTATTCTAAAGGAAATCTTTCGACAAAGAATGCTTTATTTAGAAGATCTTTTAATATTAAAAGTTATCTATAGGAAATCTTTCGACTCAAACGGTTTTTCTACAAGAAAGCTTCCAAAATTGAAAGTTTGACTTTGAGATCTTTCGATATTCAAAGCTTTTTGAAGAAAATCAAAAGCTATCTACAGAAAATCTTTCGATTTAAAAAGTTTATTATAGTAAACCTCGATTTATATGAGAAATCTTTAGATATTGGCATTTTTATATTGAAGAGCTCTTGATATGGAATGTTTTTAGTAGAAAGCTTTGGATATTAAAAGCAACCTTTAGGAAATCTGTTGATATAAATGGTTTTAAATCCAAAATATTTTGATGGTAAAAGTTTTATATAAAAAATCTGTTGATATCGAAAGTTTTCAAAAGAATGTCAAAAGTTTATTATAGTAAACCTTTAGACATCGAATGTTTTATAAAAAACTTTTTTTCGGAAAGCTTTCGATATGGAATGTTTTTAGTTGAAAGCTTTTTATATCAAAAGTTATCTACAGGAAAGCTTTTGATATAGAAAGGTTTCTATAGGTAAATTTTATATAAAAAGTTTTCTGTCTGAAATATTTTGATGACAAATGTTTTACATAAGAAAGCTTTCGATATCGAAATGTTATAATAGAAAACCTTTCGACCTCAAAAGTTTTATATAGGAATTTTTAAAATAAACAGCTTTTTATAAAGCTTCAGTTACTAAAGTTATACTTATATAGAAAAGCTTTTAATATTAAAATTTGTTTATAGGTAAGATTTATATAAAAAGTTTTCTATCTGAAATATTTTGATGACTAATGTTTTTTTTATTATTTATTTAAAATATATTCCATATATGAAATCTTTCGATATCGGAAGTTTTTTATAGAAAACCTTTCTCCTTCAAAAGTTTTAAATATATAAGAAAACTTTAGATTAACTTTGGCAGTTTTTATTAGAAAGCTTTCGATGTAGAATGTTTTAGATATTAAAAGTAAAAAGCTTTAGATATTAAAAGTTACTAATAGGAAAGCTTTTGTTATTAAAAGTTTTTTATCCGAAAAAATTGTCGACAAAAGTATAATATAAGAAATCGTAATACATCCAACCGAAAGCTTTAATTTAATTTGGTGGGATAGGGCTTCTAAAAAATATTTTTTTGTTTGGAATAAGTTAGAGCTTTTTAGAAAATTACTTAAATAACCACTAATTTTGATAAAATTGCCTAACATTTTTGTAAGGATGTTTATTTGCGTTAAATGCACTGGAATCACAAAAAACAAGTAAGAAAGTGCTATAGTCGGTCAAGCCCAACCAAATGATACCCTTCACCCCTAGGGGAAAGGTGTTCTATTTCCTATATAAAGACAAATATTTCCTAAATTTTGCCATCATACAAAAATTTTCTCAAAACTTAAGCTGTCTCCGTCATTTGGACTTATAAGAGAGCTAAGGTCAAATTTGGACCAATTATCCCGAAATTTGACAAATTGATCACAGTTGTTACAAAAATTATGTATGCAAAAAATATGCTCTTTATCAGATTTACGAGCGTTTTAGTGATTTTTGTCTCATTGTGGACCGATTTCAACGAAACTTCGTACAGAAATTCAAGTTTACATAGCCGTATTTTTGTTTTAAATTTCATGAAAAACAAGTAAGAAAGCGCTATAGTCGGTCAAGCCGACCATACGATACCCTTCACCACTAAGGTCAAAGGTGTTATTTTTCCTGTATAAAGACAAATATTTGCTAAATTTTGCCATCATACAAACATTTTCTCAATACGTATATATTCAACCTGTTTCCGTCATTTGGACTTATATGAGAGCTAGGGTCAAATGTGGACCAATTATCTCGAAATTTGGCAAATTGATTACAGTTGTTACAAAAATTATGTACATAAAAAATAAACTCAAAATTTCCATTATCTTTAGATTTACGAACGTTTTAGTGATTTTTTGTCTCATTTAGTGCGTTTTTGAAAAAGAGTTTGTATGGGAGCTATGGACAAATATGGACCGATTTCAACGAAATTTGGTATTAAGTTTACATAAGCAGTATTTGTTTTAAATTTCATGAAAAAATATTGATATTTGTGGCCAATATATCAATTCCGGGAAGTGGGACCTATGGGAGGTGCCATAAATAATGAACCGATTTTGACGAATTTCAACAGCCATGGTCCCACTATCAAAAAATCTATCTGTGCCAAATTTCATCAAATTATCTTTTTAATTGCGACCTGTACTTTGATTACATGGACCCCTATTAAGCCAAACGGACCGACAGACATCGCTAAATCGACACAAAAAGTGATTCTAAGCCTATTGGTATACTAAAAGGTGGGTCTAAGATAAATATTTCTATGCGTTACATACATCAGCACAAACTTTCCACCTATAGTTTTAAAGGGTATAAAAATCAATTTCGATAAAAAGTGTGAGTTAGGGCCTTTCTACACGAGACCGACGATATAGAAAATTTAAAAATATCTGTAATTAAGTATAAAATATCAGTTATTGCAAATAGATGTTATTTTTGCTTTTTTAGTTGTTAAACAAAAAAACACTTAAAAACGTATTTTTATATTGCATACCTTAAGGAGTTTCAAAGTTATTTATCCCTTATTTATTTATATTGATTTGTCTCTATATCAAAACAATTTATAATGTGAAGAAATTTCTTCTTGTCGTAACCAAAATTTATGATTTAAATGCGCATTTAACTTATAATATAGTTTAACTTTTATTTCCTAGGACCACCTAAAAGTATGCAACACGAATTTCTTAAATACCTTTTAGATCTTGAATGGTATCTTATGTCGTGTTTTAATTTAAAAATTTTGTAAATATTGATAATTGATAATATTTGAGAGCCTTACATTTGAAGGCCTTTTTATATTCCTTTTAACGACATATCAACGCTCAGAGCTGAAAACTAACATACGAATTTATATGATAATATTATTACATCAGTGTGTTCAATGAAGGAAAATATTGTCAGCCAGTGAAATGGAAGAAGAGATGATGATGATGATGACGTTGATGACAAGTATTTGGTAAAAGGAAACAATATCAAAATTTATTTGGTATAACCAGCAAAAATAGCTACTCATATAGAAACAGAGAAAGAAAAAATAAAATTTAACACTTTTAATAAAATACATACAAACATATCGCATGTTTATATGAAAAGTAACGTAAATGAAAATGTTCATATATGTTAATATGTGTAAGAGATATTTCAATAATAAAATTATCAAACAACAAAAAGGACATTTCTATATACATTCCTCTTCTTCTGACGCCCATATGACAGGACATCAAAAAGAATATTGTTTTAAATTATTAATTTAAATTCCACTTACAATTCTCCTCAGCTTTTATTTCTCAATATCAATACAAATTTATTTTTTTTTTATAAAATTTAATGAACTTGTATTGACACATAATCAATTAAAGCGGTCAATTATTTAAAAACAGGAATGTAAAATTAAAAATGTTAACTGCTATTTTTAATTGATTTGGTTTCCGGTGGATATATATATGTGTATGTAAGTCATGTATATGGAAAAAGATCCTTTGTCAATATCATTGATGAGCAATAATGGTCATTTTATGATGCTTTGTACCAACAAAAAAAATGTTATTAATTTTATAATGTTGACATGTCATGGCTGCTGTCTTTGACAAGTTGAAAATAAGGTTTAAGCCAAATTAAAGATAATTGTTTAAAAAATCATTCACAGGGGAAAATAGAAAAGGATTTAGGAATATTAATATTATAAATGTTAAAGTCATATATTAAACAAGTAAAATATTTGAATGCGCCAAATTTTATGTACCCACCGTTAAATTCAATTGCTATAATGTGGTCCGATTCTTGCAAAATTAAATATATTAAATTAAATTTCTCGGTGATCTTTCAATTAATTGAGAATCGATAGAATGGAAATAATTTATCATTTGTAAACAGTTAATTTTATTTACTTTTCATCGATCGCGTGTTATTGCTGCAGGCTTTTCGCGAAATGAATAATTACATGTTAATAATAACATTTTTTATCTGACTATGAGACTAGTCTGGAATCAGATTTAAGCTCAGAAATAGATCTATTCTATTTATTATAAGTCAAAGAAAAAATCCGATTATATTTGAAACTCTCCATATAAGTTTCTCAAATGCAAATGCTTTTACCTTAAAACCCATATAATTGTCAATCTCAATCTCAGCACCAACCATAAACTTTTATCTGCTTCAAATCTAAGAACAATAAAAAGAAACTGCAAATTTCTACCTTTATCTCGACCAATAAAATAGAAAAATATAAAAAATTTAACTTCTAACGAAAAAAAAACTTCTAACGAAGGAAAAAGAGATTATTGATACTAGAGTTCTTAGAGACAATGCTTATGTCAATTATCAAAATCAATTAACTGAAGAAAATCGTAAAATTTATTGCAAACTAAGAAATAAAGTCAAATTATTGATAAGAAAATACCGTAGGCAACATTACATGAAGATATTTGGTGGGTGCGAATCTAAAAAAATGTGGAAGATTATTAATAGCTCTGGATGCTTAGAAGGTGTTGAATCACAAATACAGAATATTGATGTCAACTTTCTCAATAAAACGTTTATTCTTAATGACAGTGATTTTAATAATAATACTTATAATTTTGATTCATTTAATGGCTGCATTGACGGATTTTGTTTTGAAACTGTATTTATTGATGATTTGTGGGATGCTTTATCAAAAGTTAAGTCGAATTCAATTGGAATAGATGGTTTTCCTATTAAATTTATCAAAATAGTTTTTCCATATATTTCTGAGCCCCTATTACATCTTTTTAACATGATTGTAACAACTTCTACTTATCCTGATGGATTCAAAATTGCTCGTATAGCACCTATTCCTAAAAAGCCGGTTAATAGTGGCTAC
The DNA here is from genome assembly GCA_933228675.1 of Stomorhina lunata. Lineage (NCBI taxonomy): Eukaryota > Metazoa > Arthropoda > Insecta > Diptera > Rhiniidae > Stomorhina > Stomorhina lunata. The sequence goes on along the minus strand of OW121743.1, from coordinate 118,974,347 downwards.
AGACCCTTAAGCATTTTACCCTCAGTTTCTAAGGTAATGGAACATATCCTTAAGTTACAGATACTTAAATATGTTTCTAAATATAATCTTATAAAGGATGTTCAGTATGCGTACAGGGAGGGATATAGTACTTCTGCTATGCTACTAGGTCTAATTGATACTGCAAGGGAGCATTTGAACAATGGTAATGATTGCGTTATGATATCCTTGGACCTGTCTAGAGCTTTCGATCGACTTGATCATAACATTCTTATTGATAAATTGAGGCATAAATTTAAATTTTCAGTCATGGCATGTAAACTTCTTTACTCCTATTTAACTAATAGGTTCCAATATGTAAATGTAAATGGAAATACGTCAGATATTGCACCTGTTATTTCTGGAGTACCTCAGGGCTCAGTTTTAGGACCAATTTTGTTCTTAGTATATTTGAATGATTTTGTAGAATCTTTAGATTTACAGTTGGTGAAGCCTTTTATTTTTGCCGATGACATTCAATTAATTTTTGGCCATTCTAAAAGTTTCCCTGATGTTCTACAGTCGGTAATAAATTTTACTCTTCAAAGTGTACAAAATTGGATGACATCTAATAAACTATCTATAAATGCTGCAAAAACTAAAGCAATAAATTTTCGCATGAGTCAGCGAAGAACTGTTTACCCTAGAATTACTATAAATGGTACTGATATAAGCTATGTTGAATCTCTTACCTGTTTGGGTGTTACTATTGATCAAAGTCTAACTTTCAGTGAACATATTGATAAAGTTTCTTCCAGAGTTAGCTATGCTCTGAGAAGATTGTATGCTTGTGGATTGCATTTACCTACAAGGATAAAGTATATCCTTGCCCATACATTATTAATGCCTAACATAAATTATTGCTTGGAAGTTTTTTCAGGTACATTAGAATATAATATTGATAAGCTAACTAATATTGTTAAAAGAATTGTAAGGTTTGTATATGGTATTGGGTACCGTGATCATGTGTCTCATGCTATAGTCCAATTTCTAGGTTGTTCTGTACCACAATATTTTAAGTTCCGCAATTTGTTATTTTTTTATAAAGTAATTTTAAATGGTACACCAAGTTATTTGAGATCAAAATTTAAATTTTTAAGATCAGAACGAAATCCTCAGATTTTTGAACCATTGATATCATGTTTAATATATGAAGAATCGTTTCTCATAAGAATTGCAAGAGACTGGAATTTTTTACCAATTGATTTACGTAAATTCACTTATTCTTTGAATGCTTTTAAGAGAAAACTTTTTTCTTACATTGGAGGCTATCTGTCATAAACTACAAAATTCTTCACAGGTTTTCCCCATATTAGCCATAAACCCAATTACTAAAATCACTTTGAAGTTATTGCTATCTGCTGTTTTAAGGACCTTTGTATATATTTTTTATGTCATAAGGCTACTCCATATCCAAAAAGAAAATGTACAATTTAATTTAAATTTTTTTTTTAAGTACCATTAAATATTTCATTAATATATAAAAATTATTTGTTAATTAAGTTTAATAATTGTTACTCATATAGAATTCAAGTAATACGTTTTTGGCCTTGAAGGCTTTTGTATTACAAACGAAAAATAAATAAATAAAATAAAATATTGCAGCCCCAAGTTACCACGAAAACTGCAGTTACCAACAAAAGAAAGCAAGTAAATCAGAAACAGCAAATCTACTTTTGTATAACAAAATGTGGAGACTCAAAATGTGAATATCAGGCTTTTAAAGTTGGAAAACAAAGAAAAACATTGTGGCTTTAAAAGAAAATAGAAAAACGATCCCAAAATTTAAATAGGAAAATAAAATCTACTAACTAAAGGATATAGAGCCATTTCTATATCCTTTAGTTTCCAAGGAAATTAAAGTTTTATATTTTCATATAAAAATTTTCAAAAAATTAGGTTTTGGTACGAATTTTGAATTTTTTTAGTGATCACAGATTTTTGCCCAAATGGCTCTATCTCCTCTAGTTTTCAAGGAAATTGAAGTTTTATAATTTTATAAAAATTTTTTTAAAAATTAGGTTGGTTTTGGCACGAATTTTTAAATTTTTTTCACTGATCACAGATTTTTGCCCAAATGGCTCTATCTCCTCTAGTTTCCAAGGAAATTGAAGTTTTACATTTTCGTATAAAAATCTTCAAAAATTTAGGTTTTGGTACGAATTTCGAAATTTTTTTTAGTAATCACAGATTTTTGCCCAAATTGCTCTATCTCCTCTAGTCTCCAAGGAAATTGAAGATTTATATTTTCATATAAAAATTTTCAAAAAATTAGGTTTTAGACGAATTATTAAATTTTTTCAGTGATCACAGATTTTTGCCCAAATGGCTCTATCTCCTCTAGTTTCCAAGGAAATTAAAGTCTTACATTTTCATATAAATATTATCAAAAAATTAGGTTTTGGTACGAATTTTGAAATTTTTTTTAGTGATCACAGATTTTTGCCCAAATTGCTCTATCTCCTCTAGTTTCCAAGGAAATTGAAGTTTTATTTTTTTATAAAATAAAAATTCAAAAAATTAGGTTTTGGTACGAATTTTGAAATTTTGTTTAGTGATCACAGATTTTTGCCCAAATTGCTCTATCTCCTCTAATTTCCAAGGAAATTGAAGTTTTATATTTTTATAAAAAAAAATTCAAAAAATTAGGTTTTGGTACGAATTTTGAAATTTTTTTTAGTGATCACAGATTTTTGCCCAAATTGCTCTATCTCCTCTAGTTTCCAAGGAAATTGAAGTTTTATTATACCCTTCACCAATAGGTGAAAGGGTATTATAAGTTTGTGATTCCGTTTGTAATTTTTTTATTAGTGATCGTAGACCCCATAAAAATTATACCGATCGACTCAGAATCGGGAGGAGAATCGATTAAGCGATGTCCGTCTGTCTGTCTGTCTGTCTGTCTGTCCGTCCGTCTGTCTGTCTGTCTGTTGAAATCAAGTTTCTGAAGCCCCTGGAGGATGGACTTACATAAATTATATATCAGATTTTAGGAAATTCTCCCGCAATGAACGCTATTAAATTTCATTAAAATCGGTTTATAAACACCGAAAATATCGAAAAAATACCAAAAATTAGACGAAAATTTTAAAATTTTTGATTGAAACACACTTTTAAATAACAAGAGAAAAAAGATACTCCTGGTGTACATGTGATAATATGTTATATATCAGATTGTAGGAAATATTTTCCCAAAGCACTCTGTAAAATTTTATCAAAATCGGTCCATAAACAACTGAGATATTGCCAAAACACTAAATTTTATGTATCGCAAATTGCCCAAAGTACGCATTAGGGAATGTTTGTTGAAAAAATGAAATGCAGAAATAGGAAAAAACCATCCTCCTTTAGCACGGACATACGTACATTTTATATCAGATTTTAGGAAATTCCCCCACCAAGCACGTTATTAAATTTTATCAAAAGCGGTCCATAAACAATTGAGATATCGCAATAACACTACATTTGATGTACAGCAAATTGCCCAAAGTACGTGTCTAAGAAATTTTGTTTACATTTTGTAAGTATTGTTTCAGCGATATCTCAGGTGTTTATGGACCGATTGTGATGAAATTTGACATCGTTCTTTATGGGAGGATTTTCTAAAATCTGATATATATACTCCACAAATCTGATTATGAATACCATTCAAATTGTACCGATCAACTCTGAATCGGCACAAGAATCGATTTCGCGACCTCCGTCCGTCTGTCCGTCCGTCTGTTTGTTTGCCCGTCCGTCCGTCTGTTTGTTTGTCCGTCCGTCTACATGTCCGTCCGTCTACCTGTCTGTCCTTTTTTCTGTTGTAGTCAAGTTTTTGGAGCTCCTGTTTTGTCGATATCTCAGATGTTTATTTTGATGAAGTTTAATAGTGTCCTTCGCAGGGGATTATCTAAATCCTGATGCATTCTGTAATTTGTGGTAGATATAATTTAGCGTTTAAGCGATGGTGTTTTGAACGACAATGAAATGAAATTCAGGGTGGGACAATTCAGGAGCTCCACAAATCTGGTTTTATTTAGCAGACAGGCACACTGCATTTATCTTAATTTTGTGTCTGACTTTTGAACATTATGATAACATTTGAGAATGTATTATATATCAAATTATAGGTAATCTTCCTAGGAAGTACAAAAATGCAGCTGATTACATGATATCCATTCAAAACCTACATATGTATGTAAGTATCTCACATATCAACAAAAATTTAAATTTTTTAATTGCAATTGGGAGAAATCCGTTCACGTTTGATAATTGATTCCGTATAACTTCGCCTAAGGCAATCTCTTAGTAGCTAATAAGTGACAAATTATAATAGATACGATGATGACATTTAGTATAAAGACGTTGTACAATATTGATATTCAGGACAATAGCGCCTAAAATAAACTTTCTAGAGGTACAACATTTGACAAAAGTATTTCTGATCTCTTGAAAAGTTCGATATTGAAAATGGGCGAGCTCTATTCACATTTAGTGAAATCTCCCACATAAACCAGACCGGGAATCGATTTAATGCTGATAAATTAAATCATAATAAAATTGCACAAAGAACTAGAGCAAAACTTTCCAAACATCCATCGGACAGATCGAAAGAACTAAACATCCCAAATATTATTGATGAAGTGTTCATTTTAATTAATTAACTAACTTCAAATTAATAAGTAAACTTTTCCGACAAAGCTGATAACCATCCATTCAAAAGCTATATATTTCACGTATGTATCTAAAACTAAGAGTGTATACCCTATAATTTGAAGGCTTGTATACATTGACAATCATTGTTAAAGCTTTGACCTAAATCAGTCCGCTAACTTCAGAGTTTTACATAACTAATCAAGAACTTTTACTAGTTGGATAATTCGTACGAATTAAAGTGCACAACCCTCACTGGGCACAGCGTTTTTGGGTTGCATGTCAGAATACTTAAACTTCATCAAATCGATGTGCTATTGCAAATGTAAGGGCATCTACATTTTGAAGCATCTTTTCTGCATGGTTTATCTGGTCTATCGAACTTTATTAAATGTTCGTAAAATATGTGTCTATTTTATTTCGAAGCTACTGGCTGGCTTAAATATGCATTCTCTACTTGTAGTCTAGTAATCATTATCTTTCACAAAGGGACCACTTTAGAACCCAAGTGAAGCTTCCCTAGACATCAGCCACCTGCCCAACCTAACCTTTGGGTGCATAACTATTCTAGATGAGGACGCCACCGAAAAGGTTTTCGTTTTCCGACTCTTAACTTTGAAGACTCTTTGCATATAATACTAGTATAACCAAATATTGCTACGAATTACATTAAGTACTTTTGGAACACCATTGGTGAAGGGTATCCAAGATTCGGCAAAGCCGAATATACCACTCTTACTTGTTTTTTTATAAAATAAAAATTCAAAAAATTAGGTTTTGGTACGAATTTTGAAATTTTGTTTAGTGATCACAGATTTTTGCCCAAATTGCTCTATCTCCTCTAATTTCCAAGGAAATTGAAGTTTTATATTTTTATAAAAAAAAATTCAAAAAATTAGGTTTTGGTACGAATTTTGAAATTTTTTTTAGTGATCACAGATTTTTGCCCTAATAGCTCTATATCCTCTAGTTTCCAAGGAAATTAAAGTTTTATATTTTTATAAAAAAAAATCAAAAATTAGGTTTTGGTACGAATTTTGAAATTTTTTTTTAGTGATCACAGATTTTTGCCCAAATTGCTCTATCTCCTCTAGTTTCCAAGGAAGTTGAAGTTTTATATTTTTATAAAAAAAATTTTAAAAATTAGGTTTGGTACGAATTTTGAAATTTTTTTTAGTCATCACAGATTTTTGCCCAAATTGCTCTATCTCCTCTAGTTTCCAAGGAAATTTAAGTTTTATATTTTCATATAATAATTTTAAAAAAATTAGGTTTTGGTACGAATTTTAAAAATTTTTTTTAGTCATCACAGATTTTTGCCCAAATTGCTCTATCTCCTCTAGTTTCCAAGGAAATTGAAGTTTTATATTTTCATATAAACATTTTAAAAAATTTAGGTTTTGGTACAAATTTTGAAATTGTTTTTAGTGATCACAGATTTTTGCCCGAATTGCCCTATGTCCTCTAGTTTCCAAGGAAATTGAAGTTTTATATTTTCATATAAAAATTTTCAAAAAATTAGGTTTTGGTACGAATTTTAAAATTTTTTTTAGTGATCACAGGTTTTTGCCCAAATTGCTCTATTTCCTCTAGTTTCCAAGGAAATTGAAATTTTATATTTAAAAAAAATCGAAAACTTAGGTCGTGGTACGAATTTTAAATCTTTTTTAGTGATCCCAGATTTTTGCTCAAATTGCTCCTCTAGTTTCCAAGGAAATTGAAGTTTTATATTTTTATTAAAAAAATTTCAAAAAATTAGGTTTTGGTACGAATTTTAAAATTTATTTTAGTGATCACAGATTTTTGCCCAAATTGCTCTATCTCCTCTAGTTTCCAATGAAATTGAAATTTTAAATTTTCTATAAAAATTTTCAAAAATTTTGGTTTTGTAAGAATTTTGAAATTTTTTTTATTGCTTATCTCTTCTAGTTTCCAAGGAAATTGAAGTTTTATGTTTTCATATAAAAATTTTTAAAAATTTAGGTTTTGGTACGAATTTTAAATCTTTTTTTAGTGATCCCAGATTTTTGCCCAAATGGCTCTATCTCCTCTAGTTTCCAAGGAAATTGGAGTTTTATATTTTCATATAAAAATTTTCAAAAATTTAGGTTTTGGTACAAATTTTGAAATTTTTTTAGTGATCACAGATTTTTGCCCAAATTGATCTAGCTACTCTAGTTTCCAAGAAAATTGAAGTGAATTTTATTAGCACAAATTTTTCAAGAAAAATTAGATGAAAACTTAATTCGTTTATATGTTAATAAATAGGCCTCCAATTAGGAAAAGGAGTTTCATTTGTGGTCACACAAATAGATTTTTGCCCAAATGGCTCTTGAAATTTGAAATTTTTTTTAGTGATTACAGATTTTTGCCAAATTGCTCTATCTCCTCCAGTTTCCAAGGAATTTGAAGTTTTATATTTTCATATAAAAATTTTCAAAAATTAAGATTTTGGTACAAAATTTGAAATTTTTTTAGTGATCACAGATTTTTGCCCAAATTGATCTAGCTACTCTAGTTTCCAAGAAAATTGAAGTGAATTTTATTAGCACAAATTTTTCAAGAAAAATTAGATGAAAACTTAAGTCGTTTATATGTTAATAAATAAGCCTCCAATTAGGAAAAGGAGTTTCATTTGTGGGCACACATAATTTTAAGTAAAAATAGAGGAAAAGTTTCATTTATATTTTTTTGTATAGTCCTTTAATTGAGAAAAAGAGCTTAATTTATGTCCATAACGAATTTTGAATCGAAAATATTATTGAATATAAAATCGTCGATATTTTTTCAATTTAAGAATTATAATAATTGCTTGTAAATCCTTAAATAGAACTTCAATTGAAAAAAAAAGAAATATGTTTTGAAACTTGTGTATGCATGTTGGTGATATTGTGGTTGGTCAGTAAACAAACGGAAACGGAAATGAACTTTTAAAAGACTTGATAAAAACAGAAAGGGGGGAAAACCAAACTAAGCCAAAGAGAATAGGCTAAGTAAAATAAAATTGCAACAAAGCAAATAAAAATAATAACAATAAAACTAAAAGTAAAACTTATGTTATAACAATATACTCCAATGGTAAGGACTATGGTTTCTACTTAAATAAATGGTTATTTAGTTGAAATATACTTGATTCTTATGTATGAATGTATGTATGTAAAAGCAAATCCCAGGAAAAACTTAGCTTAATGTCCTTAAGATATCGTCATTTTCCAAGTCGTATTTTTTCTATCTTCTGCAATTTTTTAGAAAAACTCATGTAATGGTATTCCTATACGAATGTTTCAGAATAACTGATTTTAGTACATATCATATTTTTGATGATCACGGATTTTCACAAATTTTTACTGGGTTGTATGTATGTTTAAAACATTTATATACATTTCAAAACAACTTTATAAGTACAGAATGTAAGTATTTAAGTACATGCATATGCATGAATACGAAAAAAGACAAATGACCAACTTTTAATGGTTTTCTTTTGTCTTTTTTTTCACATTTTATTGCTCTTAAGCGAGAAAGACTCTTGGCAAAAGGTTTAGGAACAACAACAACAAAAAATCAACAACACGAAATATTAAATAAATTGTACTTATTAAAAAATAAACAACAACACTAATAATACTTGAATAATAACAAGGATTTTCTTTTATACAAAAATTTTAAATGATTTTCCTTCCTTTTCCAGGCACTTTGTAGCTAAACAAATACGTATTTTTTTATATTATTAACAACAGCAAAAAATAACATATTTTTATTTTAAAAGCAGTAATATTTAATAAGGATCCTTGGTCTCTTTGGTTATGTTCACTCATATTAGAATAAGGATTTGTGAAAATAAACACTCAGACAGTTATAAATACACACACCCACACACACTCACATGCAAATGAGCAGGGGAATTTGAAAGGTAAAAAGGGACCCTAAAAGCCAAAAAAAAAAACAGCAGCAGGAGCAGTAAGTACCTCAATAATAATAACAGCCGAAAAATGGCTATAAAAGCAAAACAACAGGAAATTGCACTTCAAAAGACAATAATCATAATAAAGCTAATGCGTACAAAGCTACAACTTCAATTTACTTACTCACCCTCTGCGTCTCATAATATGAAATTTACACTTCATAGAAATTATGCTATTTCAAAATAGCTTAAAATCAGGAAAGACAAATTTAGAAAACTTAACAACTACAAAAATAAGTTTCTCTTACAAACTACAAGAGATAAGGCTCAAAAAGTAAAATTTTTAAAGTAGATTTTTTTAAATTTTACAGGTTAATTTGAAAGCGAGTTTACCTTGAAAACTACAAGCCAAAATATGCAATTAAATTATGTCGATTTGGTCAACATATGAAATAACTATCACATAAGTTGTGGGTTAATAAAAATATGGTGTTTTGAAAGTTAAAGATCTGTCATTATACCCTTCACCACCATAGATGGAAAGGGTATATTGGGTTTGTGCTGATGTTTGTAATGCATAGAAATACCAATCGACTTAGAAACACTAACGATGTCCGTCCGGCTGGCTGGCTGGTTATCCATGTAAATTTGTTATCATTATACAGGTCGTAGCTTTAAAGATGATTTGATGAAATTTGGCACATATTCATATTTTGGTCCAAGGACGATTACTATTATTTTTGGGTGAAATCGGATTACTATTTCGGGTACTTCCCAAAGGGATGCCTTCCCGGAATAAAGTTTTTGGTCCCTTACAGCTACAAATTCAGTTGTATTTTAACAAATATTGGCAAATATTGCATAACCTTAATCAGTGTTCCTATTTGACCATACCTCTCATACAAGACACATTCTCAAAACACGTTTATATACACATAAAAACACAAAAACGTTATAACTCTAAAGATAAATGCACTTGATTATATTAATTTTGCACAGATAAATATTTTATAAATATGAACCAATAACCAAAATGTGGTAACTATCATTCCACAATTAACCCTAGCTCCCATATTAGGCCATTAGCCAGAAATTATATAAATATCGAAATTTTGAAAAAATAGCACATAGTATATATATATATATATATGTATGTATGTCTCTAAGACTTAAGGAAAACTTGTTTAATTGTTGGTCCATATATGACCTTAGTAGTGAAGAGTATTATATGGTCGGGCTTGACCACCCATAGCTTTTCTTACTTGTTTTAATTTCAATTGATCTCAACCTCCTGCAGGCAAGCCAAGGGCTTCGCGGCATTAGAATTAATTAAATAATATTTTTTTAATAGTTTTTAATAAATGAATAAATTATAAAAAAAAATATTCAGGGACCAAATCGTCGCATTCCATATCGATTTCGATCGGTAACGAATGCGACGATAAGATTTTTCAGAAACATTTGTGTAGCATATAAGGTTAAAGTACCTGGTTGACCGAGCCTTGCTCGGAGCTTTATGATAAGCATTTCGTGGTAAATTTTGAAGTTTTCATATATTTTATTAAACAAAGTACTCGCGCTGCTGCACCACCAACTAAAATAAATTTAGGAGAAGATCCAATTAATTTGGAATCATTTTATTAATTTTGAGCCGACGAAGGTTTCTTAGTTGTTATAAACATTTTCAGTAATTTTCAGTGGCTCCACCTGGCAGAAATTGTTCATACCAACTAAGAAACCTTCGTCAGCTCCATGCACAACAACTTTGCTAAAGATCATACCATGATCAAATGCACAGCTTACTATTTAATTCATTTTGAGTAATTTTCACCGGTGCCACCTGTCGGAAATGCACAGTTTACAATTTAATTCATTTTGAGTAATTTTCACTGTGGCCACCTATCGGAAATTTATCATACCAATAAAAAAAACCTTCGCTGTCTCATGCTTAACAAACTTTGCTAAAGATCATAGCATAATTAAATGCTCAGTTTACTATTTAATTCATTTTGAGTAATTTTCGCTGTCGCCACCTATCGGAAATTTGTCATAGCAACAAAAAAAAACCTTCGCTTTCTCATGCTTAACAAACTTTGCTAAAGATCATAGCATAATTAAATGCACAGTTTACTATTTAATTCACTTTGAATAATTTTCAGTGGCGCCATCTATCGAAAATTGTTCATAGCAACTAAGAAACCTTCGTCGATTCATGCGCAACAACTTTGCTAAAGACCATAGGATGATCAAATGCACAGTTTACGATTTAATTAATTTTGAGTAATTTTCACTGGCGCCACCTGTCGGCAATTGGTCATACCTACTTGGAAACCTTCGTCGACTCGTGCTCAACAAATTTGCTAAAGATCATAGCATGACTAAATGCTCAGTTTACGATTTAATTCATTTTGAGTAATTTTTAGTGGCGCCACCTGTCCGAAATTAGTTATATCAACTTAGAAATCTTCATCGGCTCATGCTCAACAACTTTGCTAAAAAGCATAATATGATCATATGCATAGTTCACTGTTCTATAAAGGACGTATATTTATAACGTTACCAATTTATAACAGTGGGTTAAAAATAGTATCAAAATAACTGCTCTCACCCTTTTTTCCGCCCTATCGGGCATAGTTTCAAAAAAAGTACCAAGCACCTCTTCACTTATATTTCTTCCTGTTTACAACAAAATTAAAATTTATTACTTTAGGAGATATAATGTTTTATATTTTTTCCGGCGATTTTGCCCCAGTATTCATAATGCATAATCTTTAAGTTCCTGGAATTTCCTCATCTTGATTCTGCTCGTGTCCAAATTTACAGGGGTGTCATTTTATTTCAGATCTTTGCAGTTTCATCTCTGATCCAGGAGCTAGTGCCCATATAGAAGCAATAGCTATATATATCACCATATAACTCAGTTCTTGGCTCGAGCCTTTCTTGGCGGCTTCGTTAGCAATTGAGTTGCCTTCGACTATATAATGACCGGCAACCCAATGCTTCTTGAACCTTAACCTGGCAGACAAGTTGTTTAGAGATAATCTACATCTTTATATGTGATGTTTTATCTTTGCAGGGCTTTAAGAGCCGCCTGACTATCAACGAAGATGGCCAGTTCACCTCACAGTTATTTTATATAGAAGCTTTTCGTAATGCAAAATGATCTGCCTGGAAGACATTACACTTATCCGTAAGGCTATGTGGCCTTCTAAAGTTTTGTTCAAGCAGATAGACAAATAGGCACGGGTTAATGCCCATATCCATCTTTAATCCATCAGAAATAATTGAATTGCCCTGATAGGGCGAAGTGCGATTCTTCCACTTGGTCCTGTCATGAATTACTAAACAGCAACTTCCAGACACTTTCATACATTGATTTTTCGTATGGTCGTTTTGAAAAGTCCCAATAAATATAGATTATACCGCTTTTACTCTAATTCGGAACAACTACTAGAGACAATTATTCAATGAGAAAAAGCTAAGGCACATACACGTAATCATTAAATATATGTTTGTTTGTTTGTGCGTTTATGTATTTTTTGTTGTTCTTTAGACACTTTAAGTAAACTTTGAGTCAACTTTTAATTCTTTCCATCCATCTAATAGCTTGCTGTTCGAGATACTACTTAAAAATTTTGCCCGATGATAACTATAGCTCTACATCATTAAGTAAAGGTAGTTTGAAATTGTCTACATTGTACTTCTTAGTGAAGAGAACTAACTAAATTTTTAGGAATTCATTTTTTACTGGCCCAGGAAGATATTTTTCCTAGTGCCGATTGCATAATCTGAAGCATTCTATGAAGAAATTTTCTTAATACAAGTATTAATGCATCATCAGCGTACGCCTTAGCCATCCTTTTCAGTTGGTCAATTCTACTGCGTACGACATTGAATGCTACTAACTGCAGAAGTAAAGATAAGTCATTTAAAAACTTAATTATGTAATAAGAAAAATAAACCTGATGACCTGATGAACCCGAAGAACATAACTATTTGAATTAGAAATATGTACTTACTTTAATAACATAAAAGTAATGCCTACCGTGCGTTGTAGTCATTTCATAGCATTTAACTTCATAGCTATGTAAGTAAAGCCCATAACCAAAGCTTTGCTAGGTTAAAGTATAAACCCTTCCCATCCAAGGGAATTTTTATGAAAAATTAAAAAAAGGGAGTTTGAAGAGGATTTGGCTAACGTTAGGCGAATTGTCATGTATACTCTAAAAATAGATACTTTAGCTTAATTCATTAATTTAATTTTTCCTGTAATAAATTACCAGGTAAGTCTTTTTATACTTTGGCAACCATTAAAAGATCCTTAACCTTTAAAAAAAATTCAAATAAAATTCCGTTACAAATTCTAATAATTTATATTTTTTTCTTGATAATTTATTATAACAACCCACATAGAAATGGCAAACACTTAACAAAATTTACTTAATAACTGCTAAGAGAAATAAAACAGTAACAAAATAATAACGACAAAAACGCATAAATTATAGTAAAATTACAAATAATTATACAAATGCCTGGTTCCGGAAATAATCACTTCACATGTGTATACAAGAAATTATGATGTTGCTTTGGCTGCTGCTGCCACTGCTACAGATAGAACAAATTACAAATTTTGTTGCCAGTACAAATAATTATGAAGATGATGATAGTAATGATGCTTTTGCTGCTGCTGCTGCTTCTGTTTCTGTCGAGGATGCAACAATAAACATTTTACACTAGAGTACACTTCTGGCCCTCTCAGAACAGATGACAAAACTGGCAGGAAATACATAAGAGTCGGAATGAAGATAGAGCAAAAATAAAAATAGCAACCAACTTCAAAATTAAATATATCGTACACTACGAGTACATGTAAATGAAAAAATAGGATGAAATAAAAGGAAAGAGGCTAGCAAGAAGCTTTTAATGAAAATCTACTATTTCTACATACGAGTATTTTCTGATGCTGATTTTATATGTTTTATAAATTTATCTTGTGTTAACGTATGGTAACCAGGGTTACTACTACTAATCCCTAATAGACAGACTTACTTACATACATCTGTAAACTATATGATGGAAATTTATTTGTAGATGAAGGAAGCTGAGGGACAAATGATTATATGTATTGTAATATCAAAAGACTACAAGTTTATTGTATGTTGGGAAAAAGAAAATGTTACTTCCTTTTTTAATTTTCCTTTTTTTTTCTCTCCATATTCTAGTAGTTTGCTGTTGAACGAACCAGAAAAAAAAAGAGTTTGCATGTACTTGAATAATAATGGAAAACAATTGGTGTGTAGAATGAAAAAAACAACAATAACACAATAACAAATATCTAAATGCAAAAAAAAAATATGAAGTAGAAAAAACAATAGTATATGTGTAGGGGCCACATAAACTATAGTTGTTTAACAAGCTGCAATAATATAGAATAACAATCTGGGGTATACTATAGTAAATAAGGCTAAAAACATAAAAGTCCACTAAGCAGAGATTCTTAAAGATTAAAAAACTGTGAATTTTTACATCAAAAATAATTTTTTATAAATGACACCTAAATGTTTGTGTTACAAAAGCGATAGAAATTTAAAAGATTTTGTAACAAATCGTGTTGCATACTTTTAGGAGGTTATGCTTGCTTGAATTACAAGCATATTATAAAGAAGAAAAAAGGTACTATAGTCGAACAACCCCTAATAAAAGGAAGGTTGCGAAGGATTGATGATTAACCGATAAATAAAAGGCGTAAAGCTAGTCGTCACACTGGTCCAAAAGTGTTCACATAGTTATCAAAGAAAGCCTGCTAATAGCAGCTTTCCTAAGAACAAGTGCAGTATTATTGGAAATACTATGTTATTGAGTTTTCACAATTATCGCTTTTAGAGACAAGCGTTTTGTTGACTGCTTCCAAGTAGCTTTTAGGAAAATGGATAAGATATCCCAGTAAGAAAAAAGGTTTATTCTCAAATTGAGGATGATTTGAAAATAAATCTTTTTTCAAAGGTCAAACGTTTAATACTGATTTGATACTGATTTGAGAATACTAGCGTTCTCAACAAAATGGGGACTTTATTCTCAAATTGAGAAATGCCTTTATTCTCAAATCATTATCAAACCTCATTCTCAAAAGTTTTTAAAATGTGGATATCACCTACATGTGGAACATAAATTATTTTTTTTTATTGTTAGGTAAAAAAAATTTAAGAAACAAAAAAAATTTACTTATGCCTATGAATATTATTGAATTTTTAATCTTGACATTTTTTAAGGAAGGTTTTATGGTCACATAAGGATCAATTTTAAAAAATCCGAAAGAAATAACGAATTTCTTTGAAATGCAATGCCATTCCATTAAAATATCTTAAACATTATTTTTGTTTAACATAAATTATTTTTTTTAACGTTTGAAAAAAATTTGAAATAAGGTTTGATATCAAATTTATATAACACCATTTTTCAAATTATTCTCAAATCATCTTGGGGTTTGATAATGATTTGAGAATAACCTTTATTCTCAATTTGAGAAACTATCATTTTTCAAACGTTTATTCTCAAATGAACCCTCATTTGAAAATGAATGTGGATCTCAAACATCTGTTCAGGTTTGAAAAAAGTTTAAAAAAAACGTTTGATATCAAATGTAAAAGTCATCATATTTCAAACTTTTGACACTGTTCTTACCGGAATACTATAGATTTTGTCAATAAATATGATTCTAGAGAATGCGATATCCATAATATACCTTAGATTTAAATGACCGTACGAGACATTCCGTTAAATATCTCTTAGACTACTAGAGATAGTGTAGTACAGTAAGCATATTTTTCTTTCATTCTTAACTAGTTTTCGTATGTTTATACATTACGATCGGTTTATATTTACAAAAGTTATACGTACTAATAGGTTTTACATACAAAGGTGCTCAACTTTGGCTCAGTGTAGAGACATGTTTTTAAAAATTGGTCTAAAACTCCAACTACCCGTTGGCCGATTTCTGCATATTGTAGCTTAAAAGTTATTGAAGTAAAACCAAAAAAAAAAACTTCACATACAATATATTGCACCATAACTTCTAAACCATTTGGAAAAAAATTAATTAGTTTGTCGAAAGTAGCAAACTAACAAAGAACAAAAATGTTATGTACCAAAACACTCCCCGTTTTTGTTTAATTTAGGTTCTTTGTCGCTTATGGTCAATATTTTTCCTGTCGCTTGTTGCTATGTTGGCTCAAAGAATGTGATGGCCAGATGAAGATTTTGCTTTTACTAAATGCCGAGTTCCTATCGAGTCTTGCCCAATCTGAGAGCTTGCTTATGTTGTATATGGATTTATATTTAAAATTTTATCTTATAATAATATAAGGCTATCTCGAAGACGGCTGTAATGATTTAGATTAAATGTGGACGGTAAGTACCTTTTTTGTCGTATAGATTAACTTAGAAGGGATTTTTGGAAATTTTGCCGCTAAAGGAGTAAAAAGTGAAAAAATTCAAAACGTTATATCTCCCAAAGTAACTGGTACTTTTTTTTAAAACTATGCCCGATATAGAATACAAAAGGCTGAAACTAGTTTTGTTGGTACTATTTTTAACCCACTCTTATCTTTTGAACCAATGAATATAGAAAGGAACTTTATACTGCAATCAATAAACGTGAAAAAAACAATGAACACGTGTATGGTACTTTTTTGATACCAGGGGCCAAAATGGGTAAAAAAAAGGATAAAAATATAACTTTACATTTCATAAATTAATATGAATAGGAACAATATGTTAACTGCGTTTTAAGAAAATGTACCGAATTCAATTTGTACCAAATATGCATATGGAGCTTTTTTGAAAATTAGGGTATAAAAAGGGGGAAACATTGGTGACGTTATAACTTTTAAAGTACAAGATATATCTATATATTCTATATTCTATATATATATATATATATATATATATATATATATATATATATATATATATATATATATATATATATATATATGTCCATTAAAGTAAACTGTGCATTTGATCATGTTATGTTCCTTAGCAAAGTTGTCGAGCATAAGACGGCGAAGATTTCTAATTTGGTACGACTAATTTTCGATTTCCAGGTGGCGCCACTGAAAATTACTCAAAATCAATTAAATCGTAAACTATAAATTTGATCATGCTGTGATCTTTGGCAAAGTTGTTGCGCACGAATCGACGTAGGTTTCTTAGTTGCTATGAACGATCTTCCACTGAAAATTACACAAAATGAATTTAATCGTAAACTGTGCATTTGATAATGCTCTTATCTTTAGCAAAGTTGTTGCGCATGAGCCGACGTAGGTTTCTTAGATGGTATGAAACATTTTCGATAGATGACGCCACTGAAAATTACTCAAAATAAATTAAATCGTAAACTGTGCATTTGATTATGCTATGATCTCTAGCAAAGTTGTTGCGCATGAGACGACGAAGGTTTCTTAGTTGCTACGAACGATTTCCGACAAGTGGGGCCACAGAAAATTACACGAAATGAATTAAATCGTAAACAGTGCATTTGATAATGCTATTATCTTTAGTAAAGTTGTTGCGCATAAGTCAACCAAGTACTTATTTTGTTATTTAAGAAATTTGGTTGCATACTTTTAGTTATTTATAGAAAAGTGTATTGCAAACAAATTTATAAATTAATTTTTATGTTAAATAAATACCCGATTTCTAAAAAATCTACTTCCCTAACAAATTTCATAAAAATACCGAAAATATTTGTATAACAAAGTATAAATAATTTGAAACCTAAAAGTATGCAATATTTTAAATTTCTGTACCGTATTAATTAGTTAGGAAATGTTAAGAAAATTGACAAATTAGGTCCAATCTTTATAAACTAGAATTCATAATGACTTTAATTTCAAACATTTTATGTTTAAGAAAGAACATTTAGAGTCGAATTTATTTGGGAACCTCTGCTTGTTTGCTGGCAGGACAAAAAGAATATATGAAGTAGCTGTAACTACAAAAAATACACGTAGTATTAGTACATTTTTCTAATAGAACATATTTTTGAGTTTTGTAATCTACCGCCGAGTGGGGTACAGTGGTTTGAACTGCAAAAAAAACTTCAAGTACCAAAAGCTAAAAAGTTGAGAACCTGAATTTTGCAAAAAATTAAGTTTTTTAAATTGAAATGAATAGAATCCTGGTGAAAACTTTCCGCTGCCAATTTGATTAGTAGTTAAAGGACTTTTGAATAACTTTCTGTTATAAGTATATTCTTAGGAGGATGTATATGTATAAGAATATTTCCGTCAAATAGATGTTGTAATCTTTTGATAAATATAAATGATTGCAATCAATCCATTTAGCTCATAGAAAAAAACTACAAAAAAAACAATAGATATTAATGACTTATCATTTTATTTTAAGCTCCTAATAGTATACCCCAGTAAGAAAAAAGGTTTATTCTCAAATTGAGGATAATTTGAAAATAAATCTTTTTTCAAAGGTCAAACGTTTGATACTGATTTAATACTGATTTAAGAACAATAGCGTTCTCAACGAAAAGGGGACTTTTTTCTCAAATTGAGAAATGCCTTTATTCTCAAATCATTATCAAACCTCATTCTCAAAGGGTTTTCAAATGTGGATATCATCTACATTTGGAACATAAATAAAATGGCGTTGTATTTTTGATCTTTTTGAGCTGGTTTATTTTGTTTTTGAAAACGGTGCATCATATTTGAATTGTTTTGCTTAAAATATATTTTTTTATTGTTAGGTAAAAAAAATTTTAAGAAACAAAGAAAATTTACTTATGCATATGAATATTATTGAATTTTTAATCTTGACAATTTTTAAGCAAGGTTTAATGGTCAAGTATGGATCAATTTTAAAAAATCCGAAAGAAATAACGAATTTCTTTGAAATGCAATGCCATTCCATTAAAATATCTTAAGCATTAATTTTGTTTAACATAATTTTTTTTTTAATGTTTGAAAAAAGTTTGAAATAAGGTTTGATATAAAACACCATTTTTCAAATTATTCTCAAATCATCTTAGGGTTTGATAAAGATTTGAGAATAACCTTTATTCTCAATTTGAGAAACTATAATTTTTCAAACGATTATTCTCAAATGAACTTTCATTTGAAAATGAATGTGAATCTCAAACATCTGTTCAGGTTTGAAAAAAGTTTGAAAAAAACGTTTAACATCAAATGTAAAAGTCATCATATTTCAAACGATTGACACTGTTCTTACTGGGACTACAAAGTTAATTTTTCAAAATCTTTATAATTTCCAATCATGTCAGGAAAACAACTTTTAACTTCTTTGCAGAGAGTCGGAGCTTATGATGAGCTAACGTCACAAAAAGATTTTAAAAGAAAATTAACTAATAAAAAATAAGGCCTAACACTTCTACTAGGAAAGCATCTAGTTTCTGGTAAGCTCCTATAACTTTGTTCAAAAAGCTTATGTTACGCTGAAGTCACAAAAAGTTCAGAAAGTTCCAGAAAGAAATTCCGTAATGAAAAATATCGCTAGAACTTTTAATGAATTCACGCCTTATTGACTTACTTTATCTGGGACAAAATAGGCAAATTTTGTATTTTAAAAATTGTGTTGCATACTTTCAGGATTTTTTAAATATATATTTACATCAAAAATTGTTTAAAACTTATGTTTAGCATTGCTTTTTACCTGCGCATGGGAGTGTTGATCTTATTTTGGTGCAGCAGTGAAGTTTTTTGTATAACCAAATTTTAACACCCTGTTCCACTGTGCACCATATGAGTTGGTGAACGAGTAAGATAGGGAACAATAATAAGCACAAAGTTAGTTTACAGGCAATAACAATAAAAATATGGCCTCAACAGGATTAATATATTATTTCCGCTGCATGTTTATGCGTTTCTTTACTTATTTCATTTTATTCCACTTTTGTTTTTCATCTTTAGCTGCTAAAACTGTTTGTAATTTGTTCTTCTCCTGTGATGTTTCTTTTTTCATTTTTTTTACCCTAGATTTTTTCTTATTATTAAAGATTTTTGTTTTTCTGTTGATACTCCCCAGAGCAGGGAATTCATTTGTATCTGAGGCTCATGGATATGACTAAAATTTCAAGTTGTAGACTGATAATAAGTGTTTGAGGATGGAATTTTTCTGAAAAATAAAATGCTAAATTAAGCAAAAAATCGTACATTTATGTACATATATTGAAGTTGCCATTGAGTTCGTTTACCATTGAGTGGAAATAGAAATAAATACGTTTTTAGATAAATGGCTGACTAATTGTAAAAAAAAAACCTACACTTTTATGTATTTTTTTGCAGTAACTTCATATGTGTTAAAATATTCATAATCCAAGACAGTAGTGACAGGATTTGTGGGGCTAAATATAACCTAGCGAAACATTAATTACAAAAAGGAAATATATGTAATAAATTCCATTTTGTTGTTTGCTAAATGTATCTATTCTCAAGGGACTAGTAGTGATTCTAACCTATTAATTATTTCATAAAAAAAAATATGTAAAAGAAAATTTTTTGTTAAAACTAATTTATTTTTGTAATTGTATAAGATTTTAATCGATGAATTCAGGATGATCTGTAGTCTCAAAGGACTTATCTAAAAATAAGAAAATAAGAGCCAATAACATATGATTTTTTATTTCCAAATGAAGACGATTTTTAAAAATTAATAGATAAGATTAAGTTCAGGGAACACTTACAAATTTATCCCAGACCAGAATCCTAAAAGTATGCAATACTATTTTAATAATTTTTCGTTGATAGCTCTCATCGAAGGAATCAATTGTCTTCGACACAGGGGCCAAATTACGGCATTCGATATCGATCGAAATCTTAAATATTTTCAAAATATTTGTAAAGCATACTTTAAGGATAATCAAAATTATTTATAAGATGCACAGTTTACTATATTTTTTACTATATTTGCCAATAGATGAACAATAGTAATAGAGTTTTAATTGAACAATATATATTTTTAAAAACGAATCAAAATGGATACCAAATTTCAATAAACTTTTTGCATCGAAGTAACCTTGAACATCCCTAAAGTATACTTCACAATATTCCCTTAAAAGTCTGAAATTTCGATCGATATCGAATGCGGTAATTTGGCCCCAGGTCTCTTGTGATCTGTGCCTGACCCGATTTTAACAGATTAAACCACAAAACACCCTTTTGATCCCACTGACAGCTGGTCAGGCCTCTCCTCGTCTTCTTTTGGCCGTAAGATTCTACCAGCAATCGATAACATTATACCGATTAAAAAACTTGTTACACTCCAAACTACCATATTTGTTATTATTGACACAAACCATATGTGATAGTTAATCCATATTTTGTACAAATTGATATTATTAACTTATATAAGCAATAATATTTATGATCGAAATTAAATGAGGAGTTTATATTTTCTAGGGGCGAATTTCATGGACATTTGAATTGCGTACTTTTAGGAGGTTTGAGATAATCGAGATTGAAGAGGTTTATACTTAAACCTCCCAAAAGTGAGCTATACAATTTTGTATGAAGTCAGAGTCCAAATCGGTGCCTTCGATATCGACCGAAATTTAAGATATTTCGAAAACATTTATGTATCATACTTTTAGGATAATCTAAATAATATATAACATATAAGGTTCATTAGATTGTTTCTTATTTGTCAAAAGTTCCCTAATAGTAGAATAATTTTATTTAAACTTATTGTTTTGACAAACAAGCTAATATGTTTAGATGTCAAATTTTATTTAACTGCTTGCAAAATAAATTATTTTGAAAATCTCTAAGCTATGTTACACAATGTTTGTTAAAATGTCTGATGTTTCTATCGATTTGGTCCCAGATCAAATTTTGATTCGAGTGCTGAAATTTAATGAATATATCTTAAATAAATCTATTAAATACTAGCTGATTTTACCCGGCGTTGCCCGGGTTGGCAGTTAAAGTTTTTAACTTATTAACGTGTTAACACTTTCTTTAAAAATTAACAATTATGAAATATTTTTATTAATTTTTTAAATTGAATCCTTTATTAATGTGTTTGCATATTTGGTAAATATGGTAAATTTTTCTTAATGTATAATCCTAACTTGAACTAAAAAAACATTTAGAAAGAAAAAATGTGGTCCAGCCGTTCTCAAGATATACAATTTTAAAGAAAAAGAGGAATTTTATCCCCATTTTCCAATTCCAAGGTCACCGTTGGTTCATTTTCAAAAAAATTCAATAAGCGAAAAACTATCCTATAGTATGAAAATAATCACATTTAAAACTTTAATTAGTTAGGTTAAATCGTTTTCATCTTATCATCCATATTTGTCATTTTTAATATTTGACTTATATGGGAGGGGTCACGCCCATTTGAGATTTCACACGTAACTCAATATATACTGCAAAAATTAAAGACAAATCGGTCGGCGCGGTCATCCATATTTGTCATTTTTAATATTTTACTTATATGGGAGGGGCCACGCCCACTTGAGATTTAAAAAAAACCTAGACTATTTTACCCACCAGTCACACCTTTACATACTGTCTAAATTTCAGAAAAATCTTGCTTCATTATCTGCTATATTTGTCAATTTTAATATATGAGTTATATGGGAGGTGTCACGCCCACTTGAGATTTCCAAAAAAAAAAACCCTCGCCTATTTTAACCAGCGGTTACATCTTGCCATCTATATTTGTAATTTTTAATATATGAGTTATATGGGAGGGGTCACGTTGACTTGAGATTAAAAAAAAGACTTAGCCTATTTTAGCTACCGATCACACATTACCATACTGTCAAAATTTCAGAAAAATCGGGCCGCACGGTCATTCATATTTGTCATTTTTAATATATGAGTTATATGGGGTCACGCCCACTTGAGATTTTAGAAAAAAATACTCTAGGCTATTTTAACTACCAGTCACACCTTACTCCACTGTCAAAATTTCAGAAAAATCGCTCCTCTCGGTCGCCTATATTTGTCATTTTTAATACTTAGTTATATGAGAGGGGTCAAAGCGGAGTTACAAACAGCAAACTATTCATGGAATGTCTTATGCCTAACATCTCGCAATAGAGTTCGATATAAAAGGATGGTTGAGGCCCTATGCTCCACTGGGAGTCAAGGATAACAGAAGAATGGGAGGGGTCACGCCCACTTGAGATTTTGACACCTTACTACACTGTCAAAATTTCAGAAAAATCGATCCGCTAGTTTCGGAGATCCTTCCCAACAAACAACATACAAACAGATGCGGACATTTTTTTATAGATATAGATTTCAGAAAAATCGGTCCGCTAGTTTCGGAGATCATTCCCAACAAACAACATACAAACAGACGCGGACATTTTTTTATAGATATAGATTAGTTTACAAAAATCTTACTCGTATGAAATATTTGAAACTTACCTGAAAAGAAAAAAAAAACAATAGCATTAGAAATTACAACCAAAATATAAATATTAAATTATTAGAATAACTAATAACATTTTAATTTCATTACAAATCTTTCATAAATTATCTAGAAATATTCATTTAAAAAGCCATAAACTAAATGTGGTCTCATATAAAGATACAATTGTATGTTTGTTTTTCCTGATATTTGATTTAAATCACGGCTACATATTTCCACGCAATCTGTGCATTCAACTTTGGCTGAGTGAGTATATCTGCCTTGATACGTACGTGTATGTCAGATTGACATTTCAATACAGAGGTAAGAGCTGTTATAAATATACTCCTATAGGACGCATTTAGTATATAGTTAAATATGCATACATAGTATTTATTACATACCGATATTTATGTATATTTTACCTTTATAGATAAAGGTGTGCTTAAACAAATATGTTTTAGGTTTTACAAATGATTGAACTCGAACGTGCGTATATTTTTTTTTTTTTTTTTTGAAAAGAGGTCTACACCAAGTCACCTGCAAGCTGTTTAAACTTCTTCCTTTTATATAAACATTTTAAAGTGGATTCGACTAGAACATCTAGTTTATTACACTACATTGAGCATATGGAGTTAATGCCACTGCTCGAAAGAATTAGGATATGTAGGTTTTGTTCTGTAAACCACTGAAAAGGCTCTAATTACTAATATTAATCAAATTTCTAAAGTCTTAATTATTTAGTCGTAAGGTATTCTTCTTCTTAATATATCGGATCATAAAGCTGCAAAATTGGATTGAAAGTGATTTTTAGAACAGGGGCCAAATTACGGCATTCGATATCGATCGAAATCTTAGATATTTTCAAAACATTTGAATAGCATACTTTAAGGATATCAAAATTATTTAAAAGATGCACAGTTTATTATATTTTTTTGAAGTTATGATGAACAATAGTAAAAGAGTTTTAATTGAAGTTATTTAATTGAACAATATTTGGCCCCTGGGGCCAAATTACCGCATTCGATATCGATCGAAAACTCAGACTTTTAAGCGAATATTGTGAAGTATACTTTAGGGATATTCAAAGTTACTTAGATGCAAAAAGTTTATTTAAATTTGGTATCCATTTTGATTTGTTTTTAAAAATATATATTGATCAATTAATACTCTTTTACTATTGTTCATCTTTTTGCAAATAACTTGAAAAAAATTTAGTAAACTGTGCATCTTTTAAATAATTTTGATTATCCTTAAAGTATGCTACACAAATATTTTGAAAATATCTAAGATTTCGATCGATATCGAATGCCGTAATTTGGCCCCAGGCCTGATAAAAACAATTAAGAAAGTGCTAAAGTCGGTCAAGGGATGTAAATGGGATGCAGTTGTTACCTGGGTTTCCGGCTAACAGATAATAACTGTATTCAATTAATACTCACACCTCCTCGCGGTACATCCTGAAAACCTGAGCAACCTAGTTGAAGATGCGGTAAACAACTCGAGTGGGGTTTTAGGTCAGAGCCATTCCGATGTATTTGGTCTAAGGGTCTAAGATAATTGTACTTGGTAAAGTACGAAATTGTAGCGTCTGTTCAACATGTTAGTTGCGGCTGTCTCAGATCGAGCGGCTCGCCTTACAAACGTAGTTCTTGTCTTTGGACTCATCATCCATCGACTTAGCACTTACGATGTTTTAAGCATGGAAAGAAACAACTTTATAGAATATACTACTCCAAGGTGTAATCAAGCGAGAAATCCCCCTGCTACGGCAGCTGGCGCAAGGATTTTGGAGTTGCCTAATCTATGCAAGAACATCCTGATGAATGAAACTTGATGGCCTATGCTCCACTGGGACTCAAGGATAACAGAAGAAGAAAGTCGGTCAAGTCCGACCATATGAAACCTTAAATATTAGTTTTTGTTTACAAAAATGCAAATATTTGCTAAATTTTATCATCATACAAACATTTTCTCAAGACCTATATATTAAAGCTTTTTTCGTCACTGCCAGCTAGGATCAAATGAAGACCGAAGACAGTGGATTACAGTGTTTACAAAAATTATGTATGGAAACTTTAAATTGTCATTATCTTCAGATTTACGAGCATTGTAGTGATTTTTTTTTCTCATTTAGCGCGCTTTGATAGTAGAGTTTGTATGGGAGATATGGTCAAATGTGAACCATGTGATATTTGTGGCCAAAATATCAATTTCGGGAATTGGGGCCTATGTGAGGTACCATAAATAATGGACTGATTTTGACGAATTTCGATAGCTACTATCCACTATCAAAAAAATCATCTGTGCCTAATTTCATTAAATTTCCTTTAGAATTGCGACCTGTACTTTAATTACATAATTTAAATGGGAATTCAATGGAATTCCAGCCATGCAAGACGGACGGACGGAATGACTAACATCGCTAAATTGACTCAGAAAGTGATTCTAAGTCTATTGGTATATTAAAAGGTGAGTCTAAGACAAATATTTCTATGCGTTACATATATCAGCACAAACTTATAATACCCTCTCCACCTATGATGGCGAAGGCATAAAAATTGTATTGTAATTTAAAAAATAAAATAAATATTACTATCGAAAAAAATCCAATCGATTTTTAATAAGACTTTTTAAATATCACTAATCATTTGATGCAGGTCTCTAATACCTAAATACACTTGTGCTAGTTTACATACACATACATAATATGGTGTAAATATATATATCGTATATGTATGTGTGTGTGGTGTGTACGTGTATTATGTTAAAGTAGAGGTTAGTGTTTCTAATCTAAATCATTTAATGTGATTTCAATTTATATGCGTTAAGATTTCACTTAAACAAAATATTTGCCTAATAATTGTATTTGTCAATTTCGAAATCATGGGCCACTTAAATCTACAATCATAATATACATAAATACGAAGGTGTAAGAACATACAAACACTTAAGTATTAGATGGGAGCATAAAATTTTAGACTAAAAACTCAAAGTTTAAGCAGTTAGAATTGTGTAATCAAGCAAATTTGTATACTCAATTTATTTTGGTCCTTCGAGTCTGATTTTATATTTAATAATATTGAATAAGGTAAAGTTTAAAGTTCAAGAACCTGCTTTGACAAACAAACAAAGAAATATATTTAAATGTATAAGTTAATGGTCCTTCGAACTGAGTCTATTATATGTTCAATAACTGGTAGATTTATTCTGTTATCCTTGACTCCCAGTGGAGCATAGGGCCTCAACCATCCTTTTATATCGAACTCTATTGCGAGATGTTAGGCATACATCATTCCATGAACAATTTGCTGCTTGTTAATCCGCATTAATTGACCTTCTAAACGTTCTAGCAGGTGCACCAACACGACGGCCGCTTCCTTGTGGATTCCAACAAAGCCCATGTCGAGGAATTTTGGTATTTGGCCTTCGAAGTGTGTGGCCTATCCACCGCCATTTTTGTTGACATACCTCTAAAGAAAAAGTGATTTGGTTTATAGCGTTTAGTAGATTTTCATTTCTTATGAGATTTGGCCACCATATATTAAGGATTTTCCGCAAGCATTTGTTTGCAAAGGTTTGTAGGAGCTTATCGATGGCATTTGTGGATTTCGCAGTCGAAATACAAGACGGACTTGAAATTCGACTTAAATATTCGTAACTTAAATGTTGTTGATATTTGCAGAAGTTTGCAAATAGCTCGGAGAATGCCGAATGCACATTTTGGCTTATTAATACGTGATTCAATATCCTCGTAGGCGCCACCTTTTGTAGATACCAAACTACCAAGATAATTAAAGGTACCTACACATCCAATACCCTCGTTATCCACATTGATGTGTGGCGACGGGTTTGCGCCATAGCCACCAGGCATAATCTTTGTCTTGGAAATATTGACTTCCAGCCCAGCTGCCCGAGGTTCAACAGTAATAGCGCTAGTGTTTTCTTAAAGGTGACCTGGGCTTTAACTTAGAAGATATACGTCATCGGCGTATTCCAAGTCCTCGAGTTGTCTAAAGGGTGTCCATTGGATACCACGTCTACCATTCAGTGCCGTGTGCGTTATATTGGCGATGACAAGGATAAAAAGTATGGGTGATAAGATACATCCTTGTCTTACTCCAGTAGTAACATCGAACGGATTTGACACTTTACCTTTATGTAGAACCCGGCAGTTCGCGGATTTCATTACATTGCTCCAGTACAATTTTTACTGTGTTGATTAGATCTATTCTCTCGGAACCCAAACGGATTTTCGAGGAGTATAATACAGCTAGTAATACAGATTAATCGCTAGATCAAAGCTTAAGCAGTTTAAATCGTGTAATGAAGCAAATTTTTATACTCAATTTATTTTGGTCCCTTCGAGTCGGATTGTAGTTTTACTGAAATTGAAAGTTCAAAATTCAAGAACCTGCTTTGACAAACAAACAAAGAAATCCATTTAATTAAAAAGTTTTACTGTAGTGTATTGCACTAAGATCCCAATTTATAACAATTATTTACTATTGTAATAAACAGTTTTTTGATAAAACTAAAAAATGTTGGTGGGGATACCTTGCTTCTACGCGTTTCTATGGTTGGTTAGGAAATCTCTTTAGGAGGATTATTCCTAATTCTAGACAGAGCGAAAACCACACATTATATCTTATTTGAGGGAAAGAATAAATAAGAATTATAAGTTAATGGACCTTCGAGCTAAGTCTTTTTTAAGTCCAATGACTGCTAGTAATACATATTTATCGCTAGATCCACAATTTTCTTAGTTTATTTCTGAAAAAATCTCCCTTTATAAAGCGCTCTCCTAATTTCAGGCATTACATACAATCAATACGTGAGTATTTGCACCTACATATATTGACTGACACACACATGTCAGAATTTCGGTTAGATTTGAGGTAAAAATCAATTATTATCACGTTTTCCCCGGTACAAATCACACAAATATTTAGTACTTAAACGCAACACAAATTTTTCGAGCATTAGTTTGAGAAGATGTCGTTTGAAATTGAAGTGGTTTATTTAAGAATCTAAGACAAACACATCAACTTCATTAAATAGTGATTGAAACTAATGGATAATTAAAGACCAAAAGATAATGTCTTTAAGGGATTTCAAGCAAAATATTAGATTTAAATTAAAAGAAATTAAGTGTTTGTGAAAAATTAAAAAAAAAATAAACTTTTAATCTTAACTTAGAATTTTTTAAGGTAATTCCAAGATTAAAACTGTTTTATGAAGGGTTTATATAACTCAAGCGGCTGACGATTGGGTGAAATTTACATGTATCTTGTTTTTGTTACAATAACAAAACACATGCTAATTCGATTCAATCGTCAGCCTCTTGAGTTATATAAACGCCACATCAGTTCCCATTTTGAAATACATCTCAAATTTGTATTAATTATTCTCTTTGAACTGAAAGTCAACCTTTTTCATTTTCACCCTCTTCTGGTAACATTTTGTGATTTGTGTTGTAATTTCCACAATTTGTTCTTGATTTTTACGATTATTGCCTGCAGTAAAGTCAAGAACAAAGAAAAGGATAATTTTTCATTAAAACTATTGTAGCAATAAGGGTTCCGTCGTCCTGTTTTACCTTAAATAACACAATGTGAACAAATTATCTAAGTTAATCTTGGACTATTGATTTAATCATTTTCTAAAAGTGTTAATCGAGTTTCTTAACCTTTTGTTAAACTAACTAATACAAATACAGACAATTGAGTTGATTACATATACACAAACAAATAGTCATGTATACCCAGCCCTATTAGCATTTGGAAGATTGCTTTATCAAAAATCACCTAACTTAGTCTTTTTCGAGTACTTTTGACGATTAAAAACTGATTAGTCACTTGCGCACTTGAGAAAGACTAGAAAATGATCTAAACTTAACAGTAATTTATTGAAAATACAATAACAAAACATACACTTATCGAAAATGGATTATACAAGTGTTTGAAAAATTACTGTTTTCAAGTTTTTTATGAATATTTTGCTTGAGAACTAAAAAATGAGTCGAAAAAGACTCGAAAATAATTAGAAATGCAACTTAAAAATTTCGAGACTTGCAAATCATTGAAAATATGAGTCATAAATGACTCGAAACTGATCAGAAAGTCGGCTAATAAAAGAGTCCTCAAGAAGAGTCCCGGGTAGGTTACTATTTTTTTCCCGAGAAAACAATCATTTACTATCAGAAAATGAGCTCATATATGCCTATTTTCATCGCCCAGAGGAGTCATAAATGATTCGAATATAATAATTTTTTCAAAAAATGCTTGTAGGGCATTTTTGAAAATTTTAATCAAATATGAGTCATTTTTGACTCAAGTGCACGATTAAAATGCTCATGTATGATGTCACTTATGAGTCAAAAATGACTTTTTTGTGTGGGAAAATGGTACCCTTTATGCGACTCTTCAGAAATATTCTTTAGTAACTTGTTTTTCTGGACTATTATAATAAGATTATGAGTGCACACATTTTACTAGATTTGTTAAAAAGATTGCACGTCATTTCTGTTTTTAGAACAGTGAAGTTGAGGTAATAATTACAGAAATTGATGTTGCCGAGACCGAGAATTGAGCCCAGGCTGAACTGAATATGATATTTTATGCTTAGTAGTGGACTTACTAACCAAACAAGCCACATCACCCACAATAAGTCATGAGTCCTTTTGTGGCCTTTTTTAAACACCACAAAAACGGTCATATTAGGATCATTTGCATGATTATATTATGACCACGCATATTTTGCAAGATGTGTTTGTGCTATTTTAAACTAGTAGCTTGCTAAGCATTTCTATGTGTCTTTTGTAAACTTTTTATTAAGGAATCATAAAATACTCATTTTGCTGATATTTTCATGAAGAGTCTCAAAATTGCTAGCTGGGTAATGTTTCATATACACACACACTTACATAAACATGAGAAAGATAACAAACACTATTAAAAGGAAAATATTGTTTTGAGATAAATTAATACAATAAAGTTAAGGTGGAAAGTTTAGCATAAGTTTTCTAGAGATTACTGGAAAAATGTTATAACGTTAAGTGTAAGAGAGAGAGTTAACAACAATAGAAGTAGATGGTTTACAGCTATAAATAAATTACAACAATAAGAACAATATTAGCTTTTCTAATAATAAGTAAAAACAACAACAAAGCCTTACAAACTTACTTACACGTGTGCGGCAAAGTAAGTAACGATTAGCCATAAGGTTTGTTATTTGGCTGGTTCGTTGTTTGGTTCAATTGCGAGGTGGGTGCTTGGATGGTTGAGTGACTTGAATGGTTCGGTTTGGTTTGGTTTGTTTGGTTCAGTGATTTGAAGCTCAAAGGACAAATAACAACTAATAAAGTGCTTTTTTTACTCTCCCTCTTCTCTCTTATAACAACTGCTTTTGTTCTTTACTTTTAACCTGAACCCAATGTAGAATAGGATGTCCCTTAGTTGGAAAAAGTTCAAATTTTTAAAATGAGATTTAAATTTTTTAAAAACACATATACCCTTACTTTTTCTACTAAATGCAACCCTAAGCATAGCAAAATTACACCAAATTGCTTAAGATTTTTCTTATTTCTCAAGTAATTTGCAATCTTTACAAGCCAAGCATTTGTGTCTTCATCCCCTATAGTTTAATATTTTCAAAAATAAAAAGATTTTTTTAAATATTTCTTATTTTCTCAAAGTAAGGGTCCCCCTAATGTACACATATAAATAAATAAGTATATAATTGTATAAAACAAAGTTCATGTAAAATTCAAACAAACCAACACCAAATAACAAGAAATTCTATTCAAAAGAACCAACAACCTGAATATCTACCAAAGTCATTCATTTGGTTGAGTGTTACAATTCCAGGAATCTAGGAAAAACTATTGTCGCACCAACAGCAGTAGCAACAACAACAACCAGCAAAAAAAGGTCATAAAAAATACAACAAATAACTAAATAACAAACAAACGATAAACATTTCACAGCAGGATATTACTATCAAAATGGTTAAACTTTTACAATACAAAATACCAGCAACAGCAGCAGCAGAAGAAGTATCAGCAGCAACAGCAATAGTCGTAGCAATAACTAAAATATAATAAATACAAAACATTTCAACAATATGAAAAATAATAATAATACAAACTAATAACAATAATAATAATAATGAAAACAAGCAGAAGCTAAAAAACTCAAAACTGTTAAAGCCTACACTTGGCTATCGCTGACTTCAATTGAGTAGATACTGATACTGCCGCTGCTGCTGCTACTTTTTGGCCAACGTTTTCTTTAGGCCTTTTCGCTCTTCTTATTGTGTAATTAATGCTGTCGAAAAAGTTGCAAATCGTTAGGAGCAACAAAAAATTTTAAACTTTTCTTTATGGTTTTTCAGAGCTCTATTGTTGTTTGTTTCAGATAATTTTATTTTAAGTTCACTATAGTCCCTACAACTCGACCTTGTTGGAGTTTGGCGGATCTTTTATAGAGTGAAAAGTTGATTGCATAGTTTAAGGCTAAAGTGATAAATGTTCTTCAGAACATTTTCAATGAAAAATATTTTCAAAAGAAAATTCATATAGAAAAAAATTTATACAGAACATTTTTGTTTGGAAAAATTTGTATGTAGAAAAATTTATGTAGACAATTTTTATACAGAACAATTTTATAGAAAATTTTATATTGAATATTTTTATAAAAAATTTTATTGTAAGAAAATTTCTACAAAAAATATTAATATAGAAAGATTTCTTGAGAAAATTTGTGTATAGAAAAATTTCTAGAAAAATGTTTATATAGAAAAAATTTTAAGATAATTCTCACATAGAAAAATTTATATAAAATAATTTCTTTTCAAAAATTCTAGAAAAAATGTTTATATAGAAAAAATTTTAAGATAATTCTCACATATACAAATTTATATAAAATTATTTCTTTTCAAAAATTGTGTTTAGAAACATTTCCATATACAATTTTTATATAGAAACACTTTTATAGAAAATTTTTCTTCAGCAAAATTTATGTAAAAATATATGAAAATTGTTTACATAAATTTCGCTGAAGAAAAATTTAATTTAAAAAAATGTCTGTAGACTATTTTTATATAAAAAAAATCTAAATCTATTTTTGTATAGAAAATTTGTACAGAAAATTTGTGTTTGAAAAATTTCTAGAGAAAATTTTCGTGTAGAGAAATTTCTATAGAAAAATTTTATAAAAAATGTATTATTAAATTTTTTTCTATAGACAAAAATTTCTAAAAAAAAAAACTTTTGACATGTTTATATAAAAAACTTAAGAAAAAGAACAATTTTAATATATATACATTTCTTAAGAAAAGAAAATTCTATAAAAAAGTTTATATAGAAAGTTTTTAAGTAGAAATATACTTCTATAGGAAATTTGTATGTAAAAATTTGTATATAAAAATATTTCTATAGAAACTTTTTATATAGAATTTTTTTATTAATTTCTCTTATCTAAAGTAAAATTTTTCATATCGAAATTTGCTTAAGAAAAAAATTTTTTTTTCCAGTATAAAAATTTCTAAATCTAAATTTTATATAGAAACATTTCTACATCGACATTTTATATAGAAAAATTCCCATAGACAATTTTTGTATAGGAAAATATAGATAACTTTTGTATTAAAAATTTCTAAAGAAAATATTATATATTTTATCATATATTTAACTGAAAAAAAATCTTTAGGCAACTTTCATGTCAAAATTTAAAAACAATTTGTTATAGAAATATTTCTTTAGAAAATTTTAATAAAGTAAAAATTCTATAGACAATTAAATTAGAAAAATTTCTAAAGACAAGTTTTATATAAGAAATTTCTATAAAAAAATTGTATGTAACTTATTTCTACAGAAAATTTTTATATAACAAACTTTTACAGAAAATTTGTATATAAAAAATGTTTATAAAAAAATCTTTAGAAAATTTTATATAAAAAAAAAATTCTATAGAAAATTTTTATATAAAAAATTTCTATAGAAATTTTTGTATAAAAAATTTTTATAGAAAATTTTTATATAAAAAATTTCTATAGAAAATTTTTATATACAAAATTTCTATAGAAAATTTTTATATAAAAAATTTCTTGCGAAAATTTTTATATAAAAAATTTCTTGAGAAAATTTTTATATAAAAAATTTCTATAGAAAATTTTTATATAAAAAATTTCTATAGAAAATTTTTATATAAAAAATTTCTATAGAAAATTTTTATATAAAAAATTTCTATAGAAAATTTTTATATAAAAAATTTCTATAGAAAATTTTTATATAAAAAATTTCTATAGAAATTTTTTATATAAAAAATTTCTATAGAAAATTTTTATATAAAAAATTTCTACAGAAATTTTTTATATAAACATTTTCTATAGAAATTTTTTATATAAAAAATTTCTATAGAAAATTTTTATATAAAAAATTTCTATAGAAAATTTTTATATAAAAAATTTCTATAGAAAATTTTGATTTAAAAAATTTCTATAAAAAAATTTTATATAAAAAATTTCTATAGAAAATTTTTATATAAAAAATTTCTATAGAAAATTTTTATATAAAAAATTTCTATAGAAAATTTTTATATAAAAATTTCTATAGAAAATTTTTATATAAAAAATTTCTATAGAAAATTTTGATTTAAAAAATTTCTATAAAAAATTTTTATATAAAAAATTTCTATAGAAAATTTTTATATAAAAAATTTCTATAGAAAATTTTTATATAAAAATTTCTATAGAAAATTTTTATATAAAAAATTTCTATAGAAAATTTTTTTATAAAAAATTTCTATAGAAAATTTTTATATAAAAAATTTCTATAGAAAATTTTAATGCAAAAAATTTCTATAGAAAATTTTTTTATAAAATAATTTCACAGAAAATTTTTATATAAAACAATTTCCAAAAAAAAAAAGTCTATATAAAATATTTCCATTAAAAATATTTATATAAAAAATTTTCATAGAATATTTTTATACAGAAAAATTCTATAGAAAATTTTTATATAAAAAATTTCTATAGGAAATTTTTATATAAAAAATTTCTATAAAAAATTTTAATGCAAAAAATTTCTGTAGAAAATTTTTATATAAAAAAATTTCAGAGAAAATTTTTTTATAAAAAATTAAAAAAAAAAATTGTATATAAAATATTTCCATTGAACATTTTTATATAAAAAATTTTCATAGAAAATTTTTATATAGAGAAAGTTCTATAGAAAATCGTTATATAAAAAATTTCTATAGACAAATTTTTATGTAAAAAATTTCTAAAAGAATTTTTTTATAGAAAAAATTCTATAGAATTCAAATCGAGAAATTTTTGTAAAAAAAAAATTTCTATGTAAAAGATAAACATTTTTTTCATGTAAAAAAAATTCTAGAGAAAATTTTTAAAGAAAGATTTGTAGAGAAAATTTATATAAAAAACTCTTCTATAGAAACTTTTTATATAGAAAAATTAAATTTTTATATGAAAAAAAAATATTAAAAAAATGTGTTGAGAGTTTTATATAGAAAAATTTCCATTGACAATTTGTATATATTTTTATAGAGAAAATATTCTATATAAAATTTTTTTATACCGAAATATTCTTATAAAAAGTATTTTATAGAAATTTTGAAAAAATTAAATTAAAAATTTTTCAAAAAGAATTTATTGATAAAAGCCAGAAAATGTTTATATGTATGTGAAGGAAGATGAAACTGAAAAATGTTTGTATTTACCTTTGTTCAGTCAATAATCTGAGCTTTTACTTTTGATTTACAAACATAATTCGTACTGATTGTGTTTGTAAAATAAGTAATAATGTGAGGTTTTCGATCTGTCTAAAAAAGGGATACTCTTACTGAAAATGATGGCCTAACCAACCATAAAAACTAGTCAAGGAATTGGTTGTCACCACAAACAATTTTTGACTTTT
The DNA here is from genome assembly GCA_933228675.1 of Stomorhina lunata. Classification (NCBI taxonomy): domain Eukaryota; kingdom Metazoa; phylum Arthropoda; class Insecta; order Diptera; family Rhiniidae; genus Stomorhina; species Stomorhina lunata. Next base: position 118,939,464 of record OW121743.1, on the reverse strand, counting down.
ATCAATAAATTTTCTATTCCATTAATAAATAACTATAATAGACTAGGATCAAGTGCGAATAATTTTTCTTTTTGAATAATATTAACTATCAAGACAATTTCGTTATTTTGCATTTAAAGTTTTTATATAGAACAATTTCAAAAATAAATAAATTTCAATTGAATATATTTATAAATAAATATTTTGATATAGAAAACTTTCTATAAAAAAATTATATATATATACTTTTTTTGTAGAATAATTTCTATAAAAATTTTTAGTTTTTTAGAATAATTTCTATAGAAATTTTTAGTTTTTTAGCTGCTTTATATAGAAAAAATTTTAGAGAAAATATTTAAATGGAAAAACGAAGATAGCAATTTTTCATATATAAAATTTTCGATAAAAAATTTTCATTTACAAAAATTTGTATAAAAATGTTTATAAGAAAAAATTTTCTATAAAAAAATTTTCAATAAAAAAAATTTAGAAAGTCAATTTTCTCTAAAAAGTTTTATGAAGAAAAATAGAAACTTTTTACAGAGAAACCTTTCTAATACAAATTTTTACGTAAAGCCTACATTAATTTTTTATGAAAATAATGTCAAAATACAAAATGACTGGAACTGAGAATAATATAAATTATATATTTTGAATACAAATGGTATTGAGTTATTCGAATTTCTATAAGTGCCACTTAAAACCCTCCAATTATGGCCTAAGGTATTTGCAATTCGTTTTTACCCCTTTTCTATAGGGGTTTTCCCGCAAACTCCCACCCGACATAAGCTAATTATTTTAATATTTATGTTTATTGTTTGATTTTGGGTGTCTTTGTTTATTTTAGCTGAAATAATATTTTTCTTTTTCCCTTTGATTTTATTATAATTCATACAAAAAAGGGACGTTACGAAACAATAGAAACAACCAAAAAAAAAATTTGGAATGAAAGGCGTTGAAATTTGTTTTATTTTATTGCTCGGTAACACGGTCAACTTTAGTCAAAAAAAGAAAAAAACAAAAATAATACAATACAAAACAATACAATGAGGCCATAAATGATGGGGTATTTTGTATTACAACCTATTATGATTATTAGTTTCAAATTAGTGGTTAAAAACCCTAATCTAACCAGAAAATGGCAATTTTTCCCCATACTCAAAATCCTTAAAAATTTAATAAGGATTAGGGTTTGCTGTGAATGAATATGTATGTTAAATTTATATTATGGTGATAACTAATTTACAATAATTTGAAATGTTTTACCTAAAAACTAAAATACTTTTCCTATAGAAAATTTATTTGAACAAATTTATTCTCAAGAAATTTCTTACAGAAAAATATTTGTATTAAAATTTTCTTTAGAAAAATTTCTAAGTCAAAGCTTTCTTTAGAAAAACTTCTTCTTCTCTTTCTATGGAAAAACTAAAAATTTTTTATAAAAAAAAATTTCTTTGTCCAAATTCCTATATCAATATTTTAAGTTTTCTCTATGGAAATTTTCTATAAAAAATTGTAATGTAGAAAGTTTTAATAGAAAAAATTTAAATTTTATAAAGGAAAACTTCTACATCAACATTTTCTATATCAAAATTTTATATAGAAAATACTGAAGTTTTTCTATATAAAAAAAAAATAAAATTGTCTATAGAAAAATTCATAAATCTAATTTTTCTATATCAAAATTTTAAATAGAAAAGTGTCTGAAAATTGTCTAGAGAAAAATTTCTAAATCAAAAATTCAATATTATTTTTCATTATTATATATTTTCTTGACTAAAATTCCTTTATGAAAATGTTTTAAAAGAATTTCATTATGAAAATTTTCTATAGAAAAATTTCTGTATGTAATTTTTTGTAGAAATCAAATTTGTTTTAAGAAATTATCTATAGAAAAATTTTTATATCGAAACAAATCGAAAAGTTTTCTCTAGACAAATTTTCTATATTATTAATTTCTAAACAAAATTTTCTTCAGAAAATTTCTTTATTGCTATTTTTTATATAGAAAATTCTATTTTGAAATTATTATTATACCAAAACATATTCTATAAAAAAAATTGTTTGATAGCTCATTCACATTGAGCTCGAAAACTTGTTAAAGTAGTTTTCGCCTCAAAACAATATTGAAAACTTAAGTTTTCACATACAAAACGAAAACTCCTTCCGTATGAGTTTTCAACGAAAACTTATTTGAAAACTATTAAAATACCGATACAACACTGAGTTCATACCATTTATTACAACTCTATATTAGAAAAATGGGAAAATATCAAAAATAAATGTCAGTGTAAAATAAAATATAAAAAAAAACAATAACTTTAATTTTAAAAATTTCTGAAAAAATATTATAAAAGTGATGAAAAAGTTATTATTTTATTGTTTTTTAATAAAATGTAATAAGTGGGAAGCATTTGGTGTTCGGTTTTTAAAATTAATCGCGAGTAAATAAATAAATTTCTTCCGAAAACTTATGAAATGTCAAATTTTCATAGTGTGAATGTTAAAGTTTTCGATGGTGTTTTCATTTCCGAAAATACCTAAAACTTATAGTGTGAATGGGCTATGATACAAAAATTATTATTTCGAAAAATTTCGACTGAACCAAAATTAAATTAAAATGTAATATCTGTAACTTTTGCAAAATAACAGCCACCCTAATATTTATACAAAAAAAAATCTTGAACTAACTTCAGCCTAATGAAAAGAAAAGGAAAAAATTCTTTAAAATCTACAAATAACAAAACTGGCTATTTAGCGAAAAATATAAGAATTAAAGAAAACAATAGCAGGAAAAATGCTGTTGAAAGTCAGCATTTAGTGAAAAAAACTAAAGAGTTTTAGACACGAGAAGTCAAGTTAAAAGTTTCAGCATTACAACTGCAGTTTAGGGGGGAAACAGAAAGGAAAGCAATTAAGATGTCTAAGAAAGTCAGAGATTAGGATAAAAGAATTGTCACGAAACAAAGAAAACTTTTTTGAAAACATAAATTTATAAATTTAATATTTTCTAGGCTTCCTTCTACTTCCATCTACTCACAAAAGTTAATTTTCCGCGGCCATAAAACTTCTTTAATCATAAGAAGGTGTGTTCCACGAAATCTATTTCTACGCATTTTTATTGATTGCATGTGATTAATTTTTTAAACAATTCCTTAAAGAACCAGAACTAGAAGAACTTATTGCTCCTGACCATAGAAAAATAAACAAAAACAAAACAACCCACCATTTAGCGGCGTTCAAGAGTTTTCCTAGGCCCCCATTTGCCTTGTAATTATACAATTTGTTGTCTTTAATAAAGAATTTCCTAACTTAGTTATGCTAATGTGGAACGTGGTAGTTTAATGTACGTTTTTTTATTTTTATACAATAAATTTTTGCTTTCATTCAGAATCGTAAACCTTATTCGCAGTAAAAATAAATAAAGGAAATAAAAAATAGAATAGAATGTAAAGTATAAAAAAATGCGAAGGGAACAACTAAAAAGCATTTTTAAGCGCCTAATTTTCTATATCATAAAATAAAAGCTTTAAGCATTTAAACGTACGAGAAAGGCTACAGTAGTTAAAAGTAATAATTTTAAAGTTAATTTTTAAATTTTCTTAATACTGACATGCCATCATACCAAAATTAAGAAAAATTGTTAGTATTACAGTTTTTCTATAGAAAAATTTGTTAGTATAACAGATAACAGTTTTTTTTATAGAAAAATTGTTAATATAACAATTTCTATAGAAAAAATCTATAAAAAATTGGTAATATAACAATTTCTATAGAAAAAATCTATAGAAAAATTGTTAATATAAGTTTTTCTATGGAAAAATTGTTCGTATAACTGTTTTTCTATAGAAAAATTGTTAGCATAACAGTTTTTCTATAGAAAAATTGTTAGTATAACAGTTGTTCTATAGAAAAATTGTTAGTATAACAGTTTTTCTATAGAAAAATTGTTAATATAACAGTTTTTCTATGAAAAAAATGATTAGTATAACAGTTTTTCTATAGAAAAAATGTTCGTATAACAGTTTTTCTATATAAAAAATGTTCGTATAACAGCTTTTCTATAGAAAAATTGTTCGTATAACAGTTTTTCTATAGAAAAAATGTTCGTATAAAAGTTTTTCTATGGAAAAATTGTTCGTATAACAGTTTTTCTAAAGAAAAATTGTTGAAAAATTAGGCTTAATCAGGCTTGAGTTCATTTAACTTTCAAATTATTAATTTTGAAAATTTGAAAAGTAATTGTGGAGAAAAACTGAAAAAATTATTTTTGAACGCGGCTCAGTGGATTGCAATTTCTGTCCCGCCACAGGACGTCATCAGCACTTAGCGCCCTCGACCACAGTCGAGTTATCGAATTGCAGAGATAATCATCATTGAGTTTGATCGAACATCACTACGTTTAATTGATTGTGTATGCTCCTATTAAAAAAAAAATAAAATAAAATTGTTAGTATAACAGTTTTTCTATAGAAACATTTTTAATATAACAGTTTTTCTATAGAAAAATTGTTAATATAACAATTTCTATAGAAAAAATCTATAGAAAAATTGTTAATATAACAGTTTTTCTAAAGAAACACTGTTAGTATAACAGTTTTTCTATAGAAAATTGTTAGTACAACAGTTTTTCTATAGAAAAATTGTTAGTATAACAGTTTTTCTATAGAAAAATTGTTAGTATAACAGTTCTTCTATAGAAAAATTGGTAGTATTACAGTTTTTCTATATAAAAATTGTTAGTGTAACAGTTTTTCTATAGAAAAATTGGTAGTGTAACAGTTATTCTATAGAAAAATTATTAGTGTAACAGTTTTTCTATAGAAAAATTGTTAGTATAACAGTTTTTCCATAGAAAAATTGTTAGTATAACAGTTTTTCCATAGAAAAATTGTTAGCATAACAGTTTTTCTATAGAAAAATTGTTTGTATAACAGCTTTTCTATAGAAAAATTGTTAGCATAACAGTTTTTCTATAGAAAAATTGTTAGTATAACAGTTTTTCTATAGAAAAATTGTTAGTATAACAGTTTTTCTATAGAAAAATTGTTAGTATAACAGTTTTTCTAGAGAAAAATTGTTGGTATAACAGTTTTTGTATAGAAAAATTGTTATTATAACAGTTGTTTATAGAAAAATTGTTAGTATAACAGTTTTTCAATAGAAAAATTGCTAGTATAGCATTTTTTTCTATAGAAAAATTGTTAATATAACAGTTATTCTATAAAAAAATTTTTAGTATAACAGTTTTTCTATAGCAAAAATGTTCGTATAACAGTTTCTCTATAGAAAAGTTGTTAGTATAACAGTTTTTCCACAGAAAAGTTGTTAGTATAACAGTTTTTCTATTGAAAAATTGTTTGTATAACAGTTTCTCTATAGAAAAATTGTAAGTATAACAGTTTTTAAAGAAAAATTTTTAGTATAACAGTTTTTCTATAGAAAAATTGTTAGTATAACAGTTTTTCTTTAAAAAACTTGTTAGTATAACAGTTTTTCTATAGAAAAATTGTAAGTATAAAAATTTTTCTATAGAAAACTTGTTCGTTAAACACTTTTTCTATCTAAAATTGTTTGTATAAAAGTATTTCTATCGAAAAATTTTTCACAAAAAAATTTATGTTACGAACAATTTAATTTTTTTTATTTTAAGTTAATTTGCTCCACTGTTCCGTAATGCGTTTTCCAGAATGCGTATCTAAATAAAACTTGTATTTATATGCCTTGGATGTTATTATGCTGTTTATTAGTGTCTCTATGAGCCGGAGATATGTGAGAAAAATTCCTATTGTTTAACATTCCAACATTAAATGACGCGTGTGTCATTAACACTGAAAATAAATTTTAAAAAGTGCGAAGTATTTTTATATTCTTAATTTTACTGCTTTTAATGATAGCAATAAGAGGAAAACTGGCAACTACACATGTAGCACCAAAAGCAGTTAAAATAGCAAAAAAAACAACCTTAATAATGACAACGGTGACAATTAAAGCGAAAACCTGGAAGGGGAGACAAATTCTATACTTTTACAAATGCATTTAGAAATTTTTGTTCAGGCTGGATTTTTTTTTCTATTATGAAATTTTCACGTTTGGCAGCCATAGAAAAAAAACGCATTTAATTAGAGAAAGAGTGTTTTAAGGAAATGTGTGAAATGAAATAAAGTAAATTCTTACTAGCCAATTTTTTTCTTAAAAATTATTTTAATTTCCATTTTTTCGAAAAACTTTTTATTATTATTTATTTTTTTCAATAATCTTCCACTATGATACACCCTTTATTTTAACACTAAGCCATTTACACAAAGTTAAGTTAATGAAAAGGGTTTGTTGGAAGGAAATCTAAATAATGAGGCCACTATTAAGACTTCTAGGAAGTATAATCAATGCTTGTCCGAACTTAATGCGAGGGTAGATTAAATTTTGTATCAGATTTTTTTTCTTTTATGTAAGGAAAACAATTTTACTATAGAATAATGTTAATTTTCAAAGAAAAATTCATTTTATAGAAATATTATTGTATGTAAAATGTTTCTATAAAAAATGTTTTCTATAAAAACATACCAAAATCTCTATAGAAGAACTGTTATACGAGCAATCGGTTATTCGAAATATTTTTCTAAACAAAAACTGTTATACAATGAATTTAACTTTTAAAAATAGTGTTTTGAACAAAATTGAATTCACTAAGCAAAACATATTTTGAACATTACATTTTTATCACAAATTTGCGAAAATGCTAAAAGTTTTCTTTTAAGTTTTTTTATACAAAATGTTCATATTTTAAATGTTTCTTTATAAAAAAAATCGAACAATAATTCCTTAAAGTTGTTTGTTATAAAAAATTCCTAGTTACTGTTAAAAATTAAACCAAACTACTATTTTTTTACAACAAATCACATCCTGTCATCAGGATCACAAATTAAGTTAAGTCATCAAAAACTAAGTTAATTCATCAAAAACTTACATATCGCACTTGATCAACAAGAGGGTATTAACTCAAAATTTTTAAATTTTCAGTAGAGTCAAAAAACTATTTTATTTTACTATTACTTGCATATAAGGAAGAGGGGTAAAACTGTAGTTTTATTGGTGAAATTATAGTGAAAATGATGTCAGATTTTAACAGTGGGTAGATAAGACTACTACACATCAATTTCTTTTAAAAAGTGAAAATTTAAAAACTTTGAGTTAATACCCTCTTGTTGAACAAGTGCGATATGCTTTTAATAAGTTGTCTAAATATTTACTATAAAAATCTAAGGCTTATAAACCCTAAGATTAGAAACGTAACTTAATCCTATGATCGTCCTTCGTATGTTTTTGAAAAAATATGAGAACCTGCAGCAGCAAAATCATTAGTGGCAATAGGACTAAACATGTTGAGCAATGTTGGCAGCTGGTAGATAATCAGGTTGTAAATGTATCTACCAGGGGTACCTTAAAGTTCCCAACAGTTTAAAAAAATGATTTACAAAAAACTTTTTTAAAGAAACAGTTTTGTATAACAGTTTTCCTATAGAAAAGTGTTTGTAGAACAATTGTTCTAAAGGAAAAGTGTTTGTATAACCGTTTTTCTATAGAAAAAGTGTTTGTATAACAGTTTTTCTATAGAAAAAGTATTTGCATAAGAGTTTTTCTATAGGAAAAGTGTTTGTTTAACAGTTTTTCTATAGAAAAAGTGTTTGTATAACAGTTTTTCTATAGAAAAAGTGTTTGTATAACAGTTTTTCTATAGAAAAAGTGTTTGTATAACAGTTTTTCTATAGAAAAAGTGTTTGTATAACAGTTTTTCTATAGAAAAAGTGTTTGTATAACAGTTTTTCTATAGAAAAAGGGTTTGTATAACAGTTTTTCTATAGAAAAAGTGTTTGTATAACAGTTTTTCTATAGAAAAAGTGTGTGTATAACAGTTTTTCTATAGAAAAAGTGTTTGTATAACAGTTTTTCTATAGAAAAAGTGTTTGTATAACAGTTTTTCTATAGAAAAAGTGTTTGTATAACAGTTTTTCTATAGAAAAAGTGTTTGTATAACAGTTTTTCTATAGAAAAAGTGTTTGTATAACAGTTTTTCTATAGAAAAAGTGTTTGTATAACAGTTTTCCTATAGAAAAAGTGTTTGTATAACAGTTCTTCTATAGAAAAAGTGTTTGTATAACAGTTTTTCTATAGAAAAAGTGTTTGTATAACAGTTTTTCTATAGAAAAAGTGTTTGTATAACAGTTTTTCTATAGAAAAAGTGTTTGTATAACAGTTTTTCTATAGAAAAAGTGTTTGTATAAAAGTTTTTCTATACAAAAAGTGTTTGTATAACAGTTTTTCTATAGAAAAAGTGTTTGTATAAAAGTTTGTCTATAGAAAAAGTGTTGGTATAACAGTTTTTCTATAGAAAAAGTGTTTGTACGACAGTTTTTCTATAAAAAAATGTTTGTATAACAGTTTTTCTATAGAAAAAGTCTTTGTTTAACAGTTTTTCTATAAAAAAAGTGTTTGTATATAAAAAAAAAATTATAATGGAAATGGTTCTACATAAAAAATTTGATATCGAAAATTTTCTATATAAAAAATTTGATATCGAAAATTTTGTATATAAAAAATTTGATACCAAAAATTTTTTATATAAAAAATTTGATACCGAATATTTTTTACATAAAAAAATTTGATACCGAATATTTTTTATATAAAAAATTTTATACCTAAAATTTTCTATATAAAAAATTTGATACCGAAAATTGTTTATATATAAAATTTGATAACAAAATTTTCTATATAAAAAAATTTGATACTAAAAATTTTCTATATAAAAAATTTGATACCAACAATTTTCTATATAAAAAAATTTATACCGAAAATTCTCTATATAAAAAATTTGAAACCAAAAACTTTTTTATATAAAAAATTTATGCCAAAAATTTTTTATATAAAAAATTTGATACCGAAAATTTTCTACATAAAAACAAATTGATACCAAAAATTTTTTAAATAAAATAAAAAAAATTTTATATATAAAAAATTTGGTACCAAAAACTTTTTTATATAAAAAATGTATATCTAAAATCTTCTATATAAAAAATTTAATACCGAAAATTTTCTATAAAATAAATTTGATACCGAATTTTCATATATAAAAAATTCAATACCGAAATATCGAAAATTTTCTATATAAAAAAATTTGATATCGAAATTTTCTATATAAAAAATTTGATACCGAAAATTTTCTATATAAAAAAATTTGATACTAAAAATTTTCTTTATTTTTTTTTTTTTTTTTTTGAGAGAGAAAGTACTTTATTTAAAACATAAGTATTTTGTACAATAAACATATTTACAGCAAAGAGTTTAGGAACTACGTCCCTTTTCTACTTAATTATAAATATAATTTTTAATATTTACATATGTACATTTTGTATTATATTAAAGGAAGGAAAAATTTGACAAAAAACCTTTTTGAAGGGGGTAAATTTTCTTTATAAAAAATTTGATACCAAAAATTTTTTATATAAAAAATTTTATACCGAAAATTTTCTACATAAAAAATTTGATACTGAAAATTTTCTATAAAAAGTGAAAAGAAAAAGTGTTGGTATAACAGTTTTTCTATAGAAAAAGTGTTTGTACGACAGTTTTTCTATAAAAAAATGTTTGTATAACAGTTTTTCTATAGAAAAAGTCTTTGTTTAACAGTTTTTCTATAGAAAAAGTGTTTGTATATAAAAAAAAAATTATAATGGAAATGGTTCTATATAAAAAATTTGATATCGAAAATTTCCTATATAAAAAATTTGATATCGAAAATTTTGTATATAAAAAATTTGATACCAAAAATTTTTTATATAAAAGATTTGATACCGAAAATTTTCTATATAAAAAAATTTGATACCGAATATTTTTTATATAAAAAATTTTATACCTAAAATTTTCTATATAAAAAATTTGATACCGAAAATTGTTTATATATAAAATTTGATAACGAAATTTTCTATATAAATAAATTTGATACTAAAAATTTTCTGTATAAAAAATTTGATACCAACAATTTTCTATATAAAAAATTTTATACCGAAAATTTTCTATATAAAAAATTTGGTACCAAAAACTTTTTTATATAAAAAATTTATGCCAAAAATTTTTTATATAAAAAATTTGATACCGAAAATTTTCTACATAAAAACAAATTGATACCAAAAATTTTTATATAAAATATTGTATACCTAAAATCTTCTATATAAAAAATTTAATACCGAAAATTTTCTATAAAATAAATTTGATACCGAATTTTCATATATAAAAAATTCAATACCGAAATATCGAAAATTTTCTATATAAAAAAAAATTTGATATCGTAATTTTCTATATAAAAAATTTGATACCGAAAATTTTCTATATAAAAAAATTTGATACTAAAAATTTTCTATATAAAAAATTTGATACCAAAAATTTTCTATATAAAAAATTTTATACCGAAAATTTTCTATATAAAAGATTTGATACTGAAAATTTTCTATAAAAAGTGAAACCGAAAATTTTCTATATAAAAAATTTAATACCGAAAATTTTCTATATTAAAAATTTGATACCGAAAATTTTCTATATTAAAAATTTGATACCGAACATTTTCTATATAAAAAATTTAATACCGAAAATGTTCTTATGAAAACTTTGAGACCCAAAATTTTCTATATACAAAATTTGATACCGAAAATTTTCTACATAAAAAAATTTGATACCGAAAATTGACTATACAAAAAATTTTAAACCTAAAATTTTTTCTATAAAAAAATTGATACCGAAAATTGTCTATAAAAAAATTGGATACCAAAAATTTTCTTTACAAAAAATTTGATACCGAAACTTCATACATAAAAAATTCAATACCGAAATTCCTACCCCTGCAACCGCTGGGGATAAATGCGTGTATCTCTCTTTGACTCGTATGTGTTTAGTGTATAAAAATTCCATCACACACATTCGATGACATCTGTCTTCCGTAAATGTACACGAGTTGTTGCCTTTTATGAGCTTGTATAAATTTTTTAATGCAATCTTTTCCACACTTGTCAACATCATTCCCAACTAATAATGAGCTTTCTGTAGCTGTCCTGTTGTCTAAAATTTGCACATAAGTATTTCTCTATTATCCTGTTTTTCATTGACATTTTACATTTTACACGTTGTTGCTTATTAACAGCAATTGTTGCCTCTTTTATTTACATGTTGCTGTATTTTTTAGAGTCTATTTCTTTTTTGTTCTGTGTTCACTTTTTAATGAGGGTAAAGGAATGTTCTCCTACTCGTATTTTTTTCTCGAAATTATACACTTTTTGTTATCCCTAATTTTGCCTTTACATTTCATTCATTTTACATTTTTTACATTTGATGACTGCCCTTCCTCTGGGTTTCTTGTCTTTTCCCATGGGTAACAAATTGACACGTTTGAAACATGTAATAAAAGTTGTCTTCTTTAATGGATTGTAAAAAGAAAATGTATGTGTAAAAAGTGAAAATACGAAGGAAAAGAGGCAGAAAAAGTCAGAAAATTGTTTAGGATGAGGAAGTGAAATTACCTTTAGGTTTCTTAATTTCGTTAATGACATTTAAGTGTCTTTAGTCAAGGACTTTTTCAACTCAAACTCTTGTGTCAATAGAATCATTATTCTTTTATTTGGGAGGTTTTCTTTTACGTTTTTTTTTTCTTTTTTATACTGGCCGAGAAAGATAGACAGTTCAACAGTCAATAATCAATCAAATTGTCAATCATTAAATCAGTCGCCTATTAAAAAGTCATGGCATTTGTATTATTTTTTCGAATACATTTAAGTGTTTTTCACTTCTATATGTTATTTTGGGAAAATATATGAAAAATAAACCTTAAGGTTTTTTCATAAAAAGTTCAAAGATTGAAATCTTTAAAGAGTTTAAGAAATTTTGATCTAAACCGGAGCCGTCCATTTGTACAGCATAATGAGCGAGCTTTTACATTTTTGGTAATTGATATGAAAAAGTCTCAATAAGACCCTTACACCGATACACATATACAACTCATCTATGTTTGTCCTGCTCACACTTACTTGGAATATATGAAGAAAAAGGTAAATCTGGCAACACTAACCATAAGAGCTTTTAAAGCTAATATTAATGTACATATGTGTTTTATTAATGTTTGATTAAGTTCATTCTCTTTCAAAAATAATGAACTAATTCTTTTAAATATCTGGGGAAATCCCTTAACTAGAAGAAAAGAAACATTGATTGGCAATGTTTTCATTAGACTGTCAATAATTTTTTAAAAATAGATTTAAGACAGATTTGTATTCTTTACATTCATTTTGAAAAGTGATAAGCCCATTCCTTTAAATATCTGATTCTTAAAACCCAATTCAAAAAGCCATTGTATTGGAAAATTTAAGAGATTTTTACTTATATATTTTTTAAAACAATTAAACTGTTATCCATTTATCAAAAGGGTCTTATTGAGACTTTTTCATATCAATTACCAAAAACGTGTCTTTGACCCGGAGATGACCTCGAATCATATCAAAATGAGTCGTGAGTGAAACTAATTTATTGGATATAAGCTAAGACAATAAAATAACGTAAAACTTATCTGTAGTTTAATCAATGGATGCACATTAGGCGCTCTTAAAAAAATAAACCAAGAAAGGTTAAAAGAGACAAAATAATGCCCAGATTACAAAATCGAGATACCCACAAGTTAATAACAAAAAGCGGATACATTTTATATGTATAGTCCCTACGGAGATATTGATTTCAATAGAAGCCCAAAAAAACAGAAAGAAATTATTATTATTTTTTTATGTATTACAGAAACAAGTACTTTTTTCTATTGGATTTTTTTTGTGAAATAATAATTTATTATTTGGTTTTTAAATTTAATTACACGTTTTGTTAGAGTTGACTATCGCCAGACTATAATCAGATCAGACAATGAACACACTATAATCTTTGACCACTATGACCAGGCAATAATCAAACTATGATCAGACAGACTATGACCAAACTGTGGCCAAAGCATGACCTGACTATGACCAAACTATGACTAGATTATAACCAGACTACGACTAGACTATGAAAAGATTATGATCACACTATAACCAAATTATGACCGAACTACGGCTAGACTATGACCAGGCTATAGTTGATCAGACTATGACTAGACTTTGACCAGGCTCTGACCTAACTATGACTAGACTATGACTAAACTATGGCCAGACTATGACCAAACTATGACCAAACTATGACAAGACTGTCGCCAGACTATGACAAGAGTATGAGCAGACTATGATCACACTATGTCTAGACTATTACTAGAATATGACTTAACTATGACCACACTATATCCAAACTATGTCCAGACTATGACTAGATTATGACCACACTATTACCAAACTATGAACTGACTATGACGTAACTGTAGTTAAACGATGAACAGACTATGACCGGTCTATAACAAAAACTATGACTATGATCCAAACTTTGACTAGATTATGGCCAGACTATGATCTAACCACGATCATACTATGACAAGACTATGACCGAACTATGAATAAACTATGATCACACTATGACCAGATTATGAAAATATTATGACCAAACTATGACTAGATTATGACCATTCTATGACCAAACTATGACCAAACTATGACCAAACTATGACCAAACTATGACCAAACTATGACCAAACTATGACCAAACTATGACCAAGCTATGACCAAACTATGAGCAAACTATGACCAGACTATGACAAGACTATTGCCAGTCTATGACTTAACTATGACAAGACTATGAGCAGGCTATGATTACACTAAAACCAGACTTTTACAAGACTGTGACCAAACTGTGACCACACTACAACCAAACTATAACCAATATATAACTAAACTTTATCCAGACTATGATCAGACTATGACCACACTATAACCAAACTATGAACAGACTACGACCGGTCTATAATCAAACCAGACTACGATTAGGTAGTTTAGTAAAGGATTATTACAAAAAAGTTACTGATCATGATCATACTATGACTAGACTATGACCAGACTATGACCAGACTATGACCATGAATACACTATGTTCAAACTATGATCAGACTATGACTAGACTGGGCCAGACTATGACCACACTTTTACCAAATTATGACCAAACTATGACCAAACTATGACCAGACTATAACGAAACTGTGATCATACAATAAACAGACTATGACCGGTCTATTACCAAACCAGATTATGATTAGATAGTTACCAAATTATTACCAAACAATGTCCGAAAATAAAATTTTTACAGTCTTCAGATAACGGAGCTTTTATGTGAATTAATTGGCTTTTGTTAGAATATCTTATTGAGACCTATGGTTAAATATAGACCTATTTTAACAAAATTTGATACAGTGATTTTCGTTTATACATGCAATATCTTCACTAAATTAATAATGTACTTCATATGACAATTTTTTCGGTAAAATTGATTTTTTTTACGTTATTCTTAATAAAATCACTATTAATCGATGGATTTTCATATTCGAAAATATTCCGAAACATTCTACAAAAAATTTTCTTCGGTGAGAAAGTATAAATTTTCTTTTTGATTTTTTTCCAGAAATATTTTGTTAGTTTAAATAAAGCTTCTTTTTATTAGATAAAAAATTAAGCACGAAATTAAATATATAATAAATTTAGAGTTTTTTTCTTTTTGGACCTAAAAGCAATTTTATGAAAAATATCAAAAAAAAAACTAAAGCAAAAACGAGTCTTGGAAAAAATTTCAAAACAATCGATATGTCTGTTGAAAACTTTTAACTGAAAAAAAAATTATCAAAACTTTTTTCTCACCCTAAAAATTGGCTGCAAGACCTTTTGCAAAATCTCAACTAAGGTCAATTTTATTTACCCGGTGTTTTGGAATATTACAAAATATAATTCCTTAAAGTAAAATAATAACATCAAAAATATTAACAATTACGAGTATATGAAATGAAAAACAACAAAATTCTGGCTACAGCAGGAGTAAGAGCCTGCAAAACTTTGTATTATTTAAACAATTTTTGTTTTTCATTTAAATTAAAAGAAAAAAAATATTAAAACAAGAAATTTTATAATAAATTGTTTCAACTTTTAAGTTTTTTTGAGTATGTGTATGAGAGGTTGTTTGTATAGGTTATGGGGCAGGCTCAGACATGCTGTTAGTTTAAACACGTAATAATATTTTTTCGCCAAAATAATGAAGTTTTTTACTTTTAAAAAAGGTAAAAAATTTCCAATTTATCAACAAACTTTAAACCGCCGCCTTATATCTGTATGTATTTGTTTGCATAAATACCCTATAATCGGTAAAACATCACTTAGTCATCAACTAGTTATTTGTGATAGTCAGTCAATGAATATCATCAACTTCTCTTCTAATTATCGCATAAATTCATAAAATTCTTATAGTATGGTTATAGTTTTGTCGTCATTCTATGACTATAGACCGATCAAGGCATTGAATAGTCACAGTAGTTTGGTCATAGTCTGGTTAAACCCTAGTCATAGTGTGGTCATAATCTAGCCATTTTATCGATATTGTCTGGTTATAGTCTGGTCATAGTCTTATAAAAGTATTGTTATAGTCCAGTCATTATCTATTTTCTGACTGATCATAGTTTTTTAACTCTATATTTACAGTCAAGTCATAATCTGTTCGTAGTCTGGTCATATTTTAATTAAAGTCTAGTCATATCGTGTTCATATTCTGGTTATAAATAGTTTGTTTATCGTCTGGTTTACTTTCTGATCATAGTTTAGTCATAGCATGGTCATAATCTGATCGTAGCCTGTGTTAATGCCAAAAGGCCATTTCCAGCCTTTTGCATTAATATCAGTGATGAGCAAAGAAATCCTATTTGTTCATCATATATAAAAGCTGATTGTTGCGAAAATCGTCCCTTCTCTTTCTCGCAAAAAACGCCTAAATCCTGCTGTCAAAACGGTCAAATGTCTAACAGGCTGCTTCCGTTTTGGCCTTATCCAAGTTCGGTCTTATTGTTCCAACTCCCGAAGAGAGAGGTAACTCATCCTAATAAAATTCCATATTTTTCTCCAATTCCAAACTAATAACATTTGTTTTATTTTTTTTATTTCCAAATTGCGAATGGTTTGTATGTTTTTCGAGCAAACCATCCAAAAATCCACCAACTGAAAACTGATCTGAATCTATTTCCAACCAGCTACTTTTGTCCTCACCCAATCATTTGGCCCTAACGAACCGAATTGGAAGTTTTGGATTAAGTTTTGATTAACTCTCAATTGATTGCTCCATTTGGAAATACATACCAACAAATCTACACTAGTTTAATCATAGTTACTCTTTGTCTCCAAAAATATATATAAAAGGTACGTTTTGCATTTTGCTTCGTTATTTAATCAGTCAGAAAAGTGCATTTGATAAAGCTCAGAGGAGCAATACATTTAATAAATTTTAATTTCTTCTTTCTGTCACATAACACGTGTAACATCAACCATCATAAAATTGTTTTCAAGTCAGAAATAATTATTTTAAGCCAAAAAGAATTATTCATTAAATCCATTTTATAAAGTATAAATTTGTGGGAAAAAATAGTAAAAATATAGATTTATTAAATTAAAAAAATTACATTACAAAACATAAAATTAGTGAAAACAAAAAAAAAAAAAAAGTAGTAAAAATATCGATTAAAAAAAAAATATTGTATAAAACATAAATTTTTGAAAACAACAAAAAAGAGCAAAAATATTGAAATTAAATAATATTTAAAATCAGTATTTAATTATATTTAATATTTAAAATCAAAAATCCAAATTTCTGAAACAAAAGAAAATTATTCTAACATCAACGATTAAAGAAACCGAAAAAAAAAGCCGAGGATTAAAATCAAAAGGGAATATACAGAAAACACCGAGATCACTACCAGTAAGTTATCCCAATTTATTTCATCGTTCTTTCGTTTTTGTCTTAAAGGAAATTATTAACATAATTAATTTAATAAACAAAAAAAAAATATATAAATATAATAAAACAAAAATTTAAATGGAAAAATTTTACAAAATTTTTTAAAATTATTTTTTTTTGCGAATTCCTGATTTATAAAAACCAGTTTTCTCCTCTTTACTCTTCTTCCTTCAACATCATTACTTCTATCTTGTGCTCCCTTTCAGTTTTCTTCATTTACCGTTGCATGTCCATAAGTATAAAAAATTCTCTTTAAAGTACATAGCATCCACATTTGTAACTAAACGAGTGATCCATTACTCTTGGTTAGTAAACGGATCTCTTGAGTGATACTTTTACCTGCTCTTTGAGTCACTTCACACTCTTAATAAAAATATTATTCTTTCTTGTCGAAATCTTACAATTGCTTTTACTTACAAAAGTGTTACCGTGGAGTTTTTGTAAAAAACTATAAATATATTTGTTTTATTCGAATAAAACTAATTAATACAACTAAATTTGACAGAAATCACACAAAATAATTAAAAAAGTTAATAATCAATTAATACCAAGTTAATATAAAACTGATTAAAAAATAAAAGTATTTTTTTCGATTAATAGAATCCATTTCACAATTTCTATACAATAAACCAATTTTTTTTAAATACTTAATCAATAAAACATACATACACATAATTTTGCCAACAATATAAAGTAAAAACATTAAATTAAAACAAATTTTATCTAAATAAATAATTAAATAAATGACAACATATTATATATAAAGTTATATAAGCCCTTTTAATTTCTGCAAATTTTCGTTTTTAATTTACTGAATTATAAATTAGTCTGCTGATTTTTAATTTAACATTTTATTTTTCATAAATTTATGGCGAACAAATTTTTTCGCGTTAACACTGTTTTTTAAATTGTTTTAAATTCCATTACAACTTTATTGGAGACTTACTATTCATTGGAAGGATTGAGAGAAGTGGATTATGAACATAAATATATACACACAATAGGTCTTTTCGTAGTTAATTTCCACCAAATTATTTGTACAAAATTTTCAAATATATTTTCTCAACCATTATACGTCGAATTAATATTCGGATTTTTAATAATAATTATTTGTTTTATAATTATTTATACACAAATTGAAAAAGTAAAAAAAAAAACAAAAAATCTACGTTAAATATCTAACTGTTGCGTTGTTCAATACATACATATATTATTTCAAAATATATAATTTTATCGTATTGCAAAATTTACTTAACAATTAAAGCTTTTCCGTTGTTAAAATATATAAGTTATAGTTAATATTTTATAATATTAACTAACTTTTTTCAAGATAAATTCAAAAGCAGTTGCCTTTATAAATAAATGTTTATATTTTATATTACCATTGAAAGTTTTTCTTGGCTTTTTAGTTCAATATTTTTTGAGGAACAGACCCAAGGTCTAATATAGATTTATAAACTTTCCCATAAACAAAAGTTCAATGACTTGAGGATAAAAAATTTTAATGTACAGCTGATTTTCTCCTAAACACGACACACCAGTAGTGACTCATTAAGCCAGTTTTTCAACCAACTTTAAAAATTTCGCACTGTATTTGGGGGTACCATAGCTCTATTTGTTTCATGTTTTGAATGAACGTTATCTAAACCATAGTTTCGAAAGTTGGTATACACGACTACCAGAAATTCAAAAAAAAAAAAACAACCTAAATATTTGGTGATACTGCCAATATTTTTAACAAAAATATTAAGCTTTCAGAAAGCTTTCATAAAATTTTCATAATTTCTCCCAGAATTTTCATTTCGATATTAGCGCCGGCGAATTCTTTCCATTACTGTAAGAATTTGTCCAGATTTCAATATAGCTGGAGAGAATTATTGTAATTTTGAAAGCTTTTTTCATTTTGTCTCAATATTGCTTGGATAAAATTTTGAATATTTTTGATTTTTTTTTATTTCTTTTAAGAAAAATTACCGTGGTTTTTTCCCTTAACTGGTCTTATTTTAGTCATTTTTTTTCCATCGTTTTGTAACAATCGTGTTTAGTATTAAAACTCAAGTTCCAAAATGTCTTTAGATAATTTCATTCGTCTATCTGGCAGTCTTGTCGAGTTCGAGGCTGACTTGAGCGATAATCAATTTCCTTTGACTTCGACTCATGCCCTCGAAGTTCATCGCTCTGAACTCAAGGCGAGCTGGAATCAAATCAAGTTAGCCTACGATAAGTGCCTCCGGGAACTAGAAAAAGAAGCTCGTGACAATGAAGAGCCCATTGATTTAGAAACTATTAAAACCAAGTACAAAAGTACATATATAACTTTCTGTAATTGCTTAACCAAGTTGTATGAAATTGCGGATAGTCTTAGGATTCAATCAGCTTCTCGAAGTGTAGCCAGTCCAGTAGATCCCTTGGTTTTTCCTAGTATTTTTCAGGGCACCAGCATCCAAAATCAAGCTTCTTCAAATTCGCCACGTCATGCTTCATCTAGTTCTCCTAGTTTCCACTTGCCTCCCGTAGAAATAGATATCTTTCATGGTGATTACGCTTCCTGGCCGACATTCCGCGACATGTTTACAGCAGTCGTATCGAACTCCAAAGCTAGTTCAGTCGAAAAGCTATTCTTTTTGACACAAAAGACTAGAGGTGAGGCTAGGGAGATCGTAAAAAAGAGTCCACTCACCCATGAAGGTTTCGAAATGGCTTGGAGGGATTTATGCATCCGTTTCGAAAATAGGAGAGTTCTTATAAACGGTCAGTTGAAAATCCTTTTCAACATTCAGACCATTGCTTCTGAGTCAGGAAAGGCACTCAAACAAATCCAGAGAGACATCAATTCCTGTATCTCTATTCTCCAACTGTATCAGATAGACGTGTCCAGTTGGGATCCAATTTTTGTCTTTATTTGCACAAATAAGCTGCCTGAGACCACATTGACATTGTGGGAACAAGAGCTGAAAGATAAAACCTCAATTCCTAAGTGGTTGGAGCTTAACGAGTTTCTGACCAATCGTTATCGAACCTTGGAATCAGTTTCCGAGATTCGAGGTTCTACCACTTCCAAGTCCAATGAAACAAAGATTAGAAATAGTCAAAATCCGAACAAATCCAAAGTTAATACTTTTCAAGCTAATGTTTCTGGTCCCCAATGTCAATTGTGTCCTCGGGAAATCCATCCTATTCGCAAGTGCCCCAAATTTCTAAAAATGGACTTCCAAAATAAATTCAATGAAGTTAAGAAACAGAATTTGTGTCTAAATTGTTTCTCAAAAACTCACACCGTGAGAAATTGCACCAGCAAAAATACATGTTTTAAATGCCAAAAGCGACACAATACTCTACTTCATAGAGATTCTGAAAATACTTCTTCAACTTCAAAAGCTTCTCAAGTACCCAATACGAACAATAATTCTAACTTAAATCCCCACTCAGCTCCATACTCTCGCCCAACTACTAGCAATATACAGTCCACAGATAGTTCCACATCGGGCAGAGTTCAATCCTGTTTCGCATCTAGTTCAAAAGGAGTTTTACTGGGAACAGCCTGGGTGAACATATGCCATTTAGGCATAAAATACCAGGTCCGAGCTCTGATTGATTCAGGCTCGGAAGGTACTTTTATTTCTGAGCGTGTATTTAATAGACTCAAGCTTCCATCTCGGCCCACTAGTGCACAAATTTCCGGCTTGAATAATACCGTTTCAGCAAAAGTGCAATTAGAATGTTCACTTGTATTGGGCTCCCAATTAGATAGTGGTATTTCAATCCCTATCACGGCACTTGTGGTTCCGCAGTTGTCCAATAACTTGCCTTCCCAAGTGATTTCAAAAACTAACTTTTCGAATCTTCCTGAAATTCAGTTGGCGGATCCGAAGTTTTACATAAGTTCCAAAATAGATTTACTAATCGGAGGTGATGTTTTTCCCTCTATTATTTGTTCAGGGATTAGGCACAATATTTGCCAATCACTGATCGCGCAAGAAACCATTTTCGGATGGATCTTTACAGGTCCGGTTTCCTGCCAATCCAATTCCAGTCCCATAATAACTTCAAATTTCTGTGAAATTTCCTTAGACAAGGAAATTTTACGCTTTTGGGAGGTGGAGAATCTTCCAAGGAAGAACTTTCTCTCTCCATCCGACCAGTATTGTGAGGATTTGTATCTTCGGACAACCAAACGAAACTCTCAGGGAAGATATATAGTTTCGCTTCCGTTCAAAGAAGAGGTTCCAAACTTGTTGAATATAGGTCACTCTAGGTCCAGTGCCATGGCACAATTTTTCCGAAATGAGGCTAGACTGAGTCGGACTCCAAACTTCAAGCTCGAATACGATAGTGTAGTGCAAGAGTATGAAGAGTTGGGGCATATGGTCCGAGTTCCATCGTCTAATCTAACCGAAAGTCCAAGGGTCTATTATTTACCACACCATGCGGTAATCAAGCCTGATAGTGCGACTACAAAAGTTCGTGTTGTGTTTAATGCTTCAGCTCCATCATCCAATGGACAAAGCTTAAACTCTTTACTTCACACTGGACCAGTTCTCCAAAATGACCTCACTCTTCTTATATTAAAATGGCGTTTTTTTAGATATGTATTTAATGCCGATATCCAAAAGATGTATAGGCAGATATTAGTAAATCCGAATCATACTCTTTATCAACGAATTTTATTCCGAAGTGATCCAAATTGTCCAATTTGCGATTACGAATTAAAAACCGTTACGTTCGGAGTCAATAGTGCGCCGTATCTCGCTATTCGAACATTACTCCAGTTAGCGGATGATGTCCAAGCAATATATCCAATTGCCAGTTCAATACTCCGGAGCTCAATGTATGTCGACGATGTTCTTGCCGGAGCTCACACAAAACACGATTCTATTAAGGCAAGAAAAGAGTTGGTCCAAGCTCTAGAATCCGCCGGATTCCCATTGAGAAAGTGGACCTCGAATGCAAAAGATATTCTCTCCGACATTCCTCCAGAACATCTACTTCGTGAAGATTTTCTCCAGTTCGAGGATAGTAGTTCAACAAAAACATTAGGCATCCGTTGGAACGCTTGTACTGACGAGTTTTACTTTGTTGCGGTTCCATTTGCAGATACAGGAAACTTTACGAAAAGAGAGGTTTTATCCCAAATCGCCAAACTTTTTGATCCAGCAGGATGGTTGGCTCCTTGCATTGTCCAAGCAAAGATAATAATGCAGAAAATTTGGATTGATGGTACAGCTTGGGATGAAATCTTGTCGCCTGATGCACTTTCTCAATGGAAATCTTTTCGATCTAACTATTCCGCTATCAATACCATCCGTATTCCTCGATGGATTGATTATTGTCCAAATGCTGAGGTCCAATTTCATGGATTCTGCGATGCTTCCGAAAAAGCATACGCAGCGGCACTATATGTTCGTATAGCAGATACTACCTCCGTTTCCACATACTTAGTCACATCCAAGACTAAGGTAGCACCGATAAAAACTTTATCAATTCCTCGATTAGAGCTTTGCGGAGCACTCCTATTGGCAGAAATGATTGATAGTTTGCTGCCCAGACTGGATTTAGAAAGATACTCCATTTATTGCTGGACGGATTCGACAATAGTACTTTCATGGTTGGCCAAACCCGCATGCAGCTGGCTTACGTTCGTGGCGAACAGAGTGTCTAAAATCAGCCAGGTGTTAGATTATCCCCAATGGAACCATGTACATAAGTTCAGAATTCAATCCAGCAGACCTCGCTAGCCGTGGTGTGAGTCCGGTGGATCTTTTAGATAACAAACTTTGGTGGTTTGGACCAGATTGGTTAAAATCAAGTTCTTCCCAATGGCCAAAATCTGACACTTCAAAAATACCAGCCACCGATCTAGAAACTAAAAATATTAGAGTACATTTTTCCTACTTCACTAACTTTGAAGACCTGTTAGAGCGCTTTTCATCATTTCCTAGAGCCTTAAGAGTCCTTGCATATGTCTACAGGTTCTTCTTCCGGACACATCCTCGTTTTCGATCCAGCTTCTACAAAGATTCAATCACACTTTCTAGTTCTGAACTTAGCTTCGTCCGAGATCAACTAATAACGATCAGTCAAAAGGCGTTGTATCCTACTGAATACAAAGATTTATCATCCAGGCATCAAATCTCCAAGTCCAGTAGCATCTTAAACTTGAATCCGTTCCTTGATCCAGAGGGAATCATTCGTTCTTGTGGTCGGCTTGAATCCTCGCCTGGACTAACTTATAATGAACGTCATCCGATTATTGTCCCTTACAATTGTGAATTTTCCCGGATTCTAGTTAAATTTATTCATGAGATCACCTTGCATGGAGGAAATCAATTGGTGTTGCGACTTTTACGAACACAGTTTTGGATTCCGAAAGTCAAAAATCTCATCAAAACGACTATCAACAAATGCAAAGTCTGCGTGATTTACAAAAAACGATGCCAAAAACAAATAATGGCTGCTTTGCCCAGCGAAAGAACCGAAATCTCTCGTCCATTCGCACACACTGGCCTAGATTTCGCTGGGCCTTTCGATATAAAAAGCTATTCCGGTAGAGCCTGTCGTATTTCGAAAGGATACGTTTGTGTATTTGTTTGCTTCTCCACTAAGGCAATACATCTTGAAGCTACATCCGACTTATCCACTCCAGCTTTTCTAGCAGCGTTCAGCCGATTTGTTGCACGTCGAGGTTGTCTACTCCATCTCCATTCCGATAACGGAACTACTTTCGTTGGAGCTTCCAAAGTCCTAGCCAAGGAGTTTATCCAAACTTCACATCAGCGTGTGTTATCCAATTATGCCCACCAAAATATTTCGTGGCATTTCATTCCCGCCGGAGCTCCTCATATGGGCGGATTGTGGGAAGCTGGTGTGAAAAGTTTTAAGGCACATTTCCGAAAGATTGCAGGCTGCTACAAATACACATTTGAAGAGTTTTCCACGTTACTATCGAAAATAGAATCCTGTTTGAATTCCAGACCAATATCGCCTATTTCGACTGAACCAACTGATCTTTGCGCACTGACTCCGGGACATTTCCTCATCGGTACACCAATTTTAGCTCCGATTGATCCACAGGTCGATAGCTCTCCTATTTCAGTCACAAATAGGTGGCAAAGATTAAAAGTTATCCACCACAACTTCTGCTTCAGATGGAAAAATGAATATTTAAAAGAGATGAACAAACGACTTAAATGGCAAAAACCTGAAGTGAATCTTCACCCTGGGGCACTGGTAGTGATCAAGGAAGAGAATCTTCCTCCGAATTCTTGGCGTCTCGGTCGCGTGGTTAAGATATTTTCCGGAAACGATAATCGCGTTAGGGTAGCTGAGGTTTTAACACAGCGTGGCACAATAACTAGGCCAATTGTAAAACTTATAATGCTTCCCATCGATTCCTAACTCGCGTTCTCATTACTATACTTTCTTTCCTTTTCAGCTTAAGCATGCCTAGAAATTCTGCAAATTCCAAAAGATTTATGAAAAAATATAATGCGTATCCATGCCGGCTATGTAAGCGTCCCCATCCTCTCCGCACTTGTCGCAAGTTCCTCGCGATGAACATTTCCGACCGTATCAGCGCCGTACGGAAACACAAATATTGCGGCAACTGTTTGGCTCATGATCACTCGCAGGGAACTTGCTTCTCGAAACATGGATGCAAACACTGCAAAAAATTCCACCATACTCTACTGCACGTGAATCCCCGTCTGGTAAAGGATCTTATTCCAGCTGAGTCTCGTCATCGATCTCGTTCTATCTCTCCAGATCCGCAGCCGCCGACATCCTCAAGACCATCTAGTTCTACCAGCCGCAAATCGTCTTCTCGAAATTCAGTAGAGTCCAAAACTCAAAGAGGAAAATCCACTTCCTCTTCAAATTCAGCAACATGGACCTCAATTCTACGCCAAAACACAATCGTTTTTCTTCCGACCGCACTTGTCAAGATTGGCTCAACTACGTCCCATGCTCGTTGCCTATTAGATTCAAGATCCGCGGTAAGCCGAGTATCGAAAAGCTTAATAGATAAACTGGGCTTTACTTCATATACTCTCAACTCAGAAACGGTTTGTCCACTTGTTTTAAAGTCCAGGTTTGATTCGTCCTCAAAGATTGAGGGAACTTTCAGAGTTGACAACCGAGTCTCCATTCATACTCCCGCCCAGTCTCTTCCAGAATCCTACAAAAAGAATTTTCGGGATCTATTTTTAGCAGACTCCCATTTTTATGAGAGTGCTTCTATTGATGTAGTTATCGGAGCAGATATGTATCCGAAAGTAATGTGTCAGGGAGTTTTCTCTCGGACAGGCTTTCCCACAGCACAAAGCACTGTCTTTGGTTGGACCATTTTCGGTCCTGCCTCATTATAATTAGTTCAAATGCACTTTTAGGCAGAAGCAAATGTAAACGTATAATTGTTTTCTTTTTCTTACATTAAATATAATCCTAATTTATATCCTTTATTACTGAATTGTAATTTGAATAATATATAAAAATGAATTCCATTGTTACAATTTAAATATTATTATTTTAATTCCATTTATATTTTAATCTACAGAAGCAGCTTTTTAGACAAGACCGGATTGACCTACTCCATTTTCCATTGCACATCCTGCAAGGCGGGCGGCAATGTTAATGCCAAAAGGCCATTTCCAGCCTTTTGCATTAATATCAGTGATGAGCAAAGAAATCCTATTTGTTCATCATATATAAAAGCTGATTGTTGCGAAAATCGTCCCTTCTCTTTCTCGCAAAAAACGCCTAAATCCTGCTGTCAAAACGGTCAAATGTCTAACAGGCTGCTTCCGTTTTGGCCTTATCCAAGTTCGGTCTTATTGTTCCAACTCCCGAAGAGAAAGGTAACTCATCCTAATAAAATTCCATATTTTTCTCCAATTCCAAACTAATAACATTTGTTTTATTTTTTTTATTTCCAAATTGCGAATGGTTTGTATGTTTTTCGAGCAAACCATCCAAAAATCCACCAACTGAAAACTGATCTGAATCTATTTCCAACCAGCTACTTTTGTCCTCACCCAATCAGCCTGGTTATAGTCTAGTCATAGTGTAGTCATCATCTGATCATAGTCAGTTCAATTTCTGTTCATAATTTAGTCATAGTATGGTCATAGTTTTGTCATAGCCTAATGTGGTCATAGTCTAGTCATTTTATGAATATTGTCTCGTTATAGTCTGGTCATAGTCTTATAATAATATTGTGATAGTCCAATCATAGTCTATTTTCAGACTGATCATAGTTTGTTAACTCTAAATTTACAATTTAGTCATAATCTGGGCGTAGTCTGGTCATATTCTAATTGAAGTCTAGTCATAGTATGTTCATAGTCTGGTTATAGTTTGTTTATAGTCTGGTTTATTTTCTGATCATAGTTTAGTCATAGTATGGTCATAGTCTGATCATAGCCTGGTTATAGTCTGGTCATAGTGAAGTCATAGTCCGATCATAGTCGGTTCAATTTCTGTTCATAGTTTAGTCATAGTATGGTCATAGTTTTGTCATAGCCTAGTCATAATGTGGTCATGGTGGTCTAGTCATTTTATGAATATTGTCTCGTTATAGTCTGGTCATAGTCTTATAATAATATTGTTATAGTCCAATCATAGTCTATTTTCTGACTGATCATAGTTTGTTAACTCTAAATTTACAATTTAGTCTTAATCTGGGCGTAGTCTGGTCATATTCTAATTGAAGTCTAGTCATAGTGTGTTCATAGTCTGGTTATAGTTTGTTTATCGTCTGGTTTATTTTCTGATCATAGTTTAGTCATAGTATGGCCATAGCCTAATCATAGCCTGGTTATGGTCTTGCCATAGTGTGGTCATAGTCTAGTCATTGTATGAATATTTTCTTTTTATAGTCTGGTTATAGTCTTTTAATAGTATTGTTATTGCCCGGTCATAGTCTATTTCTTGTTTGATTGTAGTCTGATAACTGTCTAATCACAGACTAGTCATCTGGTATTAGTCTAGTCTGGTTGAAGTCTGACCATAGTCTATTCATCTTCTATCTATAGTTTAGTCATAGTCTAGTTATAACCAAGTCATAATGTGATATTAGTCTAGTCATTGGATGGCCATAGTCCGGTCAATATAGTCTGGTCGTGCTAGCAGTCTGGTTATATTCTGATTATAGTCTAGTCATAGTGTATCATAGTATAATCATAGTGTCAGCATAGTATAATCAGTATAATCATAGTGTCAGCATAGTCTGATTATAGTCAATATCTAGGAATAGTCTATTCATAGTCTAAATATAGTCTCTTCGTAATTCTAATCTAGTGTGGTCATAATTCTGATAATGGTGTCGTGTAGACAATGTCTTGCCACAGTAGGGCATTTTTAAAACAGTCTAATATTAAATGTTTTTAAAGTTTTTTTCCTTTATTAAAATTTTTTTGTTATAATTTTTAAGGTTTTTGCAGGCTGTTGATGTTGTTTTCCTTTTAGTTTTAATATCTCTAACACGACATAAAAAACTTTTTGGTATTTAATGATATTTTCCTTAAGTTTTTCTTATATCTCCCCCTCCTCTGAAAAGTAATATTCTTACCAATGAAATTGTTATTGTCATACAATTTTACTTTTTTTTATTATTTTAAACTTTTTTTCAGACACAAATATATAAAATATAAAACAAACCGTCTGAAAGACAAACAAACAAACCAGCTTCGAACGACATATCAGATACAAACTTTTGTTGCGAGGTTGTATTAAAGTTTTTTTTCAGAAAAAATAAGAAAAATTATTAACAAAATGAAAACACTCCCAGTAGAAAAAGTTAACAGAAAAAAAATACAAAAAAAAATATTTTATTATTTAATATAACCTTAGCCCTGGCGAAAGGTAAAAAAGTCTTTTACATGTTGCAATGAAAATTTTATTTATTATTAATATCCAGCTAATTTTTGTTATGAAAGAAGCCCATAATTCTAGGAAGGACACTACCACTTCCTCTTTAGGTCCTTGGAAGTTGACAGCATTTTGTGTCAATGTCTCCCTCTCTGTTTACAGGGAATTTTTAATGTTTATTTTTATTATTGGTTTATTATATAGAATTTATTTTACAACCTGAGTTTTCTTTTCGGTCGTTTTGTTGTCTAAACAAAATAACAAATAAATTTATTTTATGACCAACAGGTAAAATGTGAAGGACCAGGACACGATGGAATTGTCGCCATAAATGTGTTTGTTTTGTAACTTGCACTGTTACTGTCTTGTCCCCCCGTCAACCAAAAAAACTTCTATTATATAGAAAGAAGATAACTTTCATTCTGCCATAATACAGCTATTTCTAGAAGAAGGTGATTTTGTTATAGACTTTTATGTTTTAATGACTCAATTGTATGAGTTTTGATATGGGGACACTGTTGCCAAAAAAAAATGGATAATACAATTTTTGTCTATAGAAAAATCTTCGTTCTGAAAATCTGTTCTTTAAAAATATTTTTGATCTGAAAATTTGTTCTTTAGAAAAATTTCCGATATGAAAATTTGTTATTTTGAAAAATTTTTAGGTCTCAAAATTCGTTCTTAGAAAAATTTATGGCTTGAAAAATTATTTTATCAAAAAAACTCTTTCTGAATTCTTTCTGTCAAAAAACCTTTTGTGTAAACATTTGTTCTATAAAAATTGTTGATCTAAAATTTGTTCTTAAAAAAATGTTCAAACAAAAAATATTTCTATAAAATAAATTTTCGGAAATATTTTTATAAGAAATACTTTCGTTTAAAAATAACAATAGAAATAGAAAAACTTAGAGAATTTTTTAAAACCCTTTTTTTGTAGTAAAACTATTATAGTGAATTTTTCGCATTATACCAAATTTTTTGTATTAAAAAATTATCGAGAACTTTTTAGAATAAATTTGTAAAAAATTTCGCCTTAAATTTTCTTTTTTTTTTAATTTTGTAGAAAATTTTTTCGTCTTTAAAATTGTATAGATAATTTTTCGTCCAAAAAAAATGTTATAGAACATTTTTAGTCTTTTTCATCTTTTTTCATCTTTGAAATAATATTTACGATCCCGACAATTTTGTTATTTTTGGATAAAATTTTTCCATTAAAACTTTTTAAAAAAATTTTCGTCTTAAAAATTTTATAGAAAATTTTTCGTCTCAAAAATTTTATAAAAAATTTTTAAAATTAACAAATTTTATAGAAAATTTTTCACCTTAGAAATCTTGCAGATAATTTTTCATCAAATTTTATAGAAAATTTTTCGTCTTAAAAATTTTATAAAAAAATTTTAGTCTCAAAAATTTTATAAAAAAATTTTAGTCTCTTATAGGAAATTTTTCGTCTCAAAAATTTTATAGAAAATTTTTCGTCTCAAAAATTTTATAGAAAATTTTTCGTCTCAAAAATTTTATAGAAAATTTTTCGTCTCAAAAATTGTATAGAAAATTTTTCGTCTCAAAAATTTTATAGAAAATTTTTCGTCTCAAAAATTTAATAGAAAATTTTTCGTCTCAAAATTTTATAGAAAATTTTTCGTCTAAAAATTTTTTAGAAAATTGTTCGTCTAAAAATTTTATAGAAAATTTTTCGTCTTAAAAATTATTTAGAAAATTTTTCGTCTCGAAAATTTTATAGTAAATTTTTCGTCTCGAAAATTTTATAGAACATTTTTCGTCTCAAAAATTTTATAGAAAAAATTTTCGTCTCAAAAATTTTATAGAAAATTTTTTGTCTCAAAAATTTTATAGAAAATTTTTCGTCTCAAAAATTTTATAGAAAATTTTTTGTCTCAAAAATTTTATAGAAAATTTTTCGTCTCAAAAATTTTATAGAAAATTTTTCGTCTCAAAAATTTTTTAGAAAATTTTTCGTCTCAAAAATTTTATAGAAAATTTTTTGTCTCAAAAATTTTATAGAAAATTTTTCATCTCAAAAATTTTATAGAAAATTTTTCATCTCAAAAATTTTATAGAAAATTTTTCATCTCAAAAATTTTATAGAAAAAAATTCTTAAAAAAATTACTCAGGACTTAACAACAGGAAACAGTGTTTCACTGCGTATACGTAATATTTGAACAGTCACACCAAGAGCACATTGAGTATTGTCACACCAACAACAAGAAGAGCAAATACAACAAAATTATGTACCACAAAAGACATCAATTTCAATGAAGTTTTTGTCTATATTTGTCTAAGAGTTTAAGTAAGTCACACACTTCTATACTCAGTTAAGGGAAACGGAACCAGAGACACTGAAAGGTCGACAGGAAGTGTAAGTGTATAAGTACTACTTCTATGAATTTGTGTACGTGTGTTACTTCAATTTTATTAAATTGTTTTCGTTGTGTTGTTTTTTTTTTGTTTTTATTCTCATTCATACATATTTT
This sequence comes from Stomorhina lunata, assembly GCA_933228675.1. Lineage (NCBI taxonomy): Eukaryota > Metazoa > Arthropoda > Insecta > Diptera > Rhiniidae > Stomorhina > Stomorhina lunata. The sequence continues at coordinate 118,909,140 of OW121743.1, read as the reverse complement.
TTGTTTTGTGTAAATAAAAGTCAAATAAACACATTTAAGCTTGAATAGCCTGAACAAATAGCCACTACGAGGAAAACAGAGACTAATAAAAATAAGTACGACATTTAAAGACAACAACTAAGAGGACTGAATGACTCTAGTCAATCCATCTTTACAACCAAACCAAATACTCATTCGTCCCGTCCATCTATCCACTCATTCGCGCTCATTCCTAAATATTCCAACAAGTAAATATTTAGTAGTTGTTCGTTTTTCTTACACTTTTTGGCCATTAAGTTTAAAAGCATTCATTTCTTATGGTTCTTCCATTCCTGGTTTGTAATTTTTTTGTATTTTATCTGTTTACTTTTAATATTGCCCAGTCTATCTTTTCAGTCCGGTCCGTCTTCAGTTCCATCCGCTTGACATACTGCCTTCTATTAATTCTTCATTCATTCATTTTCACGAAAACAGCAAAAACTTATTCAATGTAATGTTTGTTTATTCGAAAGTAATTTTGTATTTTCAAATTACCGTCGTTGAAATTGTTTTTATGACTTAAGTTTTTGTGTTATTTATATAGACTTTCATTCCTGCTGAATATTTTACAATATTTCGTCTTTATTTCTTACCAATTCCACTCATTTCGCAACAGTTGCGACCGAAATAAATGAATGAATAAAAAAAATCTACAGATGACAGACGTTGGACTGAAATCTGCTTGTGTAGTTGGCGTCTTATTTCCTTCATCAACACTACGAATTTTTGGTATAAAAGAAACAAGCAACTGCACTTGCTGTCGGGACATAAAAAGGAGAATAAAATAATAACGAGGGATCTGCTTTAAGTAAATGCAAACAAAATTTTCTGTGTGCCCCAAACTTAAACTTTTATATAAAATTAAGTTCAAAACAAAAATTTCTAAAGAAAATTTTGTTCGAATAAAAAATTTCTATCAAAAATGTTTAACTAAAAAAACAAAAACTGTTGTAGAAAATTGTGTCCCTAACAAAAATTTCTATAGAAACTTTATTCCGAACAGATAAGGCAATAAAACTGACTACATCGAGACTATGACCAAACTCTGGCCAGACGATGAACAGACTATGATGAAAGGATTATAACCAGATAATCGCCTGACTATGAACAGACTAAAACTAGACCATCACAAGAATATGATCAGAAAATAATAAGACTATGACCAAACTCTGATACGACTTTAGACTATGAGCAGATTTTGGCCACACCTTGACAAGACCACGACCAGGTTATGACCTATGACTATGATCAAACAACGAGCAAACTATGACTAAACTGTGATCAAACGATGATCAGACTATGACCAAACTTAAAATTTTTTTAAGAAATTTTGTATTCAACAAAAAATTTCTTTCTAGTCAAACAAAAATTTCTATAGAAAATTTCGTGTCAAACAAAAATTTCTATTGAAAATTTTGTGACAACCAAAAATTTCTAAAAAGAATTTTTTGTTTAACAAAAATTTATACAGAAAATTTTGTGACAACCAAAAATTTCTAAAGAGAATTTTTTGTTAAACAAAAATTTATACAGAAAATTTTGTGTCAAGCACAAATTTCTATAGAAAATTTTGTGTAAAACAAAAATTTCTATAGAAAATTTTGTGTCAAGCAAAAATTTCTATAGAAAATTTTGTGTCAAACAAAAATTTCTACAGAAAATTTTTTGTCAAACAAAAATTTCTTTAGAAAATTTTGTGTAACCAAATATTTGTTTAGAAACAAAAATTTCTATAAAAAATTTTCTGTCAAACAAAAACTTCTATGGAAAATTTTGTGTCAAACAAAAATTTCTCTAGAAAATTTTGTGTCAAACAAATCTTTCTATAGAAAATTTTATGTCAAACAAAATTTTCGATAAAAAATTTTGTGTCAAACAAAAATTTTTCTAGAAAAAAAAGTTTTTATCGAAAATTTTTTGTCGAACAAACATTTTTATACAAAAATTTGTGTCAAACAAAAATTTATATAGCAAATTTTGTGTGAAACATAGAAAATTTTGTGACAAACAAAAATTTCCATAGAAACAAAAATTTCTATAGAAAATTTTGTGTCAAACAAAAATTTCTATAGAGAATTTTGTGTCAAACAAAAGTTTCTCTAGAAAATTTTGTGTCAAACATAAATAACTCTAGAAAATTTTGTATCAAACAAAAATATCTATAGAAAACTTTGTTTCAAACAAAAATTTTTATAGAAAACTTTGTGTCTAGCAAAAATTTCTTTGGTCTATAGAAACAAACAAAAATTTATACAAAAATGTACACCAAAAATTGTATGTCAAACATTCTGTAGAATACTTAAGCCGCGAATGTTGTCTTTAATAAAAATTTTAAATAACTTATAAAACCATCCTCGCATATACCTCCTAGCATCAACAACACTGTCGCAGTACAAATAAAATTAAATTTGATTGAATAAACGAGAAATGGGCTTATTTCGGTCGTCGATGTCCTCCTTCTAGCCGTATCATTTTAATGGCTAAATTTTCGCTATAAATTTCAAAAAACAACAGCTTCACTTAAAGTATCAGCAAGAAAAACATAAACTCAGTTTAACAATCAATTTATTACATATTTAGAATTTTTTCTCTTTAGTCTTTCTATTGTTTTTTTTTTATAAAATTTCATTTTCATTCGACAATATTTTTTTTACATAATTTATTGATGTTTCTTTCGCTTTCCCTTCCTTAGACTTGGGTTTATCATGTCGGAAGAAAAAAAGAAAAAAACTTAAATTTTAAATCCAAAATAAAATTATATTTAAAATTTCTTTTGAATGCATTTTATTTGTGGCAAATTTTGTCACAGCAATAAAATCGATATTGAAATTACCAAAGGCCATATTTGCGATTTATTATTGTATTTTAAATATTATTCGACAATTTTATTATTATGGCGTTAAATTTTGTTATTGTTTGTCTGCTGTTATTTTTGTTATAAATATTTGCTGTTTTTTTTACTTTATTTATATTTATAAATACGATAAGTGTGAATTTCATTTTTGGTGTTAATTTATAGACGAAAATGTATCTCAAGTCAAAAATATATTTATAAATACATTTTTGTTCTGAAAATTTTTCCATAAATAAATTTTTGTTCACTTTAAAATCTTTAAATTTTTACTTTTCTATCGAAAAGTTATCGTTAACTTTACTTTTCAATAAAAAACTTATCGATAACTTTAATTTTCTATAGAAAACTTATCGATAACTTTACTTTTCTATAGAAAAGTTATTGATAACTTTACTTTTCCATAGAAAAGCTATCGATAACTTTACTCTTCTATAGAAAAGTTATCTATAACTTTACTTTTCTATAAAAAAGTTATCGATAACTTTACTTTTCTATAGAAAAGTTATCGATAACTTTACTTTTCTATAGAAAAGTTATCGATAACTTTACTTGTCTATAGAAAATTTATCGATAACTTTACTTTTCTATAGAAAAGTTATCGATAACTTTACTTTTCTATGGAAAAGTTAACCATAACTTTACTTTTCTATAGAAAAGTTATCGATAACTTTACTTTTCTATGGAAAAGTTATCGATAACTTTACTTTTCTATAGAAAAGTTATCGATAACTTTACTTGTCTATAGAAAAGTTATCGATAACTTTACTTTTCTATAGAAAAGTTATCGATAACTTTACTTTTCTATAGAAAAGTTATCGATAACTTGACTTTTCTATAGAAAAGTTATCGATAACTTTACTTTTCTATAGAAAAGTTATCGATAACTTTACTTTTCTATAAAAAAGTTATCGATAACTTTACTTTTCTATAGAAAAGTTATCGATAACTTTACTTTTCTATAGAAAAGTTATCGATAACTTTACTTTTCTATAGAAAAGTTATCGATAACTTTACTTTTCTATAGAAAAGTTATCGATAACTTTACTTTTCTATAGAAAAGTTATCGATAACTTTACTTTTCTATAGAAAAGTTATCGATAACTTTACTTTTCTATAGAAAAGTTATCGATAACTTTACTTTTCTATAGAAAAGTTATCGATAACTTTACTTTTCTATAGAAAAGTTATCGATAACTTTACTTTTCTATAGAAAAGTTATCGATAACTTTACTTTTCTATAGAAAAGTTATCGATAACTTTACTTTTCTATAGAAAAGTTATCGATAACTTTACTTTTCTATAGAAAAGTTATAGATAACTTTACTTTTCTATAGAAAAGTTATCGATAACTTTACTTTTCTATAGAAAAGTTATCGACAACTTTACTTTTCTATAGAAAAGTTATCGATAACTTTACTTTTCTATAGAAAAGTTATCGATAACTTTACTTTTCTATAGAAAAGTTATCGATAACTTTACTTTTCTATAGAAAAGTTATCGATAACTTTACTTTTCTATAGAAAAGTTATCGATAACTTTACTTTTCTATAGAAAAGTTATCGATAACTTTACTTTTCTATAGAAAAGTTATCGATAACTTTACTTTTCTATAGAAAAGTTATCGATAACTTTACTTTTCTATAGAAAAGTTATCGATAACTTTACTTTTCTATAGAAAAGTTATCGATAACTTTACTTTTCTATAGAAAAGTTATCGATAACTTTACTTTTCTATAGAAAAGTTATCGATAACTTTACTTTTCTATAGAAAAGTAATCGATTACTTGACTTTTTTGAAGAAAAGTTATCGATAACTTGACTTTTCTATTAAAAAGCTATCGATAACTTGACTTTTCTATAGAAAAGTTATCGATAACTTAACTTATCTATAGAAAATTTATTGATAACTTAACTTATCTATTGAAAAGTTATCGATAACTTTACTTTTCTATAGATATTCTGATATCTCTTTAGATATTCTGATAAAATTTCAAACTTACAAATTTAATTGACACAAACTTTCCGTAAGAAATTACATCATATATCAATTAATTACTTCTGTTTATAAAAATTTATATATCTTTTCATGCCAACCAGCCCTAGTAACCTATTAAATATTTCATCTGCCTCATACAGCTCAAAAAACCCACATCCATAAAATTCACTTTTAAAATTATTCGTTAAATTCCCTTTAAAAAACTTCTTTGTTAAACATGATTCCCAAATACGAGTAATCCAATTAATTTATTTCGCTTGAATACATACAAAACTTTACGGATTTATTTTCTTTACATCAAAACCGTGTACATATTTTGCAAAAACATTACATTTTTTGTCAGTACGAATTTCTGCTTTTTTCACAAATTTTTCTCAATAGTTACGAAATAATTTTCTATATAATTTTTTGGCATCAGTATGAGTAACTACAACTTCTGCAGCTGCTTGTTTTTATTCTGAATTAAAAAAAAAAAGAAAAGTTGGATATGGTGAAAGACCTTATCTGTGATTAAATATACAAAACTCGTGGATATGGCGGTATATGAGTGAATACATCTTACCCAAACTCTGGATAAAAATAGTTAAAGTTCATGATGATATGCGGAGCAGGTGAATGTGGCTATGAAAGGGTATAAATTCCAGTTTGAAAAATAAATTAAATACCAAAAGGGCAGGTAAATGCAGAGTGTACACGTAAAACCGACATAGACAATATTTTCCTATATCCACTCACGTTTTCACAGGTAAATACGAGCAACATACATGGTACCATTTAAATACATGATATTGGATAAAACAGCAGCAGTTTAGTCGTAGAAAAGTGCATTATGTATAATTTTGTTTTGTATATTGAGGATTTAGCGAAATGAAATAAATTAAATACAACTATATTTTCAACGCGATTCAACAAAAGAGGTTTAAAGGTAAGAATACAAATGTTGCAAAATTAAACAAATCATTGACCTTTTTCTTACATTTATTTTTAGATGAAATTCAATAAAAAAACATTTAATTTTTAAATGGAACCAGTAGACATTACAACTATTTACTTAGTATTGACTTTGTAGTTCTTTTGGTCCAAATGGAGACATTGGGATCAAATCGGGGCCTATTGATATACATATATGTTGACACATTCGTTGACAATGTCACCAGATATATACTAGAATAGTTGTCTCTATATATTCACTATTTCAGTACTGAACTAAAATTGGGGACATTTGAATTGATGTTACACAAAGTGTTGACATAGAGGCACATGGTTGTAGTTTTACTACAGGGAAGTTTTACCAACAGATACCTATAGAAAGTCATATAAAGTGCATGTGTTAAAAATAAATTTTACAACAAAAAAGCTGTAGATTTTAAAATATATTTTTTTTTGTATAAAAAAACTAAAATAAACAAGAAAAACTGTTCAATCCTCATGCAACAATTAAAGTCTCTGCAACTAAGTAAGCAATAAATTTAAATCGGAAAATATTGAGGGAAAACAAAAGCAAGTGGCGAAAAAATCAGTTGGCCATTTATATTTAATTGTCAACTACAAACTTTGTTTGCCCTAAAATCCCTAAAAATGTACAAGCAAACTATTCTAAAAGATAAATGTGTTGATTTGTATGTGACTCAAACGAGTCAGCGGGTAAGTGGTGACAAAGCACTCAGAAAAAAATTCAAGGAAAACAAATTCTTAATTCTAGGAAAGTTGCATATTTAAATTATATTATGATTTTCTTTTTATTGAAATGTCACCTTGTTGTTATATTTTTAGTAGCAATTTCCGTACCATGGATGAAATTTATATAAAAAATACACCAATATTTGTTTATGTGTATTCTAAAACTAACCAAAAATATCAAAAGAAGACATCAAATCAAAAGCTAAACTAACTTCACTTATTCAACTGTATTTCGTTTGCAATTGCTGCTGTTTGCTAAAAAATTTAAAGTTCAGAAAGTGAATAAAATAAACTGACTCACTCAATTTATTCACTTAAAATCCCTAGCTGAGAACTCACATACTAATCCGAAAGCTGGAACTATCCCTACACACGTATTTAGTCGGATTTACTTGCCATGCAAACACTTAACTTGAAATAGTGTCAGTTTAAATTTTTACTATCGAAAAACTAACTTTGGATGTGTTTGAGGTTGACCTGCAGTTAAACAGATGAACCAAACCATTAATAACTTCTTACTTCTCTAAAGACAAGCTATTGATAACTTAACTTTTCTAAAGAAAAGTTATCGATAACATAACCTTTCTGAAGAAAAGTTATCGATAACTTTACTTTTCTATAGAAAAATTATAGATAACTTAACTTTTCTAAAGAAAAGTTATCGATAAATTTACTTTTTTAAAGAAAAGTTATCGATAACTTAACTTTTTTACAGAAAAGTCATCGATAACCTAACTTTCCCAAAGAAAAGTTATCTATAACTTGTCTTAAGAAAAGTTATCGATAACCTGTCTTAAGAAAAGTTATCGATAATTTAACTTTCCCAAAGAAAAGTTATCGACAACTTAACTTTTCCAAAGAAAAGTTATCGATAAATTATTTTTTTTTTAAAGTTATAGATAACTTAACTTTTCTAAAGAAAAGTAATCGATAACTTAACTTTTTTAAAGAAAAGTTATCGATAACTTAACTTTTCTAAAGAAAAGTTATAGATAACTTATCTTTTCTAAAGAAAAGTTATCTATTACTTAACTTTTCTAAAGAAAAGTTATCGATAACTTAACTTTTCTGAAAAAAGTTATCGATAACTTAACTTTTCTAAAGAAAAGTTATCGATAACTTTACTTTTCTAAAGAAAAGTTATCGATAACTTTACTTTTCTAAAAGTTATCGATAACTTAACTTTTCTAAAGAAAAGTTATCGATAACTAAACTTTCTAAAGAAAAGTTATCGATATCGAACTTAGCTTTTTTAAAGAAAAGTTATCGATAACTTTTCTTTAGAAAAGTTATCGATAACTTAACTTTCCCAAAGAAAAGTTATCGACAACTTAACTTTCCAAAGAAAAGTTATAGATAACTTAACTTTTCTAAAGAAAAGTTATCGATAACTTAACTTTTTTAAAGAAAAGTTATCGATAACTTAACTTTTCTAAAGAAAAGTTATCGATAACTTATCTTTTCTAAAGAAAAGTTATCGATAACTTATCTTTTCTAAAGAAAAATTATCTATAACTTAACTTTTCTAAAGAAAAGGTATTGATATTTTTTCTAATGAAATGTTATTGATAACTTATTTTTTCTAAAGAAACTTAACTTTTCTAAAGAAATGTTATTGATAACTTATCTTTCCTAAAGAAAATATATTGATAACTTAACTTTTCTAAAGAAAAGTTCTCAATAACTTAACTTTTCTGAAAAAAGTTATCGATAATTTAACTTTTCTAAAGAAAAGTTAAATATAACTAAACTTTCTAAAAAAAAGTTATCGGTAATTTTACTTATCCAAAGAAAAGTTATCGATAGCTCAACTTTTCTAAAGAAAAGTTATGAAAAATTTAATTTTGTCAAGAAAAGTTATCGATAGCTTTACTTTTCTAAAGAAAAGATAACGATAACTTTTCTAAAGAAAACCCTGCTCTTTAAACTGCAGGGTTCTGTTTGCGTATTTCACACTGACAAACTTCATGAAATTGAATTTGAATGTTAATTAAATTTTTGGATTTTGGTGTTATTTAATTTGTTGGTTATTTTATTTGCAGTTGTTGTTTTAGTTTTTGGTAGTAGATTTAACAACAGCAACTCCAACAACAATTGCAGCAACAGCAACAACAACAACTAAGTTCATATGTGCAACAGTGTTTAAATTGTACCTTTATGTGGATTTACAATTTGAATTTGTGTCATTTTTATATTTTTAAAAATTTGTTCTTTTATTTTAGTTACAAAATTTAACCCCGGTTTTGTTGGGTTTATTTAGTCGAAAGTTGCGTATTATTATTTATTTATCTGCACGTATGTAAATGTCATATACAATTAGGGAGGTACCATTTAGAAAAAAGGACTTAAAATACTGAAAATAAAGACTTAGAAATATAATTTAAAATCTCTTAATGTGTATTGTTGGTTTTAATATTTGACAACTTTCTTATAAGATATAATAGAAAATATAGTTTTTTTGAACACACTTCTTCATATATGCACTTGTTTCAATTGAATTCAAATTAAGTGCCATTTGTTGAATTTGCACTAATAAAATTTACTTTTTTAGTTATTTCGCCATTTGTGTGGATTTACGTCAATTTCAATTTACATAATTTTATGCATTTTACAATTTGCCACAAGGATTTCGTTTCTCATTCAATATTTCCCATTTAATTCTACCAACAAAATAACTATTGATTTTAATTAACATAAATATTTATATATATATATATATATATATATATATATATATATATATATATATGTATGCATGTGTAGATGTCAATATGTAGATGTATGTTTGTATCTGTGTGTTTGAGTGTGTTGACATGTGTATGCAATCAGTTGGATTTTAATGTGTATTGAACGTGAACAACCTGAAGGCGTGTTTAAAATTTAATATACACATTCAAATTTATTCAGTCCGAGTATTAAGTCTATGTTTTAGATACACATACAATAATGCTAAACTATATATTTTGAAGCAAAAATTTATTATGCAAAAAACAGCAGAGTCAGGAGAGAAATTATAAAATTGATAAATATTAAAAAAAACTATTCACACATTTTTTAGCAATATACAAATTTCTAAAACTTTTTAAACGTAAACAAAACGCAAAAAATGATAAATTACAGTTATTGTTCTCCATGGAAAAGATAAGTTATCGATAACTTTTCTATAGAAAATTATGCAATCGATAACATTTCTATAGAAGATTAATGCAATCCTCAGCATTCTATAGAAAATTAAAATTATCGATAACTTTTCTATAGAAAATTAAAGTCATCGATAACTTTTCTGTTTAAAATTAAAGTTATCGTCAACTTTTCTATAGAAAATTAAAATTATCGATAACTTATGTATGGAAAAGAAAAGTTATCGATAACTTTTCTATAAAAAATTAATGCAATAGATAACTTTTCTAAAGAAAATTAAAGCAATCGATAACTTTTCTACAGAAAATTAATGCAATCGATAACTTTTCTATAGATTATTCATGCAGTCGATAACTTTTCTTTAGAAAATTGAAGTTATCGATAATTTTTCTATAGAAAACTATAGTTATCGATAACTCTTCTATAGAAAATGAATGTTATCGATAACTTGTCTATAGAAGATTAAAGTTATCGATAACGTTTCTATAAAAAATTAAAGTTATCGATAAATTTTCCATAGAAAATTAAAGTTATTGATAACTTTTCTATAGAAAATTAATGTAATTGATAAATTTTTTATAGAATATTAAAGTTATCGATAACTTTTCTATAGAAAATTTAAGATAACGATAAATTTTCCATAGAAAATTGAAGTTATCGATAACTTTTCTATAGAAAATTAAAGTTATCGATAACTTTTCTATAGAAAATTGAAGTTATCGATAACTTTTCTATAGAAAATTAAAGTTATCGATAACTTTTCTATAGAAAATTAAAGTTATCGATAACTTTTCTATAGAAAATTAAAGTTATCGATAACTTTTCTATAGAAAATTAAAGTTATCGATAACTTTTCTATAGAAAATTAAAGCTATCGATAACTTTTCTATAGAAAATTAAAGTTATCGATAACTTTTCTATAGAAAATTAAAGTTATCGATAATTTTTCTATAAAAAATTAAAGTTATCGATAACTTTTCTATAAGAAATTTAAACTATCAATAACTTTTGCACAGAAAATTAAAGTTATCGATAAGTTTTCTATAGAAAATTAAAGTTATCGATAATTTTTCTACATAAAATCGATAACTTTTTTATATAAAATTAATTCTATGAAATATTAAAGTTATCGATAGCGTTTCTATAGAAAAGTTGAATTATCCTTATTTTTTGTAGAAAAATTAAATTATCGATATATTTCCTACATAAATTTTATATTATCGTTAACTTAGTAACATTTCAATAACTTTCTTAAATGTTTCAACTAAAAAGAATTAATTTCTTTATTCTAACTTCTAACTTCTTTTATGTTGATTTATATTTAATTTTTTTACTTTTGCAGCTCTTGTTGTTGACTTTGTTCCGAGAAAAATTAATTTTAAAATATCGTCAACGTAAAACCATTTTCCTTTAAATTTTGTATTTTTCATTTTTTTTTTAGTCTGGCTGTCAGTCAGTCTGGCATTAAGTCATTCAGTCAGCAGGTGTCAGCAAGCATTTAATCCCATTCATAGCACAAGACTAAGCTTAGTTTGTACGACAACATAAGTTCACTTATTCCAGCCATTTATTCGTTATCATTATTCTTCTCTTTGTCCTCATCGTCTGCTTTTCATTTATTCAATCGCTGATGAATTTATTTGTTGGTTCGGTCTTTTATTCATACAATTCTTTTGTTATTTTGTTGGTTATTTTGGTTTAACTATTGTTTTGTTTTGTATGTATGTTTGGCATTCTAGTGTTGATTTTCCTAGGAAAAATTATATTTCCAGGATTCAGGTACAGTTTCAAAAAAGCAATTTTTTAGGAATTATTAAGGTCTAGATGAGTAGTGATCGCCATTTATTATATTACAAATTTTTCGCTGCTATATTACTTCAGTGTTTTCATCGATTTATCGTTATTAAATTTGGGTTCTCTGACTTTAAATAGTACCCAAAAGGTACATTTTTTCAGGTTTAGTACTAAACGTATCCGCGTAAACTCATGAATATTTTCTTCATTTATAACGATTTTTTTATGCAGGTGCCTCTATTGGCAGTTCGTGCGAATGTGTTTTATTCTGACTGTTATCAATTGTAGCCAGAATTGCAAATTCTAGTATTAGTAGCATTTAGTTGTTTATTGTTTGTCATTGTAATATATGTGTGGAAGTTTGTGTCTGTGTATTAGTTTATATTTTGTTTGTTTGCATCTCATAATTTTTGGAAACTAATTTCCATATTTTCACCTTCTATTCACACATTATTTATGTACGAGCGTATGTTCAATTCAATTGTATTAAAATATTTAACATTTTAAAAAGTAAAAATTCCATGGAATTAATAGACACGAGGAAAGCTTTGAATAATATAATACTATGGTTATCCTAACCGTAGGATTAGTGGTTAGAAGGGGCAAATGTTAAATTAATGTAATGTAATAATATCAATATTTTTCTAGTAACAAAGAAATTTCCTGATGAAATTGAGCGTATACTTAATAATATGTCAACTAAGAAACGATATTATGTATACGTACATGAGATATTATGTATACGTATGTATATGAGTACGATTATTCAAATACCAATAACTGGGTTATATACAAAAAAAGTTATCGATAACTAAACTTTATATTGCACAAATTTACTAAAGAAAAGTGATCGATAACTTTACTCATCTATAAAAAAAAATAATCGATAACTTTACTTTTCTATAGAAATGTTCGATTGTTTTTTTATAGTTATGTTGTGGATAATCCACTATTACTTCTTCTTTTTTTATGTATTGGATTTTATTTTGGTATTGGCTTATATGTACAACCATATCTATGTATGTTTGTATAAATCTGTATTTGTGAGAGTGTCTATGCAGTCAAACAGATGTTTGCCTCAAAAACTAGCACAAGATTCATAAATATGGAATAAAAATGAGATAAAAAATTATTTCTGATTAAATGGATGTGAGAGTTTATTCGCTTGTACCGAATGGGTCTTCCAGGCGTTGGCATATTTTCGACTAAATAGCTCCTCTGTATAGTTAATAGCAATTGTTCCGGATTTTGTTCTGCAATACAGATATTTCGTTTTTATATAATTCGGTTGTTTTTAGCAAACAAAAACAGCATAAAAACAAAAATTTATAAATGACAACAACATTTCAATTTAGTTTATGGAAAATCCCCAAAAAAATAAGCAAAATAAAATGATAACCCAGGTATGTACAGTCGCTAAGCTTAGCTAAACGGTAAGGCATATCTACAAGATAGTTAGTTCCAGCTAAAGGAATGAATTCGAAAAATTAAAAAAAATGCAACAAAAGCTTTAAAATTTTTAAAAAATGTTTATTCTTACAGAAAATATTCGAAAATTTCTATATTTTATAGAAATTTTTCGAAAATTTCTATATTCTTATAGAAAATTTTCGAAAATTTCTATATTTTTATAGAAAATTTTCGAAAATTTCTATATTTTTAAAGAAAATTTTTGAAAATTTCTATATTTTTATAGAAAATGTTCGACATTTTCTATATTTTTATAGAAAAATTTTAAAAATTTCTATATTTTTAAAGAAAATTTTCGAAAATAGAAAATTTTTGAAAATTTCTATATTTTTATAGAAAATTTTCGAAAATTTCGATATTTTTATACAAAATTTTCGAAAATTTCGATATTTTTCTATATTTTTATAGAAAATTTTCGAAAATTTCTATATTTTTATAGAAAATTTTCGAAAATTTCTATATTTTTATAGAAAATTTTCGAAAATTTCTATATTTTTATAGAAAATTTTCGAAAATTTCTATATTTTTATAGAAAATTTTCGAAAATTTCTATATTTTTATAGAAAATTTTCGAAAATTTCTATATTTTTATAGAAAATTTTCGAAAATTTCTATATTTTTATAGAAAATTTTCGAAAATTTCTATATTTTTATAGAAAATTTTCGAAAATTTCTATATTTTTATAGAAAATTTTCGAAAATTTCTATATTTTTATAGAAAATTTTTGAAAATTTCTATATTTTTATAGAAAATTTTTGAAAATTTCTATATTTTTATAGAAAATTTTCGAAAATTTCTATATTTTTATAGAAAATTTTCGAAAATTTCTATATTTTTATAGAAAATTTTCGAAAATTTCTATATTTTTATAGAAAATTTTCGAAAATTTCTATATTTTTATAGAAAATTTTCGAAAATTTCTATATTTTTATAGAAAATGTTCGAAATTTTCTATATTTTTATATAAAATTTTCGAAATATTTTTATAGAAAATTTTCGAAATTTTCCATATTTTTAAAGAAAATTTTTGAAAATTTCTATATTTTTATAGAAAATTTTCGAAATTTTCTATATTTTTATAGAAAATTTTCAAAATTTTCTATATTTTTATAGAAAATTTTTAAAAATTTCTATATTTTTAAAGAAAATTTTCGAAAATAGAAAATTTTTGAAAATTTCTATATTTTTATAGAAAATTTTCGAAATTTTCTATATTTTTATAGAAAATTTTCGAAATTTTCTATATTTTTATAGAAAATGTTCGAAATTTTCTATATTTTTATAGAAAATGTTCGAAATTTTCTATATTTTTATAGAAAATTTTCGAAATTTTCTATATTTTTATAGAAAATTTTCGAAATTTTCTATATTTTTATAGAAAATTTTCGAAATTTTCTATATTTTTATAGAAAATTTTCTATATTTTTATAGAAAATTTTCGAAATTTTCTATATTTTTATAGAAAATTTTCGAAATTTTCTATATTTTTATAGAAAATTTTCAAAATTTTCTATATTTTTATAGAAAATTTCGAAATTTTCTATATTTTTATAGAAAATTTTCGAAATTTTCTATATTTTTATAGAAAATTTTCGATATTTTCTATATTTTTATAGAAAATTTTCGATATTTTCTATATTTTTATAGACAATTTTCGAATGTTCATTTAAAAACCGGTCTACAGATTTTTCATTCAAATTCAATAAATATTTCATTTAAATTTAACTGACAAATATTTAAACTACATTTTCAGTTTTAAAAACGGAATATTCGTATGTTATCAAAAAAATTACTGACAAAAATTTGAACTACATTTTTATACCCACCATCAAAAAGAATGGGGGGTATATTGAGATTGTCATTCCGTTTGTAATTTCCTTAATATTGGCTCAAAAATCAAAAACGATATATATTCTGAATCCTTATGAAATTCTAAGACGATTGAGCGATGTCCGTCTGTCTGTCCGTCTGTCTGTTGAAATCACGATAACGCCTAAACGAAAGAAGCTAGCTCACTGAAACTTAGCAAAAACATTCTTCATTTATGAGAAAATTTTGGTATTGAAATTGGGCAAAATCGGTTAACATTTGACAATAGCTCCCGTATAACCTCGTCTAGACTAGTCGCTTATTTCCTAATAACTGACAAATGATAATAGCTATGATGACAAAATTTGGTATCTAGAAGTTTTCCATAAGCAATAGGCAGCATATAAAATTTCATCGAAATCGGTTCACATTTAACCATAGCTCCCATATAAAAAACATACGGAAACAGCCAAAATTCCACCTGAAATTCACTTAAATGCCAATAAATGCTAAAATGTAATAGCTTTCGCCACCAAATTTAGCACAAATAAGTCTTATGTGAATACCAGCCAGTGTGCAAAAATACAAAAAGAAAAGGGGGTTTATGTCCGTCTGTCCGTTAGATAAAAGCGCGATAGCGCCTTAACTGAAAGGGCTACAGCAACAAAATTTAGCAAAAGCAAGTCTTATGTGAATGCCAGTCAGTGTGCAAAATTTTGTTACAATCGGTCACCATTTGACCATAGCTCCCATATAAAAAACTTACAGAAACACAAAAATACAAAAAGAAAAGGAGATTTATGTCCGTCTGTCCGTCAGATAAAAGCGCGACAGCTCCTTAACTACAAAAGCTAGAGAGACAAAATTTTACAAAAGTATTTCCGATAAAGTTGTGTACTGAAAATGGGCAAAATCGGTTCACATTTAGTTAGAGCTCCCATATAATCCCGCCCCGGGAAACACATAAATGCTGATAAATTGAGTACAATTGTGATAGCTATGACGACTAAATTTAGTATATAGAAGTTTTATGCAACTATTGGTCAGTATATCAAATTTTATAGGAATCGGTCCATATTTGACTATAGCTTTCATATAAAAAACACTCCCGGAAACCAAAAAATCGGTCAACATTTGGCTATAATTCTTATATATTTATATTACATCCCCTTTTTTATATCTACAATCAAAAAGATTCGGAAGTACAAGCAGCATATTAAGATTATGTATATCGTAGATGCATTAGGAACTCCTAACAAAATATATGGACCTGTCGTATTACTATCAACTTCTTTATCTTAACTTAATATTAAGCTAAACGAAAAGTATTTAACAACTTATTAATGTAAAACCATACCCGGTTACGATAACGAATTTTTTTCAAAGTAAATAATTACTAGGGAAACCACTTACACACTTTTGAATGTTGAACTATAAAGCTACTGCAACCGAAGTTATTCCAAATATTTTACCAACAATACCAACTAGCGTAACAACTTTTTTCCAATTTGGTCCATGTTTTGAATTTGCTGCAGCCTCGTAGATATATGAGATATGTTTCTAAATTTAACACAACCTGATGGTGGGTATATAAGATTCGGCACAGCCGAATATAACACTCTTACTTGTTAGTATAAAAAACGGAAATTTTCATTTATTTTTAAAAAATTGAATGGAAAAAAACTACGTAAAATTTCCGTAAAACGGACAATTATCATTTGTTAATTATAACGTAACAAAAAAGACGAAACCATATAAAGGTTATATCCTTTAAGGCACCAAGAAACCAAACAGACAAAATAAAGTTTGCTGTTTGCTTAGGCCATACCCCGTCATAGGCGGCCAGTATTATAAAAAGCTTCTTCTAAGATACTTAAGGAAAACCAATAATTCAACAAATACGAATTATATTTGATACAATAATTGGAAAAATATAAAAAAAACTAAACAACTGATATTTTCAAATGTTACGGATTTTCAGTATTTTTTTGTAGGTTGTTTTTTTAAACAAATGTGTAAATATGTTAAAAATCAATTTTCATGTGAATTTAAATGAATATTCATTTGAAAACAACATAACCGAAAACTTCCTAAACAACATACAATCAGTTACTGTAATAATTTCCTGAGTGTATATTGTTATAGAAAATTTTCCAAAATTTCTATATTTTTATATGTAATTTACAACAAATCTTCTTTTTTTTAAAGGAAATTTTTTAAAATTTCTATATTTTTATAAAAATTTTTTTGTTAAATTTTCCTAAGTTTTAATTCATTCACACTCCTGCGAATTGTTATTACCTTTACCTGTTTGTAACCTTATACACTTCTGTAGTCACTCGTAGTACTTTTCGTTTGATTGCGCAATTTCAATATAAAGCGCGCATTATGTAGCGCCTGATGCTGATTAGAAATCGATGAGCAGCAATTGATATTCTTCCTCCTGCTCCAGCCGTTGTTGTTATTCTTGTTAGCGTTGTTTGCCATAAGTTTTGGCTGTTTGGTTAGTGAATTTAGCATTTGGTTATACACGATGTGACGCTTTTCATGGCATTTCAAGCAGGCGGAATGGTAAAATTATTTTGTTGTTGATAAGTATGATAAAAAGGAGGTACGACTGACTCTAGGATATGCTCGAATTACAAACAGGCACAGTATGGTGCAATAAATGAATGAGCAAACGAAACGAAATAGAATGTATTGCATAAATCAAAATGATTTTAAAATCAATTTTGAAACGCTAAACGAAAAATATCATCGAAATATTATACTCAGATGGCAACAGCTACAAAAATGAGCAAAACTAAAAGAATAAATAAATGAACGACGAACCAAAGAATAAATGAATGAATGATTGTGGATTCGGAATGTTGATGAAAACAATAGATAACTGCATGAATGAATGTATGTTTGACTACTGGAATAGATGGACCGTTGGATGGATGGATAGATGGTTGGTTAGTTGGTTGCTTAGTTACAGAGGTATGTAGTGTATGTGAATTGGTAAATGTTTATATCCATTTAAAAACGGATGCAAAATATGGCACGTAAATGTTATTAATATAAAACTGTAGAAAATCCAAGAATAACAGAAATGATGTCAACAACAAGGACAATAAACCTCCTATTATTTGAATTTGACTTGTAAAATTGAAAAGACTCTTTCAAAGCGAGAATTATATTTATTAATTTATATCTTACAAAAATTTTAAATTTTCGAATAATAACTAAATTTTTGGATAAATAAAAGTTTTTTTTAAACAAGGAAATTTTCAAAAACTTCACAAAAAAAATTTAAAATTTTCGAAGACCTTTTATAAAATATGTGGAATTTTAATAAAATTCCTATAAAATTAAGAAATTTTCGAACATTTCCTATAAAAATGTAGAAATATTCCAAAATTTCCTATAAAAATAAATATATTTTCAAAAATTTCCTATAAAAATATAAATATTTAAGAAAATTTCTTACATAATATAGAAATTTTAAAAATTTCCTATAAAAATATAGAAATTTTCTAAAATTTCCTAGTTTCCTATAAAAAATATAGAAAATTTTGAAAATTTCTTATAAAAATATAGAAATTTTCGAAAATTTCCTATACAAATATAGAAATTTTTGAAAATTTCCTATAAATATATAGAAATTTTCGAAAATTTCCTATAAAAATATAGAAATTTCCTATAAAAATATAGAAATTTTCGAAAATTTCCTATAAAAATATAGAAATTTTCGAAAATTTCCTATAAAAATATAGAAATTTTCGAAAATTTCCTATAAAAATATAGAAATTTTCGAAAATTTCCTATAAAAATATAGAAATTTTCGAAAATTTCTTATAAAAATATAGAAATTTTCGAAAATTTCCTATAAAAACACAGAAATTTTTGAAAATTTCCTATAAAAAATATAGAAATTTTCGAAAATTTCCTATAAAAATATAGAAATTTTCGAGAATTTCCTATAAAAATATAGAAATTTGCGAAAATTTACTATAAAAATATAGAAATTTTCAAAATTTCCTACAAAAATATAGAAATTTTCGAAAATTTCCTATAAAAATATAGAAATTTTCGAAAATTTCCTATAAAAATATAGAAATTTTCGAAAATTTCCTATAAAAATATAGCAATTTTCGAAAATTTCCTATAAAAATATAGAAATTTTCGAAAATTTCCTATAAAAATATAGAAATTTTCGAAAATTTCCTATAAAAATATAGAAATTTTCGAAAATTTCCTATAAAAATATAGAAATTTTCGAAAATTTCCTATAAAAATATAGAAATTTTCGAAAATTTCCTATAAAAAATATAGAAATTTTCGAAAATTTCCTATAAAAATATAGAAATTTTCGAAAATTTCCTATAAAAATATAGAAATTTTCGAAAATTTCCTATAAAAATATAGCAATTTTCGAAAATTTCCTATAAAAATATAGAAATTTTCGAAAATTTCCTATAAAAATATAGAAATTTTCGAAAATTTCCTATAAAAATATAGAAATTTTCGAAAATTTCCTATAAAAATATAGAAATTTTCGAAAATTTCCTATAAAAATATAGAAATTTTCGAAAATTTCCTATAAAAATACAGAAATTTTCGAAAATTTCCTATAAAAATATAGAAATTTTCGAAAATTTCCTATAAAAATATAGAAATTTTCGAAAATTTCCTATAAAAATATAGAAATTTTCGAAAATTTCCTATAAAAATATTTCTTATAAAAAAATAAACATTTTCGAAAATTTCCTATAAAAATATAGAAATTTTCGAATATTTCCTATAAAAATATAGAAATTGTCGAAAAGTTCCTATAAAAATATAGAAATTTTCCAAAATTTCCTACAAAAATAGAGATATTTTCGAAACTTTCCTATAAAGATATAGAAACATTTTCGAAATTTTGTTAGCAAAAAATATAGAAATATAGAATGTAAAAAAAATTCCTATAAAAATAACACAACGTTTGGGTATAGCCTATAGATATTAATTTAATTTTTTTAGCTTGAATAGAATTTTAATATAGAATTTTCTGTATTTTTTTTCATTTTTATTAAATTGTTGGATGTGAAAGACAACAATTGTTTTTCAATATAAATCAATTTGTTTTTAATAAGTTTCTCAATACATGTATTAAGAATTTCATATTTTTGATATTTTTGTTTTCACTTTCCATTCAATATTGAATCAGTATTTTATTCATTTTGGCTTTCAGTTTTTAGTACTGTATTTGTTTATTATTTCAACCTTATGCTGTTCTTATAGGATTAGTCTTCCTTGCTATGGCAAGAAAAAGTCGAAAACAAAAAACTTAATTGAAGTTGTCTGTCTATTTGTCAGTCACATCAAACCGAAATCAAACCATATTTTTGTGTTGTAAGTGTTTATTTAAGTGTGAATGTCTGTATGTAAAAATGTCATAGGTGTACGTGTTGAGTATTTTGGTCAAAAAAACGTCTGAAGTCTATTATTAGCATTCTATGAATTCTATTTTTATCTTATTTTGTTACTTATATTGTACATTTGAGTGGCTCTTGAATCCCATTTTTCAATACACTTAGTATTTTTTTCAGAGCTTTTTATGTATTTTTTCATCACTTGATAGAGTTAAGAACATTTTCAAAGTTTGATTGTATTAAGAAATTTACAAGAGCTATTGTTGAAATTTAAGAATATGTTGAAAAATATTTTAATATTTTAGCATAAAAATGTTACTTTATAGAACAGCTATCGATAAATTTACTTTTTATCAGATAAGTTAACTTGGAAAATGATTTTTTTTTTTAAGAAAAAAGTTACTGATGAAAATTTTTGAAAATTTTCTATAGAAACACAAGATTTTCTAAAAAATTATAGAAATTTTCCAAATTTTTCTATAAAATTATAGAAATTTTCCAAAAATTTCTATAAAAATATAGAAATTCTTGAAAAATTTCTATAAAAATGTAGAAATTTTCGAAAAAATTTTATAAAAAATATAGAAGTTCGAAAAATTTCTGTAATAATATGGAAATTTTCGAAAAATTTCTATAGAAATATAGAAATTTTCGAAAATTTTCTATAAAAATATAGAAATTTTCGAAAAATTTCTATAAAAATATAGAAATGTTCGAAAAATTTCTATCAAAATATAGAAATTTTCGAAAAATTTCTATAAAAACAGAAATTTTCGAAAAATTTCTATAAAAACATAGAAATTTTCGAAAAATTTCTATAAAAATATAGAAATTTTCGAAAAATTTCTATAAATATATAGAAATTTTCGAAAAATTTCTATAAAAATACAGAAATTTTCGAAAAATTTCTATAAAAATATAGAAATTTTCGAAAATTTTCTATAAAAATATAGAAATTTTCAAAAATTTTCTATAAAAATATAGAAATTTTCGAAAATTTTCTATAAAAATATAGAAATTTTCGAAAATTTTCTATAAAAATATAGAAATTTTCGAAAATTTTCTATAAAAATATAGAAATTTTCGAAAATTTTCTATAAAAATATAGAAATTTTCGAAAAATTTCTATAAAAATATAGAAATGTTCGAAAAATTTCTATAAAAATATAGAAATTTTCGAAAAATTTCTATAAAAATATAGAAATTTTCGAAAAATTTCTATAAAAACATAGAAATTTTCGAAAAATTTCTATAAAAACATAGAAATTTTCGAAAAATTTCAATAAATATATAGAAATTTTCGAAAATTTCCTATAAAAATATAGAAATTTTAGAACATTTTCTATAAAAATATAGAAATTTTCGAAAATTTTCTATAAAAATAAAGAATTTTTCGAAAATTTTGTATAAAAATATCGAAATTTTCGAAAATTTTCTATAAAATTATAGAAATTTTCGAAAATTTTCTATAAAAATATAGAAATTTTCGAAAAATTTATATAAAAATATAGAAATTTTCGAAAAATTTCTATAAAAATATAGAAATTTTCGAAAAGTTTTTATAAAAATATAGAAATTTTCGAAAAATTTCTGTAAAAATATAGAATTTTTCGAAAAATTTCTATAAAAATATAAACATTTTCTGTAAAAATATAAAAATTTGCTATAAAAATATAAAAGTTTTGAATGATTAAGTAATAAAAAAAATTTTGTTGCTTTAAAGACAAAAGTTTCCTGAAATAGTAAATCCCTATTTTATTCAGAACACTCCTTAAGTAACAAATAATGCCTTAAGTTGTTTTTATGTGATATCTTATTTAAAACTAAATTAAAACAAATTGATTTATAAAACGTTTTATTTACCCTTTAAATTAATTTCTAGTTATTCATAATTCAAACGTAGTGATTCGAGCAAAACGTCTGCAAAATTTAATCCTAGGCCATTACGAATCAGTACATCTCAACAAAACATTAATAATAGCTAAAATTAAATTCACGTCATATTTAGCACAAAGGAAAGGTAAAGTTACCTGTATATATTTAATATAAACAACCTTGAAATATACAAAAATCTGGATGAAATTTTGGGGCTTAAGTTCATGCATCTAAAACTCGTGAAAGTTATATAAATAGATTTAATAATATATGTCTCGAGTTGTGTTACTTGAGATGCCTGGATACTTAGCTGATGCTTAATACCCGCCTAAAAATTGACGTTTTACCCACTTCAAGTACTTGGCATATTTCATGCTTATAACCATCATAGACGCATTTACATGTGACTTTATTATTTTCGAGAAAGAGACGATTAGATATCAAGCTTGAGACAGATGAGTTGTGTAAGGATACATAAATTGGTGTTCTTAAAATATAACAGGCAAATACTCAAACAAAACTTAGCAAAAGAAAAAACACCTTAATTCTACACTCAATACATACATATTTAGATACGTACGAACTTAAATATACGTCTGTGTAGAGTACCGGCATGTAAATTATATAAAGGTCTACGTTAACTGTCTGTCTATCTGGTCGTTCATTTATCATTGTCGCTTTTGACTTAAGCTTAACAAGAATCTGTTGTTGTTAGTTGTTGCTGCTGATGGCTGGCTGCTGCCGCTATTGTTGTTGTGTCGTTGGTAGTACTGCGCCATCATGTTGCTGGTTATTGAAACAAATCGCAAATTCATACATTAATTCATTAATTCATTCAACCATCCCATTCATTTATCCATCTATTCCAACCTTCTGGCTGCCAGCCGTTTATAGTTTTACCCTGTGTGAGTGCTAGGATGTTGTTACATCTACATCTTTTTGGCATCACTTCATTCATTTATTTCACTTAATGCCACGCTCTTCAGCCGTCATGTTTTTTTTTCGCAATTATGCTTTGTGGAAAGGTGTTGCGTATTAAAAAGCGAGTTTAAAAGAATGAAATTTTAAATTAAAAAAAAAAGACATTACACCAAAAAAACAAAGATTTTTTATATATAATTTTTATACTAAAAACTCTATAAATAAAAGTTTATACCAAAAATGTTCTATATAAAAGTTTAATACCGAAAATTTTTTGTATAAAATTTTTATACCGAATCTTATCTATATAAAATTTTTGTACCGAAACATTTCTTTATACATTTTTATACAGAAAATTTTCTATATAAAATTTTTATACCGATAATTTTGCATATAAAATTTTCATACCAAAACTTTCTTTATAAAATTTCTATATCTAAAATTTTTATATAAAAATTTTCTATATAAAATTTTTATAACGAAAATTTTCTATTTAAAATTTTTATAAAAAAATATTCTATATAAAATTTTAATGCAAAAAATTTTCTATATAAAATTTTTTTACCGAATATTTTCTACAAAAAAATTTTAGGCATGAAATTTTTATATCGAAAATTTTCTATACAAAATTTTTATACCGAAAATTTTGAAAATAAAATTTTTATATCGAAAAATTTCTATATAAAATTTTTATACCGGGAATATTCTATATACAATTTTTATACCGAAAACTTTCTGTATAAAATTTATATACCAGAAATTCTCTATAAAAATTTTACACCGAAAATTTTCTATATACAATTTTTACACCGAAAATTTTCTATATACAATTTTTACACCGAAAATTTTCTATATAAAATTTTTACACCGAAAATTTTCTATAAAAATTTTTACACCGAAAATTTTCTATAAAAATTTTTACACCGAAAATTTCTATATAAAATTTTTACACCGCAAATTTTCTATATAAAATTTTTATACTGAAAATTTTCTATATAAAATTTTTACACTGAAAATTTTCCATATAAATTTTTACACCGAAAATTTTCTATATAAAATTTTTACACCGAAAATTTTCTATATAAAATTTTTACACCGAAAATTTTATTAATAAAATTTCTATATCTAAAATTGTTATACCGAAAATTTTCTATATACAATTTTTATACCGAAAATTTTCTATTTAAAATTTTTATACAACAAATTTTCTATTTAAAATTTTTATATAAAAAATTTTCTATTTAAAATTTTTATACAAAAAATATTCTTCCGTATAAAATTTTTATGCTGAAAATTTTCTATTTAAAATATTTATACCAAAAATTTTTTATATACAAGATTTAAAGCAAAATTTTTCTATATAAATTTTCATTACGCAGAAAATTTTCTATATAAAATTTTTACACCGAAAATTTTCTATGTTAAATTTTTACACCGAAAATTTTCTATATAAAATTTTTACACCGAAAATTTTCTATATAAAATTTTTACACCGAAAATTTTCTATATAAAATTTTTACACCAAAAATTTTCTATATAAAATTTTTACACCGAAAATTTTCTATATAAAATTTTTACACCGCAAATTTTCTATATAAAATTTTTATACTGAAAATTTTCTATATAAAATTTTTACACTGAAAATTTTCCATATAAAATTTTTACACCGAAAATTTTCTATATAAAATTTTTACACCGAAAATTTTCTATATAAAATTTTTACACCGAAAATTTTCTGTATAAAATTTTTACACCGAAAATTTTCTATATACAATTTTTACACCGAAAATTTTCTATATAAAATTTTTACACCGAAAATTTTCTATATAAAATTTTTACACCGAAAATTTTCTATATAAAATTTTTACACCGAAAATTTTCTATATAAAATTTTTATCCCAAAAATTTTCTATATAAAATTTTTACACCGAAATTTTCTATGTAAAATTTTTACACCGAAAATTTTCTATATAAAATTGTTACAACGAAAATTTTCTATATAAAATTTTTACACCGAAAATTTTCTATATAACACTTTTTCACCGAAAATTTTCTATATAAAATTTTTAAACCGAAAATTTTCTATATAAAATTTTTAAACCGAAAATTTTCTATATAAAATTGTTACACCGAAAATTTTCTATATAAAATTTTTACACCGAAAATTTTCTATATAAAATTTTTACACCGAAAATTTTCTATTTTCTATTTCTATAATTTTGATACTGAAAATTTTCTATATAAACATTTTATACCGAAAATTTTCTATAAAAAATGTTTATAACAAAAATTTTCTACATAAAATTGTTATATAGAAATTTTCGTTATAAAAATTGTTTATAGAAAATTATAGCAAAAGTTGTCTATATAAAATTCGTATACATAAAATTTTCTATATACAATTTTTATACCGAAAATTTTCTTCTTAAAATTTGTATACCGAAATTTTTCTGTATAAGATATTTATACCTAAAATTTTCTTTATAAAATGTTTATACCAACAATTTTCTATTTAAAATTAAATAATTTTTTTTTAATTAAATAAATTTTTTTACCAAAAATTTACTATATAAAATTTTTTTACCGAAAATTTTCTAAATAAAATTTTTATACCGAAAAATTTATATATTAAATTTTTATACCGCAAGTTTTCTATACAAAATTTTTATACCGAGAATTTTCGATATAAAATTTTTATGCCGAAATTTTTATACATAAAATTTTTTATACCAAAAATTTTCTATGTAAAATTTTCTATATAAAATTTTTGTGCCGAAAATTTTATATACAAAATTTTTGTACAAAAATTTTCTACACACAATTTTTATACCAAAAATTTTGCATATACAATTTTTATAACGAAAATTTTCTATTTAAAATTTTTACACAAAAATTTTCTATATTTATCAAAAACATTACATTTTAATTGAATACCGCGAAGTTTCTGATCATTTAATTCCTTTAAACTACTGCCGTCTCTAAAAACTGATAAAATGGGTTTGATGTTTTCATATTTTATGGTCTTTCATGTTGATGAGAGTCAAAATGCCTGATTGTTGTTGGAGTTGTATTAAAACCTACAAGAATTCTGATGATGATGATGATTACAACAACGAGTGACGGTAAAGCCAGGAAATAGAAGGTGACGTTGTTGATGTGGCTTCTTCTGCTGCTGGTGGTGATTATAGTGACGATACCAAATGCAGATGTTATAAACGCTCTTGTATAAATGGAATAGAGGCTATGACCCACACGATAATTTAAGATTCACTAATTGTTCGTCACTCGTTTTTGCGCTAAATGAATTACTAGATAGGATTTGTTTCTCTATGTGTAAAACATGGTAGGGCTATTTCTAAACATGTAGAGATTTCTAGTAAATGTATGAGGTGAGTGAGTGAGTGTGTATGTATTTGTATTAGAGAAGAACGTATTGTTTATGTTTTAGTGCTATGAATTGTTTTATGTTTTAGTGCTATGAATTGAATCCTTTTGAATGAAAAGGACCGCCAACTGTGTTACGAGTTCCTGGTAAATGATTTTGCCTTTTCAAATGTTAATGTAAATGATGGTAAAGCTATTTTTCTCTCCATCAGTTATGCCAGTCTGAACCAATTTGATATTGTAAATTGGGTCGTAATACTTGTAATAATGATGAGGATAAAGCGGGACTAAAGGAAGCCCTTAAAAGGATGAGTACAAAAGCTCAGCGATGTTGATGCGTGATGATGTCGTGAATGTCATTAATGTTGAAATTTTTATTGTTGTTGTTGCTTTTGCTGTTATATTTTGTTTTAATGGTTGTTTGTGTAGGTGTTGTTATTTCTTTTGTTGTTTTTGGGGCTAAATTAATTAACACAAGAGCACAAGCATCATCCCTATGGGGCGTAAAGGTAAATGAAGCATCATAAATTTAAACAAAAAAAAGTAAACAGCAAGAAAAATACCAACAATTTCAACAGCATTGGGTCATATTTAAACTTCACTAACTTTTCGAAATATGTTTCAGTCCTTGTACACGTGCATTTCTTTTTTGTCTTTTGCTGGCTCTGTCTACAATTACCGGATGTATCGATTCTCGATTCCACACACCATTAACGTTACATGAAAGCAAGAGTAAAAATTCACTTGAAACACTTCCAAACACTTCCACATGTAGCAACATGTAGAGACTAGACTAGCTCAATATGAAAATCATAAAAAATTTTAAGTTTGGTAGTTATGAATAGATTAATTTAAAATAATTTTTTGAACCAAAAAAAAATCTATATACAATTGTTATACCGAAAAACTTTATAAAGAAAATTTTTATATCGAAAAACTTTAAAAATAAAATTTTTGTACCGAAAATTTTTCTATAACTAATTTTTATACTGAAAAACTTTTTATATAAAATTTGTCTATATGAAAGTTTAATACCGAAAAATTTTCCATATACATTTTTTGTACCGAAAAATTTTCCATATAAATTTTTTGTACCGAAAAATTTGTTATATAAAATTTTTATACCGAAAAATTTTCTATATAAAATTTTTATACCGAAAAATTTTCTATATAAAATTTTTATACCGAAAAATTTTCTATATAAAATTTTTATACCGAAAAATTTCCTATATAAAATTTTTATACCGAAAAATTTCCTATATAAAATTTGTATACCGAAAATTTTCTTATATAAAATTTGTATACCAAAAATTTTCTTACATATAATTTTTGTACCGAAAAATTTTCTATATAAAATTTTTATACCGAAAAATTTTCTATATAAAATTTTTATACCGAAAAATTTCCTATATAAAATTTTTTTTATAGAATTTTCTATATAAAATTTTTACAGCGAAAAATTTTCTACATAAAATTTTTATACAGAAAAATTTTCTACATAAAATTTTTATACCGAAATATTTTCTACCGAAAAATTTTCTATATTAAATTTTTATACCGAAAAATTTTCTATATAAAATTTTTATACCGAAAAATTTTCTATATAAAATTTGTATACCGAAAAATTTTCTATATAAAATTTTTATACCGAAAAATTTTCTGTATAAAATTTTTATACCGAAATATTTTCTACATAAAATTTTTATACCGAAAAATTTCCTATATAAAATTTGTATACCGAAAAATTTCTTATATAAAATTTTTGTACCGAAAAATTTTCTATATAAAATTTTTATACCGAAAAATTTCCTATATAAAATTTTTTTATAGAATTTTCTATATAAAATTTTTACAGTGAAAAATTTTCTATATAAATTTTTTATACAGAAAAATTTTCTACATAAAATTTTTATACCGAAATATTTTCTACCGAAAAATTTTCTATATTAAATTTTTTCTATATAAAATTTTTATACCGAAAAATTTTCTATATAAAATTTTTATACCGAAAAATTTTCTATATAAAATTTTTATACCGAAAAATTTTCTATATAAAATTTTTATACCGAAAAATTTTCTATATAAAATTTTTATACCGAAAAATTTTCTATATAAAATTTTTATACCGAAAAATTTTCTATATAAAATTTTTATACCGAAAAATTTTCTATATAAAATTTTTATACCGAAAAATTTTCTATATAAAATTTTTATACCGAAAAATTTTCTATATAAAATTTTTATACCGAAAAATTTTCTATATAAAATTTTTATACCGAAAAATTTTCTATATAAAATTTTTATACCGAAAAATTTTCTATATAAAATTTTTATACCGAAAAATTTTCTATATAAAATTTTTATACCGAAAAATTTTCTATATAAAATTTTTATACCGAAAAATTTTCTATATAAAATTTTCATACCGAAAAATTTTCTATATAATATTTTTATACCGAAAAATTTTCTATATAAAATTTTTATACCGAAAAATTTTCTATATAAAATTTTTATACCGAAAAATTTTCTGTATAAAATTTTTATACCGAAAAATGTTCTATATAAAATTTTTATACCGAAAAATTTTCTATATAAAATTTTTATGCCGAAAAATTTTCTATCGAAAATTTTTTATAACGAAATAGAATTTTTATACCAAAAAGTTTTCTGTATAAATTCTTAATGCCGAAAAATTTTCTATATCAAATTTTTATACCGAAAAATTTCCAATATAAATTTTGTAAACCGAAAATTTTCTATATAAAATTTTTGTACCGAAAAATTTTGTATATAAAATTTTTATACCGAGAAATTTTGTATATAAAAAGTTTGCTATACAAATCTTTGTAGAAAATCTTTATACCAAAAATGTTTTATAAAAAAATTTTATAATTTTTTTTTTTTTACTTTATACGCAAAATTTGTATAACTTTCTTTGAGCCCATCTAATATATTAATGTAAACCTGAACCTACTATAGTTGACATGGCTATTTACTCCGAAAACTCCATGTGAGTATGTTCAGAAAATGTTTTCCAGTCTTAATATATTTTTTAAAAGACACGTTAAAGTTTTGTCCTGCCAAATCTTAAGGGGGGAGTAAAAAGTTGTTGTTTTTAACTATTAATTTTTTTTATATCTTTTTTAATTCAATTCTTTACATGTCTCTATAGATTTTATATCGATACAACAAGACTTGTTGTTTATCCTATTTTATTTTTTATTTTGTTTTTCTCTTGAATTCTGTTAAAGTTTTCTCTTTATTTTTGTATGGTCGTATTAACATCACAAGTGGCCACTTTCCGGTAAAATGTCCATAAATCATTTTAAGCCAAAATTTTGCTGCAACGATCAAAGCAAAGTCCTTTTACCAACATACTCACAAATACAAATACAGTCTTTTATAATTCTCTTCACACACATTCTCTTATATGTATGTATGTATATATGAATGTGTGTACGTCTGTATATGTGCAACGAACACAAGTAGTGACAAGAGTTGTTATCACAGCTAAAGAATATTGCCTGGCTTTTATGCATTTGAGACGGAGAAAAAGGACTAAGATGAAAAAAGAAACAGGAAACATTTTTGCTAGAATCAAAGGCTATCGTATAGCTCTTCACCGCCTCCCTGTGGGTGAAAAAGTTCATTCATTCTAAAAACTGACACTTGAACAAATTGCCCTCCCATTTAGCTAAACAAAGCCTGGAATGAATGAATAAATGCATGTGTTTGCTAGTGTGTTGGAGTTTTTTTTAATAATAAAATACATACATATATCGTTTGTTTAGAAAAGGTCATTAGAAAAATTTTAGAAGACGAATTTTTGATAGAAAATTTTTTGTTATACAAATTTTTGTAGAGAATTTTTGTTAAAAAAAAATTGTAGTAATGTAAAAGATGAAATACATATTTATATTATAAAGTTTTAGAGAATCCCTCCACAATGTTTTCTTATAAATACTACTTTCAATATAGACATCACTCAATATTTGTTTATACTATCGTATGGTGAACTATGTTCCTATTTGGTACTTTTCAACCCAAATAAAATATATAAATCAATATTTGTTTTAACGACATTTTATTTTCTAACGTTTAACAACAAAAACAGGACATTTGCAGCTTCAATGTCCTTCTCCTAACGTATCACCCCCCAACATCTCTGTTTATAGAAAATATTTTGTGCAAAAAACGGGGTCAAAAACACTAAATGCACTTTTACTCCTCTCATTTTGGAATTATTTATCATAGTCAATAGAAAATAAAAACAAGAACAAAATGGGAAAAATTCTAAACTTTAACAATAGCCCAGTTCACAATCCGTTGCAAAAAGTATCGTCGTAGTAGTATCGTAGCATTTGCAAATCTGTGTAGCCAATGAAAAAAATGTATAATGGGTGTTTTTTTTAGAGGTATAGAACTTCGAATTGAAATAAAACACAAGAAAATCGTTTTAATGTCATCAATTTGGCTTTATTGGAAGGATAATTTTATGCCATTAATGTTTAAATATGATTTCGGGCATGTGGCCGCCGCGGCTGGCTCGAATAAAGCCAATTCTACAGGTCCAATTTTCAACTACTTTTTCGAGCATATGGGGCCGTATGTTGGCAATAACGCCACGAATGTTGGCTTCCAAGTCCCCTAACGTTTCTGGTTTGTTGGCGTAGACGAGCGACTTCACATATCCCCAAAGAAAATAATCCAGTGGTGTCAAATCGCACGATCTTTAATTCTTGCACAAGCTGGATCTTGTAAGGTCGCAAGCCAAGATCTTTGCGCAAAATCTTCCATGAAGTTGATGGACAAAGCTCCAATTGCTGTGCACGGTGGCGAATCGATTCATTCGGGTCCTCTTCAACACTTTGCTCTACAGCGGCGATTGTTTCTTCGGTGCGCACTGTTCGACGTCGCTGCGGATGCGTATTATCACATAGAGTAAACGTAGTGCGAAAACGATCCATGGTTAACCGAATTAATTGCTCTGATGGACGATTATGTCGACCATAAAATGAACGGAGCTTGCGGTAAACTTCGCGAACTGAACCATTATTTTCGAAATAAATTTGCACGATTTGCAAGCGTTGTTCTTTTGTCAACCTGTTCATGATGAAATGGCAAACCAAACTAAATATTAATCACTTGACAGCTGACCAAATGGCCGCCAGTTAAAAAAGTGATGCCAACTTAAAGTTCTATACTTCAATAAAAAACACCCGATAGAAGTAAAATGCAAAATTTTTTATTTGTCATACTGATTTGCAAATGATACGATAATAGACTATTTGCAACATATTGTGAACTGTGCTAATATTTAAAAAAATAATATTCTATTGCAACAAAAAAAAAATTGTTTCGGAACATAAACATTTGACGAGTTTTTGTCATAATTTGAATACAATTTGAAATTAAATAAGATTAATAGCACTTGGACGTGTTAACAAACATTGGCATCAAAAAGGGGCGAATAACGAGAACTGAGAAAAAGGAACAACGAACATCATCATACTTAACATCAGTGATGTCATTTCTTGTAACTGACATAATATGACGTATGTAGATGTTGAAAAATGGCCAACAAACAATTTTAGGAAAAAAAGAAAATTTTGAAAAATTATTTAAAAAATTTAAAGTAATTTTTTTAAATATTGGTACTTTTGTTCAACAATTAAAAAATTCCTTTTTCAGCTTTTTTCTTTAATTTTAGTACATAGATAATTTCAAATGAAATTCTTAAAAATTTTATATGTATATCGAAAGATTTTTACAGAAATTTTGATTCTAAAAGAAAAATTATTCGCACTTGATCCATGTCTATAACATTTATTTATAATGTAATAGACAATTTATTAATAAAACCAAAAAAAGACGTTCGTGGGGACAACCAGTTCCATAACGCGTTTCGATGGTTAGTTTGGCCATCATCTTCAGAAGGAGTATCCCTACTTTTAGAATTATGTTTGTAAAACAGAGGTAAAAGCTCACGTTATCTACTTAATAAACATTTTTCAATTTTGACTAAAAATGTTGTCCATTATTTTAAAAGTCAAATTTCTGTAGACAATTTTTTACTACAAAGATTTCTAAAGAAAATATTTTACTACAAAATTTTTTCCCTATAAAAATTTTGACAAAACAATTTTTACTATAAAAATGGCTATAAATAATATTTTTATAGAAAATTTAATAGCAATTTGTGCTGTAAAATTTCCGTACAAAATGTTTACTACAAAAATTTACTTTAGAAATTTTAAGCGATTTCTGTAGAAAATTTTAAAATATAAAAATGTTTATTAAAAAGTTTTAATGTGGTGCATTGCACTAAGATCCAAAATAATTACAATTATTCATTATTGTAATAAATAGTTTTTTGATAAAACCAAAAAATGTTGGTGGAGAAACCCTTCCTAGACGCGTTTCGATGGTTGGTTAGGCCAACTCATCAGGAGGATAATCCCTAATTCTAGACAGAGCGAAACCCACACATTATGTATAATTTGAGGGACTGAATAAAATTTTTCTCAACAAAAATGTGTCACCATAAAAATTTCTATAGAAAAATTTCACTTTTAAACTTCCTATAGAAAATGTTAAACTTCCTATAGAAAATGTTTAAAAATGTTTATAGAAAATTTTTTACTACAAAAATTGTTCACTATAAAAATTTCTCTATAAAATTTATATAGAAATTTTTTCTTTAAAATTTAAATAGAAAATGTATCGCTGTAAAAAATATTTAAAGAAAATTTTTCTCCACAAAAATTGTTCATTTTAAAAATGGCTATAGAATAATTTTCTCTAAAAAAATTTTGTAGGAAATTTTGTCTTTAAAATTTCAATAGAGAATTTTGTCCCCAAAACTTCAATAGAAAATTTTTCTCTAAAAAATTTCCATAGAAAACCTTCTCTACAATTTTCTATGGACAATATTCTATAAAAATTTGTTAAACAAAATTGTCGGGATAGTAAATATTTATTCAAAAGAAAAATTATTTCTACTTAATCCCAGTCTATTACATTCATTTATTAATGTTATAGACAATTTTTACAACTATTAAATTAATAAATAAATAAATAACTATTAAATTAATAAATAAATGTAATAGACTGGGATTAAGTGCGAATAATTTTTCTGCTGAATCAAAATTTTTTTACTATAGAAATTTTAAAAAAGTTCTGCAGAACTTTTACTCTTTACTATAAAAATTTTTATAAAAAATTTTTTACTTTAAAAATTTCTATAGACAAATTTTTCTATATAGAAAATATTTCACTGCAAAAATATTTAAAAATTTTTTCTAAAAAATTTCAATAGAAATTTTTTTTTTTTTTATATATAAAAATTTTTGTTTAAAATTTTTAACTTCAAAAATTTGTCACCATAAAAATTTCTATAGAAAATTTTTCTTCAAAATTTCAATAGAAAATATTGATCTAAAAAAATTCCATAGAAAACTTTTTCTATCTATAAATTGTCTATAGACAATTTTCTCTTAAAAATTTCTGTAGACAATTTTCTACAAAATTTTTTTACCAAAAAATATACCAAATTGTCCGTATAGTAAATATTTATTCAAAAGAAAAATTATTCGCACTTAATCCCAGTCTATTACATTTATTTATAAACATATTAGACAATTTTTACAATTATTACATTAATAAATAAATGTAATAGACTGGAATTAATTGCAAATAATTTTTCTTTTGAATAAAATACCATACCATACAAATTTTTATAAAGTTCTGTAGAAAAATTTTATTTAAATAGAAAAATTTTGGTAAAAAAAAATTTTTAATTTCAAAAATTTGTCACCATATAAATTTTTATAGAAAATTTTCTCTATAAAATTTCTGTACATAATTTTTCCTTTAAAATTTGTATAGAAAATTTTTGACTAATTTCTCAAGAAAAATTTCATATATAAAAATTTCTATAAAAAAATTTTAACAATAAAAATATTTCACCACAAAAATTTCTAAATTTTTTCACTATTAACATTTCTATATAAAATTTCTATTAAAAACTGTTGATTTAAAATTTTTATAGAAAATTTTAACAAAACCAACAAAAAAATTTACTTTAAAAATTTCCATAGTAAATTTTTCTTTAAAAGAAATTTCTATAGAAAATATTCTCTTAAAAATTGTATTAGAAAATGTTTCACTATAAAAATTGTTTCTTATAAAAAAAATTTTTTGTAAAAAAAATTTTTGTAAAAAAAATTTTCCACTATACAAAATTCTGAAGAAATTGTTTACAATAAATATTCTTATAAAAACTTGATCATTATAAAAATTTTTATAGAAAATTTCTTCAAAATTCTTCACTATAAAATTTTTTCAATTTTGAAAAACGCATTTCTGAACAGAAATGCAAACCTGCATTTTCTTGTATTAATTCAATAGAAAAGTCAGATTGAAACAATTTTAGTTTAACATCAACAAATTTTTGTCCATGTATTTAAATTAAGACCCCATTAAGATGGAAAAACAATGAAATATAAATCCTAGTATTTATGTTCTCTAAATGTCAACTTTCAGAAAATGACAAATGATTTAACATTCCCCCAACTCTTATGGAAATTCTACTCGAAGAGAAAACTCTACTTACTGGTGCTATTTACTGGTTTAATGGTCGTTATTTTTGCTTGAGAGATCCCCAGAGAGCTATGACGTAAAAAATGCATAATTTGCTATGAACGAAATTTTGGTTTGACACAAAATGAGGAGAAAAAAAAAACTTCATAAATGATGCCAAAATTGTTGTTGGTCAAAAGTGTTATATTTGTGGTTTTTTTATAATAAATTTCAAAATTTCTATGACTTTTTTCTTCCATCTCGGTTGCAATTTCAATCTTACGAGTGGTTGGTACTAATGTCTAAAGTTTTATCGTTTGTGCCCGTAATTGAATCAGCAATTCTCTTTTGACTGCTTTATTTATTAGTGACAAAACTATCGCCAACAGCAGCAGCAGCAACAACAACTACAGCAGCAAAAGCGATAACTACAAAAATAATAATTGTTTTAGAAAAAAAGTTAATAATTCCAAAATGACGACAAAAGTTTAGCTCCTTTGGGCTTAATTATGATTTCAATAATTTTAACACAATTTTTGGTGTTTTTCTTTTTGTCTCTTAATGTTTTTTATTGGCGATGTTTTAAAAGTGAAATATATTAAATGTATATATCAAACAAGGATGAGTACAATTGAAAACTCAAATGATGCTTAACATTCTGGGTGTAGAATTACAAAAAGTACTTGGTCATTAATTAAAAAGAAAAGAACAAGTCATAAAAGGATTCAGAAAATACCAGTGAAATCTTAATATAGAATTTTTAAAAAATTTTCTATAAAAATAGAGAATTTTTGAAACAAATTTTCATTCAAAATAATGAATTTAAAAAAGACAAATCCCTATAAAAATCGTAAATAATTGAAAAATACCTTATAAAAATAGACACTTTTTGAAAAATTCCCTATAAAAATATGGTTTTTGATTAATTCCCTATAAAAATATGTTTTTTTTAATTTATTATTAAAATAGAGAGTTTTTGAAAAATTATCTATAAAACTAGAGGGCTTTAGAAAAAAATTTTCTTTTAAATGTGTTAACAAATTAACACAAAAAAAATTTTTGAAAAATTCCCTATAAAAATTTAAATTTTATGAAAAGTTTCCTATAAAAATACGGAATTTTTGAAAAATTTCGTATAAAAGTTAAAAATTTTTGAAAAATTTCCTATAAAAATAGAGAATTTTTGACCAATTCCCTTAATAAAATAGAACATTTTTTAAATATTCCCTTCAAAAATGGAGAATTTTTAAAAATTTCTTAGAAAAAAAAAAGATTTTTTGGAAAATTTGCTATTAATTTAGAGAATTTTTGAAAAATTTCCAATAAAAATGGAGAATTTTTGAAAATTCCCTTTAAAAATACAAAATTTTTATAAAAATTCCATAAAAAATAAACAGAGATTTTTTTTTTAAATTCACTACAAAAATTAAGAATTTTTTAAAAACTCCCTATAAAAATTCAAAATTTTAAAAAAATTCCCTAAAAAATTTAGAATGTTTGAAAAATTTCTTATAAAATCATAGAATTTTTCCAGAGATTTTTTTAAAAATTCCCTACAAAAAATTCCCTAAAAATTCAAAATTTTCAAAAAATTCCCTAAAAATAAAGAAAAATTCCCTAAAAAAATATAGAATTTTTAAAAAATTCTCTATAAAAAATAGAGAACTTTTAAAAAATTCGCTATAAAAAATAGAGAATTTAAAAAAAATTCCCTATAAAAATAGAGAATTTTTAAGAAATTCCCTATAGAAGTAGAAAATTTGTTAAAAATTCCCTATCAAAATAGAGAATTTTTGAAAAATTCTCTATAAAAATTTAGATTTTTTGAAAAATTCCCTATAAAAATTGAGAGTTTTTGAAAAAATTCCCTATAAAAATAGAGAATTTTTAAGAAATTCAATATAAAAATAGGTAATTTTTAAAAAAATTCCCTATAAAATAGAGAATTTTAAAAAATTTCCTAAAAAAATAAAGAATTTTTAAAAATTATCTAAACTAAAATTGAATTTTTTAAAAATTCCCTATAAAAATGGAGAATCTTTAAAAAATTCCCTATAAATATAAAGAATTTTTGAAAGATTCACCATAAAAATAGAGAATTTTTAAAAATCCCCTTTAAAATAGAGAATTTTTAAAAAATTTCCTATAACAATAGAGAAATTTTGACAAAATTCCCTATAAAATTAGATAATTAAAAAAAATCAATATAAAAATAGAGAATTTTTAAAAAATTCCCTAAATAAACCCAGCAAAACTTTGGTAATGGCAAGTACTCTGATAACTGGTTACCTTGTAACGACTACAACATACCATCCGAATAAATAATAAGTTATTACAGAAGTACTTATTTGTAATTAAGATGGTAATTTAAACTGAATGGCCCCGGTTCAAATCCCACCAAGGGCAACAATTTTTTTAGTTTTTTTTTATGATTTTAAATGATTTTTGAATTTTAAGAACTTAAATATTATCTTCTATCAAAAAAATTTGAAAAACTTACTCACGTTAATGAAAAAATACCATCATGAGTCAATTTTGATTATGTAGGGGATGTTGAATACCAAACACGATTCTAATTGGTCTTAACTTGGTAAGCCCAACTTATCTGGGTCATCCTTCATCTCAACTGTGGACACACATCTCCTCATGGTATCACCCAGGGAGATAGTTTAACACCCAATAATATTGTGAGTT
Organism: Stomorhina lunata; assembly: GCA_933228675.1. NCBI lineage: Eukaryota > Metazoa > Arthropoda > Insecta > Diptera > Rhiniidae > Stomorhina > Stomorhina lunata. The sequence goes on along the minus strand of OW121743.1, from coordinate 118,871,524 downwards.
AACATGTTCCGAGAGTTGTCATATAAGATCGATACAAGTGGGTTAGGATTACGGGCTAGTAACCCTCTCTTGAAAAAAATACAATGAATAGGATAAAATTAGAATTGAAATGTCCCACTACCTAATGTTAGAGAAGGATGTCTGAAACTTCGATAAAAAGACCAAGAAGAGGAACATTTTTCAAAGCTTGGCCTATAAAATTGGAGAATATTCGCACAAGATCGAAATCCATGGAATTCTAAAATATGCTCGGACTTTGACCTTAACAGGTTGTAACATTTAAGTAAGTAAGAGTCAATCTTATGTAAAAACTTATCCAAAAAAGAAGATTTAAATTGTTTAAGTTTTAAAATAATTTTAAAAAAGTTTTAAAATAATTTTAAAAAAGTTTTAAAATAATTACAAAAAATCGTATAAAAATATTTTTCCAAAAATTACAACAAAGCAAAAAAAGCAGGGAAAAACAAAGTTATTTTCACATGATTTTGGATCTAAAAATAAAAATTGTTTATATTAATTATAAGCTGCTAAGTTTTCAACATATGAAGTAGCTCAGTGGAAGAGTCTCTGCCTAGCAGTCGGAGGGTATGGGTTCGAGCCCCCATGGGATCATAAAAAAAATTTTGTATTTCGTTTAAAAATATATGTTTTTAATAAAACAACAACAAAAAAGTTGTTGCTGTTGTTGTTGTTGCTTTCAAATTGCTTACCCAAGTCATTACTTTTCTGCAATTGGTAAGTACTTGCCTCCAATGACATCCCCATGTTAATGTAATGACTTAAACAGCGAATGAGTAAGTAGTTCGTGTTCAATAGTTTAACGGTTTAGCTCATTATTTGGTAATGAAAAGTTTTACTGGGAATATAGATATTTTAAAAAATTCCCTATAAAAATATAGAATATTTTTGAAGTTCCCTATAAAAATAGAGAATTTTTGAAAACTTCCCTAAAAAAAAAACAAGAATTTTTAAATAATTCGCAAGAAAAAATTAGAATTTTTGAAAAATTCCCAAAAAAAATGGGAATTTTTCAAAAATTCCCTTTAAAAATAGAGAATTTTTGAAAAATTCTCTATACAAATAAAAAATTTTTGAAAAAATCCCTATAAAAATACAAAATTTTTGAAAAATTCCCTATAAAAATAGAGAATTTTTTAAAAATTCCCTATAAAAATAGCGAATTTTTTAAAAATTCCCTATAAAAATAGAGAATTTTTTAAAAATTCCCTATAAAAATAGAGAATTTTTGAAAAATTCCCTATAAAAATAGAGAAAAATTCCCCAAAAAATATAGATTTTTTAAAAAATTCTCTATAAAAAATAGAGAACTTTTAAAAAATTCGCTATAAGAAATAGAGAATTTAAAAAAAATTCCCTATAAAAATAGAGAATTTTTAAGAAATTCCCTATAGAAGTAGAAAATTTGTTAAAAATTCCCTATCAAAATAGAGAATTTTTGAAAAATTCTCTATAAAAATTTAGATTTTTTTGAAAAATTCCCTATAAAAATAGAGAGTTTTTGAAAAAATTCCCTATGAAAATTTAGAATTTTTAAGAAATTCAATATAAAAATAGGTAATTTTTAAAAAAATTCCGTATAAAATAGAGAATTTTAAAAAATTTCCTAAAAAATAAAGAATTTTCAAAAATTATCTAAAATAAAATTTAATTTTTTTAAAAATTCCCTATAAAAATGGAGAATCTTTGAAAAATTCCCTATAAATATAAAGAATTTTTGAAAGATTCACCATAAAAATAGAGAATTTTTGAAAAATACCCTTTAAAAATAGAGAATTTTTAAAAAGTTTCCTATAAAAATAGAGAAATTTTGAAAAAATTCACCATAAAATTAGATAATTTAAAAAAAAAATCAATATAAAAATAGAGAATTTTTAAAAAATTCCCTAAATAAATATAGATATTTTAAAAAATTCCCTTTAAAAATATAAAATATTTTTGAAGTTCCCTATAAAAATAGAGAATTTTTGAAAACTTCCCTAAAAAAAAAACAAGAATTTTTAAATAATTCGCAAGAAAAAATTAGAATTTTTGAAAAACTCCCAAAAAAATGGGAATTTTTCAAAAATTCCCTTTAAAAATAGAGAATTTTTGAAAAATTCTCTATACAAATAAAAAATTTTTGAAAAATTCCCTATAAAAATACAAAATTTTTGAAAAATTCCCTATAAAAATAGAGAATTTTTTAAAAATTACCTATAAAAATAGCGAATTTTTTAAAAATTCCCTATAAAAATAGAGAATTTTTGAAAAATTCCCTATAAAAATAGAGAATTTTTGAAAAATTCCCTATAAAAATAGAGAATTTTTGAAAAATTCACTATAAAAATAGAGAGTTTTTTAAAAATTCCCTATAAAAATAGAGAATGTTTTGAAAATTCCCTATAAAAATAGAGAATTTTTGAAAAATTCTCTATAAAAATAGAATTTTTGAAAAATTCCCTAAAAAAATTAAGAATTTTTAAAAAATTCCCTATAAAATTAGAACATTTTTCAAAAATTCTCTATAAAAAAATAATTTAAACAAAAAATCTAAAATTCCCTTCCGAAAAATTTTTAAATATTCACTATGAAAAAAGAGAATTTTTGAAAAATTCAATATAATAATAAACATTTTTTAATTATTCCCTATAAATATTAAGAATTTTTGAAAATTTCGTATGAAAACAGAGAATTTTTGAAAAATAACCTATAAAAATTAGGAATTTTTTAAAACTTTCCTGTAAAAATTATGAAATTTTGAAAAATTCCCCGTAAAAATAGAAAAATTCGTTTAGAATTTTTGAAAAATTCCCATTAAAAAGTGAGAATTTTTAAAAAATTTCCTACAAATTGTGAATTTCCCACAAATAGTAAATTTTTGAAAAATTCCTATTAATTTCAAATTTTAGAAAAAACCAATATCATAAAACAAAAACCATTAAATTTAACAAATCTTCTAAGAAAAATTGCTAAGAACATTTTTGTTTCTCTTTACTTTAGCCATAAAATACTTATAAAATGAAGAAAATTTCTGGATGAAATGAAAAAAATGGTGGTTTTTATGCTGAAATGTTGATTTTATATTGTTCAAATTTTAAACTACAAATTTCTTAAATTTTCTACTTAATAACAACCAACAGCCTTGGAAGAACGGGCATAACAAAATAGAACAACTTGAGCTTGTTCTGCTTTCTATTCATCCTTAAAACAACTTCACCATCTTGGCATACGTTTTGATTTTAAATAAAAGAAGGATATTTGATTGTATTTGAAAGAGGGTAGTAAAAAGAATTTCAAGAGTCTTTTGCCGAAAATAAAGAAAATTCGTAACTCACTTTCAGAGTTAACCCTCGTATAATTTTCTTTGTGCTAAGTAAATCCTTTCTTAGTTGGTCAGTAAAAATATCTGAAGATAATAATCAACCTCTATAGAGATGTATGATGGATGGATGGATGGAGTTGAAGGTGTTGGTAAACGTGATAGTGATAATGATGTTGGTTTGAAGATGATGGTGATGGTAGTAGAAGTCCTGTTGGTTATGTTGCTAATGTTAGAAGTACATTTATTTATGTGCTTCCTAGAATACTATGTTAAATTTTTTACTTGTTTAAATTTTTTCTACAACATTTTTTGTTAGTTCTATTTGCTTCTTGGTTTTGAAATTTCTATTTTTGTTTTTGCTTTCTAGATTCCAACAATTTTCTCGTATTAAAACTACTACTACTGGCCATACTTCATTGTATTGTTTAAGCTTTTCTTTTTTAGTGTAAGTTTTTTTGGGTTTTGTGGTTTATTTTAAAGAATATAATTAAATAGAAAGAGTGGTTAGGATTTTGTTGTGTTTTTCTTAGAAGCTTAGATTGCAAAAATTTTCTTAGTTGTTTTTCTTTATACTCTGGCTGTTGGTTGGTTTTCTTATGCGCAACAAAATGCTTAGAAAATTGCATTTTCTTTTGGTTAGTTTTAGTAAAAAAAAAAAAACTAAAAAAAATCTGAAAATACCTAAGAGCTGTGGGAGATTTTGTTGAGATGAATTTAGTGTGATTTGCACCTTACATAGATAAAAAAGAGCAGGTTAAATACTTGTAAGTTTTGCCAAGAAAAATTTGCAAAATCAATTAAATAAGAAAAGCTTTTGCATATTATAAGAAAGCTTTTTAAAAATGTTTCCTTAGAAAACTTTACGGAATAACTATTAATACAGAAAAGCTCAAATCGGCTCTGCTAGCAAAAGGTTAATCAGATTATCTTTTCTATCGAAATGAGAGATAACAAGATATATTGTAAAATGTAAACAAATTCATCAACCAATTATACCTTCACCCAGCTGTAGCGCCTTAAAAACCGGAAGACTAAAGAATAATTGTACTCTGTTGGTGTCATGTTATATCAGGCACGTTTTTTCCAACATTAGACATAAGTGTCTGTGTGTTTGGAAGAGTTCCGGTGTTTAAAGAAAGCAATAATTATTTTTAATGAGGCTTGTATGAATTTTTCCTATGTTTTTTTTTTTTTTTTTTTTTTGAGAAAATGATAAAACCTGGGCAAATGCATTTAGATTGTGGTACAAGAAATTTGAGATTTTTAATTTAAAATATAAAACAAGACAAGGAACAAGTAACAAATTGAAACAATTTTTTATTTATATGCCATGTGTTTAAAAAATTTCACAATAAAAGGTTATAGGAAATGCTTCAATAAAGAATTATAGGTATTTTTCAAAACTACACTATTTATAGGAAAAATTTAAAAAATATCTCTGTTTTCATAGATAATTTGTTTTAAATTCACTATTTTTTTATGGAATTTTCGGAAAATTTTAATTCTTATATAGGGAATTTGCCAAATGTTCAAAATATTTATAGCAAGTTTCTTAAAAACACTAATTTTTTTATTAATTTTTTTTAAACTTCACAATTTTTATAGAAAATTTTTCAAAAATTCACAATTTTTATAAGAAATTTTCAAAATATCGCTATTTTGATAGGAAAATTTTCTAAAATTCACTATTTTTATATGGAATTTTTCGAAAAATCCCTCTTTTTATAGGGAATTTTTTTAAAATTCACAATTTTTATATTAAATTTTTCAAAACTTTCTCAATTTTAAAGGAAATTTTCAAAAATTTCTTACTTTTATAGAAAATGTTTAAAAAATTTCTTATTTTTATAGGAAATTTTTTAAAAATTTTTTATTTTTATAGGAAATTTTTTAAAAATTTCTTATTTTTATAAGAAATTTTACAAAAATTTTTTATTTTTATCGGAAATTTTTCAAAATTTTCTTATTTTTATAGGAAATTTTTCAAAAATTTCTTATTTTTATAGGAAATTTTTCAAAACATTCTTATTTTTATAGGAAATTTTTCAAAAATTTCTTATTTTTATAGGAAATTTTTCAAAAATTTCTTATTTTTATAGGAAATTTTTCAAAAATTTCTTATTTTTATAGGAAATTTTTCAAAAATTTCTTATTTTTATAGGAAATTTTTCAAAAATTTCTTATTTTTATAGGAAATTTTTCAAAAATTTCTTATTTTTATAGGAAATTTTTCAAAAATTTCTTATTTTTATAGGAAATTTTTCAAAAATTTCTTATTTTTATAGGAAATTTTTCAAAAATTTCTTATTTTTATAGGAAATTTTTCAAAAATTTCTTATTTTTATAGGAAATTTTTCAAAAATTTCTTATTTTTATAGGAAATTTCTCAAAAATTTCTTACCTTAATTTACCCTAAAAATTTTTCAAAAATTTATATTTTATGGTAAATTTTGATTTTTTTTTTATTGAAAATTTTTAAAAATTTCTTATTTTTATTGGAAATTTTTAAAAAATTTCCTATTTTTATAATAAATTTTTCAAAAGCTTACAATTTTTATAGGAAATTTTTAAAAATTTACTATTTTAATAGGAAATTTTTCAAATATTTCTTATTTTTATAGGAAAATTTTCAAAAATTTCTAAATTTTATAGGAACGTTTGCAAAAATTTTTTATTTTTATAACAAATTTTTAAAAATGTTCTTACCTACATATAAAATTTCTCAAAAATTTCTTATTTTTATAAGAAATTTTTTAAAAATTCACTATTTTTGTAGGAAATTTTTCAAAAATTTGTTAGTTTTAAAGGAAATTTTTCAAAAATTTCTTATTTTTATAGGGAAATTTTCAAAAATTTCTTATTTTTATAGGAAATTTTTCAAAAATTTCTTATTTTTATAGGAAATTTTTCAAAAATTTCTTATTTTTATAGAAAATTTTTAAAAAAATTCTTATTTTTATAGGAACATTTTCGAAAATTTACTATTTTTATAGGAAATTTTTCAAAATTTTCTTATTTTTATAGGAAATTTTTCAAAAATTCCTTATTTTTATAGGAACTTTTTCAAAAATTTCTTATTTTTATAGGAAAATTTTCAAAAATTTCTTATTTTTATAGGAAATTTTTCAAAAATTTCTTATTTTTATAGGAAGTTTTTCAAAAATTTCTTATTTTTATAGGAAATTTTTCAAAAATTTCTTATTTTTACAGGAAATTTTTCAAAAATTTCTTATTTTTATAGGAAATTTTTCAAAAATTTCATATTTTTATAGGAAATTTTTCCTATAAAATTTCATATTCAAAAATTTCTTATTTTTACAGGAAATTTTTCAAAAATTTCTTATTTTTATAGGAAATTTTTCAAAAATGTCTTATTTTTATAGGAAATTTTTCAAAAATTTACTATTTTCATAGAATTTTTTTTTGAAAATTTGCTATTTTTATAAGAAATTTTTTGAAAATTTACTATTTTTATAGGATTCTTTTTTTTATTTACTATTTTTATAGGATTTTTTTTTTAATTTTCTATTTTTATAGAAAATTTTTGAAAAATTTCTTATTTTTGTAAGAAATTTTTAAAAATTTACTACTTTTATAGGAAATTTTTCAAAAGTTTTTTGTTTTTATAGAAAAATTTTTAAAAATTTCCTATTTTTATGGAAATTTCTTAAAAGTTTCCTATTGTTAAAAAATTTTAAAACTTTCCTTGTTTTAATTTTTTACTAAGATAAAATTTTCTTTTCCTTTAATCTTTAATCACGTTAAGCTAACAACTAATTAAAATTCTTTTTTTACTATTTGGTCTTTAATAGTATACGCGTTGTTTAAATTGTTTGCTTTTGTATTCAAGTAAAGAGTAATATGCTAAGGATTTTTTTAAACCTTGGAAAAGGTAAAGAAAATCTTATTCTTCTTAGGCGCAATAATTTTTTCTGCTTCATTTAAAAAGAAGGCAAATTTATACTTTTTTTATTTCTTTTCTTTTCATCTTAATTATATGAATTTAAAAGTATTAAAGGGCACGTTTAAGATGATAATGATGTTGAAATTTCTTTCTTTTCCTTGGTTTCCTTTGCAATTTATTATATATATATAATATTTGTGATTTAAAGAAAACTTTTTCAATTGATTTTTTACAATATCGTTAGTTATCGAATACGTCATGAGTAAAGCGAATGAGAAATATTGATGTTCTTCGATATTAATCAATAATAATCATACGTCTAAGTATGAATAACTTATGAGTTTAATTCATATTCTGTAATATTGCTCACTATAAGTCTGAATTAATGAATTTAATTAAGCGTATGAGTATTGTAAATTTCGTTTGACTGAGTTACATCTTAGAAAAATGATTTAGGTGATAAGAAAATCAACTTTTTAGTGTAATTTTATTTCATTAAATAATTGTAACTTAAGTGTTTCCCTTTCTCGCTCTTCAAAAATTATATGAAAATCTTTTATTTTAAAACAAATAGACCTAATGGAGGATATAATGACTTGGAAAAGAAGCTCTTAAGAAATACTCAATTTAAATGGCAGAGTTTTGCATCATTTTGTATGTTTTGCTGGTATCTCTTTTTTAATATTTTATTTTTTCATATTTTTTTACATTTTGTTAAAATTCCTTTGCTTTCATTATAATTTTCATATTAACTTGGTTTTGCAAAAAAAAAGAACGGAAAAAATAAACAAGGACTACATGAACATTGAAGGTTTGTTTAGATTTAATTTTCACTCTTGTTAGAGAGTTGGGCTGAAAAAATGAAACAAAATGACTGGTAAAATGAAAATTGTGTTTAGCTCATCATTGGATTCTACATCAGAGAGTCAACCAACCATCTCTAGACCTAAAGATCTAAGCAAGTTCTGCCGCAACCAACCAAGAAAAAATCGTTACTGCTTTAGATGAAACAGAGCAAAAAAGTAAAAAATACAAAGAAAGTGAATCAAATAAGAAACAAACTTAATTAAAAATTACTAAACGCCAGATAATAGCAACAATACAACCATGAAAAATAAAACGATGGCAGAAAAATATTTTTAAGATTAAAAGTAATATGCAGTGAATTACACCGATAACGATGGTAACTGTAATGGAGATGTCTGAACTTAGAGTATCATACTAACGTCCGTCCCCCAAACATCGTCAACAGCCAACGATACCAAATACCTACGAGTAGAAATACACATGCCCAATTGGGAGTCTCGTATGAACGATAAGCGTACGGACGGACGAATTAAATCTTAAAGCTTCAAACAATAAATGGATGGATTGTTTTCAGCAAAAAGAAAAAGATGAAAAAATTAAGACGTTGATAATACCGACAGGATACAAAAGATGTTTCAGCAAATACTCCTACAAATTATGCAAATTAAATAAGAACATTTCTTTCTTTTTTCTCCTCACTTGGCTTAAACGTGGTAAGAGTGCGGAAACAGATTTATCACAAGAGTTTGGGAGTGCGTTTAAGGCCACTAGTGTGTTTGGCTTAACAAAGATGATTCCTTTCATCTTTTTTTTTCCTTGGTGCATATTTCATTATTGTGTTTATATGATATGGATTGCCTTTCTTATTCATGGCATAATGAACAGGGATTCTTAAATATTACAAATTTTTTAAAAGTTCCTTAAAATAAAATTTTTTTTTAAATTCTTTTAAAAAATAGGAAATTTTTTGTAAAAATTCACAATAACAATAAAGAGTTTTTCAAAAAAGTAAGAAATTTTTGAATATTTTTCTTAAAAAAAGTAAGAAATTATCGAAAAAACGAGGAAATTTTGAAAAATATTAAAATAAAAAACTTTTGAAGATTTTTCTAAAAACATAGGAAAATTTCCTATAAATATAAGAAATTTTTGAAAATTTTCCATTAAAAATAAAAAAATTAAATAATTTCTTATAAAAACAAGAAATTTTTGAAAATTTTCTTATAAAAATAAGAAATTTTTGAAAATTTTCCTATAAAAATAAGAAATTTTTGAAAAATTCCTAAAAAAATAAAAAATTTTTGAAAAATTTCCTATAAAAATAAGATATTTTTGAAAAATTTCCTAAAAATAGGAAATTGTTGAAAAATTTCCTAAACAATCAGAAAATTCTGAAAAATATCCCATAATATTAAAAAAATTTTGAAAAATTTGAAAAATTTGAAATATTTCCCAAAAAAAAATAGGAAACTTTTGAATAAAAATAAAAACTTTTTGAAAAATTTCCCATTAAAATAAGAAACATTTGAAAAATTTCCTGTCAAGATAAGAAAGTTTTGAAAAATTCCTATTTTTGAAAAATTTCTTATAAAAATAAAAAAAAATTTTTAAAATTTCCTATAAAACTAAGAAATTTAAAAAAAAATCCTATAAAATTAAGAAATTTTTTAAAAATTTCCTATCAAAATAAGAAATTTTTGAAAAATTCCCATAAAAATAAGAAATTTTTGCAAAATTTTCCATAAAAATAAGAAACTTTTGGAAATTTTCCTATAAAAATCAGAAATTTTTGAAAAATTTCCTATAAAAATCAGAAATTTTTGAAAAATTTCGTATAAAATAAGAAATTTTTGAAAAATTTCATATAAAAATAAGAAATTTTTAAAAAATTTCCAATAAAAATAAGAAATTTTTAAAAAATTTCCTATGAAAATAAGAAATTTTTGAAAAATTTCCTATAAAAATAAGAAATTTTTGAAAAATTTCCTATAAAAATAAGAAATTTTTGAAAAATTTCCTATAAAATTAAAAAATTTTTGAAAAATTTTCTATAAAAATAAGAAATTTTTGAAAAATTTCCTTTAAAAATAAGAAATTTTTGGAAAATTTCCTATAAATATAAGAAATTTTTGAAAAATTTCCTATAAAAATAAGAAATTTTTGAAAAATTTCCTATAAAAATAAGAAATTTTTGAAAAATTTCCTATAAAAATAAGAAATTTTTGAAAAAATTTCCTATAAAATTAAGAAATTTTTGAAAAATTTTCTATAAAAATAAGAAATTTTTGAAAAATTTCCTATAAAAATAAGAAATTTTTGGAAAATTTCCTATAAAAATAAGAAATTTTTGGAAAATTTCCTATAAAAATAAGAAATTTTTGAAAAATGTCCTATAAAAATAAGAAAATTTTGCAAAATTTCCTATAAAAATAAGAACTTTTTAAAAAATTTCCTATAAAAATAAGAAATTTTTGAAAATTTTTCTATAAAAATAAGAAATTTTTGAAAAATTTCCTACAAAAATAAGAAATTTTTGAAAATTTTCCTCTAAAAATAAAAAAATTTTGAAAAACTTCCTATAAAAATAAGAAACTTAAAAAAAGTCCTACAAAAATAAAAAATTAAAAAAAATCGTTTTTTTTTTTTTTACCTGAAAAAATAAAAAAATAAAAAAAAAAATAAAAAAATAAATAAGAAATTAAAAAAAAAAATAAAACAATTTCTGTTAAAATAAGAAATTAATAAAAAAAAGAAGAAATTTTCTGAAATAGTAAAATTTTTAAAATTCTTTTAAAGGTAAATTTTTAAGAATTTCGTTAAAAATAATTTAAGAAAAATTTTATTTTAAAACTTATTTTTTATTAAATCTTGGAATAATAATTTGTCTGTACATAAATTTTTCCCAAAATTTAGGACTCCCTGTTAATACACAAGAACATTAATTCAGTCAGTTATAACAATAATATTATGACGTTTTTCTTATTTTAATTTTTTTTCTCAATCTTTTATTATATTCTTACTAATATTTTGTTTTTCTTACTTTTCTGGTTTATTTTATTGTGTAAGGATATGAAAATGTTGTTTTTTCCCTTACAGTTTTTTTCCCACCACAATAAATGTTTAAGTGTATGAGTGTGATTATTATATTCAAAATATATGTGTGTTTGCAAAAGCATCACAAGGATTTCCTTATGGATTTCAAATAAATTGATGGTAGGGGAGTTCATTTATCTTATTTGACTCTTAAAAATCATGAATATTAAATTTACGCCAACACCAACAAACTGAATTTTTAAGTTCGGCCGTTTTTAAGGGGAAACGTATAACAAAACAGATGCCTACCACCATCAAAGAAAAAGATTCGGGAAGAATGAGGCATCAAGCTCTACCATCTGCATATTAGGTACAAAAGATGAATTAAGGTATAAGAATTATTGTATTAATATCATATGAATATTTTATGCTGATATTAAATATTAACATTAAGCAACTAAATTTAATATTTTTACTTTCTTTTATGTTATTTTTTTGTCTGTTTAACAGACACTTATAACTTATCACTTTAATATCATTATCACAGCACATTCGATGTATCTTTATCATTATCATCAGCAATATCATGTGCTTAAACATATGATATGAAAAGCATAAAACGAAATTGTTAAAACTGTTTTGAAACGAAAGAACATTCAACTGAATTGGCCTTTTTAACTAAAAGTTTTTTTCTGTTTTTGGAATGTAAATATTTAAACGTACAAATACACGTGTCTATGTCTCAGACTTAAATACATCCGAAAACAAAGTTTCATTTCCCAATTGAGCTATAAATTCAACTTCGCTTTATTTTTTTACTTTTCTTAACGCAACGCCAATCTTTACGCTAGAATCACCTGGTGTCACAAATCTACATTTGTCTACATATACACGTAAATAGGTTCATGTAGAAAATACAATTTACACTCGTATGTGGCAGCAGTTTTCTTAAAAACATTCAGTATCATTTATCGTTTAATGTATAATGCAGTTTTTATCCTATATTTATATAAAACGAGGGGTTCAGGAAAAAGTCAACATATTCTCGACTTAATCATGAGATGATCAAATAGTCATAGTTAAGACAAAGTACAGACATAGAGACTATGTAAAGACTCTTACTAGTCTTTACATATTCATGACATACTCTTGACATAGCTTGTCTTAATATAGCCCCGAAATATTTTCAACATAGAGTCGCATACTCTAGATATTATCTCGGTATAATCTAATCTACTCATTATTTTTAAATAATCAAGACATAGTTTTGACATAGTGTCGAGATAGGCTTGACAAAGTTTTGATATAGTTTTAAGAGTCTTAATAGTCTTGACGTAGTGTCGATAAATTCTCGACATTGTATCAACATATCTCAAAATAGCCTTGTCATAGTCTCGAACGTAGTCCCGATATACTCACGACATAGTGTAGCATAGTTCCGACATACTCTCGATATAATATCGGTATAGTCTAAACAAAGTATGGACACATTCTCTCCAAATAATCATGACATATTTTCAACATAGTCTCCAGATAGTCCCAAAATAGTATTGACTTAATAAAGTTTCAACGTAGTGTCGGTATCAGGCTTGCCAGATTTGCCGATTTATCGGCATTTTGGCAATTTTTGACCTAAAAAATTGTAAAGTGCCGATATGCAAATTTTGGATAGAAAATTGGCAATTTTTGGTTATATCGAAAACAAACAAAACTTCAAAGTTTTTACAGTTTCTTTTATCATATATATATATATATATATATAACAAATCAGTGGTTAAAAATGACCAGTTTCAAAAAATTCTAATATATTGGAATTTACAAAGTCAAAATTTGGTATTTTGTTCCAAAATTTTGACTCTGTGACATTTTTTGATAAAAAATTTTGCTATATCAAATTTTTTCTACTGAAAAATTTTCCATATTAATTTTTTTCTATGGAAAAACTTTCCATTTAAATTTTTTTCTATAGAAAATTTTGAATTAAAAATTTTTTCTGTAAGGAAATTTTCCATTTAAAATTGTTCTACCCAAAATCTTCCTATATAACTTTTTTTGTGAAGATTTTTTTTTTTTGTATAGAAAAATGTTCCATATAAAATTTTTTGCATAGAAAAATTTTAAATTGAATATCTTTAATATTAAATTTTTGACATAGAAAATTTTTCGATGTGATTTTTTCGTTAGAAAATTTTTCAATGATAATTTGTGTTATAGAAAAATTTTCAATGAACATTTTTTCAATATTCGGCTACATTTGTGATATATTTTTAAAAATTCTGATTGTTTTTGACCATTTCTGAAAATTTTGTGCTAATAATGCCGATTTAAAAAAAAAATACGCCTATCTTTTACGAAAATTTTCTGGCAGCTCTGGTCGGTATTGTCTTAAGATGGTCGCTTCATAGTCTTGACATAACTAGACTCAACATAGTATTTACAAAGTCGACATAGTGCCATCATAGACTCAATATAGAGGCGACATGGTCTCGATATATAAAGCTTTGACCTGCAAAGATGAACTTAACATAGCATCAACATAATCTCACGCAGACATTGTCATAACCACGGAAAACAAAGTTTCGGCATAGCTCATATTTTATACAAATTTTTTAAATTTTTTTTCAAATGTTTTTTAAATTTTTTATATATTTTGGTCATATTCTTGTCAAATTACTGTCATATTCTTGTTTTATTATCGTTATTTTTTAATCAGATTATGTTGATATGCTGGATATATTCTGGTTATATTTAATCTTGTCATATTTTAGGTTTATTATGGTGAGATTATGATAATATGCTAGTTATATTCTGGTCATTATCTTCTTTAGTTATAATGTGGTCATATTCTGAAAATATGTGATATTCTGAACATATTTGGTAATTTTCTGGTCATTTTCTTGTCATAGACATATTTTGGATATATTATTCTTCAGTCATATTTTACAAATTTCAGTTCTAATCTGTTTCTACTCGTATTTTAGTCATATTCCATTTATGTTTCAGTCATTATCTGGTTATATTATTGTCATATTTCCCATATTCTGGATGTGATCTGGTCATATTCTAGTTATATTCTGGTGATAGTTTGGCCATATTCTGGTCATATTTAGATATATTCTGCTCATATTCTGATCATACTCTTTTTATATTCTAGTCATATACTAGTCATATTTTCATCATGTCCTGTTTATAGTTTTGTAATATTCAGGTTATATACTAGTCATGTTCTTGTCATATTTTTGTCATATGGCCATAATTTGGACATTTTTAAAAATTTCCCATATAAATCAGAAAGTTTTGAAAAATTTCTATAAAAATAAAAAAATTTTTGAAAAATTTTCTATAAAGGAAAAACATTTTGAAAAATTTTCTATAAAAATAAGAATTTTTTTAAATGTCCTATAATTTTTTTTTAAATTTCCTATAAAAATAAGAAATTTTAAAAAAAAATTTTCTATAAAAATTAAAATTTTTCTAGTCATATTCTTTTCATACTTTTATCATATGGCCATAATTTGGACATATTCTAGTACGTCTCTCGTACCTAACTCTGTAATGACAATTGTTTTAAAATGCCACGAATAACAATAAATTCAAGTTAAATTTTTACTCCACCCGATGCGGCACCAAATGGAATGAATTAAAAGAAATTAATCTAAAACCTGATAGAGAACAGACAAAATGAAGTTTTACACAAATGCACACATTTCAGTCGATATGTAACGATTGAATCGATAAAAATAAATAAAAAATAAAATAAAATGGATTTATATTACTTTTCCATCGAACAAGATACAAGTAATTTCGATTTAACTTTCGTAATTGTTGAAATAAAAGTTTATTGCTTTAAAATGCAAAATCTATGCAGATAGATTTTTAAATAAAGAATGAAAAAATGGATAAAGAATTTAAATTTAAAAATGTTTGTGGTTTCAATTTTAAAAATACTACTCTTTAATGGTAGAATTTTGTGGATGGAAATATTAAACTATACCCAGAAAGAATTTTGATTACGGAATTTAGGATGAAAACGCAGACCAAATATGGCAACAAGATTAAAAACTCTCAGAAGAAAGTATCGTAATTTAGTTTATCTTAAAAGAATTGATATTGTTCCCATGTTTCAAATTAACACTAAGTATTTATATATTTCCTTCCTTCTTTGCCAAATTTTCATTATAACAACTTATTGTTCGTGTAGCTGTCAGATTTAAATATAGTTGTAGGCACCTAGAATTTAATATTAAACCTTAAAACAGAGAAAACTTTCTAAAATAAATCTTTAATACTAAGCCAAGCAAATCGCTCTATTTATGTATACGAGCATTGGAAATGGAAGCAGAAAAGCAAAATAACAATAATCGTCCACAAATACCTTGACAGGTGCAACAAAGAAACAAGCTTCTAATCAGAACTAAACAGTGATTATAACTACTTGTATATCCGCTCTTAGAGAAGACATTTATAATCAGAATTACGCGCTTTAACAATAGTCCTCGTCTAACTTAGTTAAGGGAGCCAACAACTAAATGAATGAATTATTTTCAACAGCTTTGGAAGGAGCACAAAATTAGTTACAAATAACTAGAATTTATTATATGTATGAAAGTATAAAGAAACAATTTTACAAACCATATTAGCTTGTACTAACAAACTAGCAACAATTTTCAATGTAGCTAAACACATTTAACCAACCATCTAACAAGCCGAGCACCCAAAACCAGGCATTTAGCTAAAGAAGAAAACAGCCTGAATTCCCTAACATTCTACCATGCGTCTGTCCCTTTTTCAAGCCGTCATTCATTCAGTCCGTCACTCAGTTAGTTTTTAGTAAGTTTTCTTTTAGTCCTACCACTTCTCACAGTTCTAGTTGTTCACCAAATAACAAACCATTAACACTTGTTTCTGTCATATTACATGAAAGCGGAAATGCTATTTTATTATTATTTTTTTTTTTGTTCTTGTTGCTTTTCTTCCTTTCACTCACATTCCCGCTTGGTCGTTGTTTTTTTTTTATTCGCGCTGTAACTTTAAAGCTATTGCTACCACTGCTGTTGCTGCTACTGTTACAGCTACTGCTTGTGATGTTTCGTTTGAATTACAAACAATTTAGCTTTAGGCGTTGTAAGCCTAGAGAAACTTTTTTGACGTGGGTACTTTTTTTCCCAGAACAAGTAGTATTCTTTTTTGTTTTAAATAGTTTTTTTACTAATGTTTCTGAGTTAGTCGGCTTGTAACTAGGAGACATTAAAGGAGTTAAGTTCTATGGAGCAGAAGGGAACAGTGGGGCTGAAATAGGAAATTTAGAACGAGGAAGTGCTAATTTGCTATTGGTTATACATGTTATAATGTCGATTTAAACAACATGTCATAACTATCACATATGGTTTGTGTCAATAATAACAAATATGATATTTTGAAGAGTAAAATAGAAATATATTTTACAAATATGCTATTTTGAAGAGTAAAATAGAAATATATTTCAAGACCGAATATTTTCTATAAAAAATTTTAAGACCGAAAATTTTCTATAAAAAATTTTAAGACCGAAAATTTTCTATAAAAAATTTTAAGACCGAAAATTTTCTATAAAAAATTTTAAGACCGAAAATTTTCTATAAAAAATTTTAAGACCGAAAATTTTCTATAAAAAATTTTAAGACCGAAAATTTTCTATAAAAAATTTTAAGACCGAAAATTTTCTATAAAAAATTTTAAGACCGAAAATTTTCTATAAAAAATTTTAAGACCGAAAATTTTCTATAAAAAATTTTAAGACCGAAAATTTTCTATAAAAAATTTTAAGACCGAAAATTTTCTATAAAAAATTTTAAGACCGAAAATTTTCTATAAAAAATTTTAAGACCGAAAATTTTCTATAAAAAATTTTAAGACCGAAAATTTTCTATAAAAAATTTTAAGACCGAAAATTTTTTAAAAAATTTTATATTTTGTGCTGCAATGTAAGACTTTAAGTATATCTAATAAATAAATAAATAAAAATTTTTTCAAAAAATAAGAAAATTGTCGGGACGTAAATACTATTCAAAAAGAAACATTATTTAAATGTTCTATAAAAAATTATATGACCGAATATTTTAGATAGTATGATCGAATATTTTAGACCAAAAATTTTGTACCGAAAATTTTCTAAAAAAATTTTCAATAAAAAATATTTTTTGGAAACAATTTTTGTAAAAAAAAAAATAAGAAAATTAAAAAATTTTAATACCAAAAATTTTCTATAAAAAATTTTAATACCACAAATTTTATATAAAAAATTTTAATACCAAAAATTTTCTATAAAATATTTTAAGACCGAAAATTAATATAAAAATTTTTAACACCAAAAATTTTAGATAAAAAGCTTAAGTAACGAAAATTAAAAAAAAAAAATAAATACCAAAAATTTTTTATAAAAAATTTTAAGAACGAAAACTTAATATGAAAAATTTTAAGAGCGAAAATTTTCTATAAAAAATTTTAAGACCTAAAATTTTAAAACTAAAATTTTCTACAGAAAATTTTTACATCGAATATTTTCTATGAAGAATTTTAAGAATGAAAATTTTGTATAAAAAAAATTAAGACCGAAAATTTTCTATAAAAAAATTTCAGACCGAAAATTTTCTATAAAAAATTTTAATACCAAAAATTTTCTATAAAAAATGTTAGTAAAAAAATTTTCTATAAAATATTTAAAGACCGAAAATTTAGCATAAAAATTTTTAACAACAAAAATTTTAGATAAAAATTTTAAGTACCGAAAATTTAAAAAAAATGAATACCAAAAATTCTTTATAAAAAATTTTAAGATCGAAAACTTTTTATGAAAAATTTTAAGAGCGAAAATTTTCTATAAAAAATATTAAGACCAAAAATGTTAAGGCAAAAATTTTAAAACTAAAATTTTCTACTGAAAATGTTCTATACAAAACCTTAACACCAAATATTATAAATAAAAAAATTTAAACCAAAATTTATCTAAAAAAATTTTTAACCGAAAATTTTTTATAAAAAAATTTAATAAAAATTTATAAAAAATTTTAGTACCAAAAATTTTCTATAAAAAATGTTAATGCAAAAAATTTTCTATAAAATATTTTTAGACCGAAAATTTAACATACAAATTTTGAACACCAAAAATTTTAGATAAAAAGTTTAAGTACCGAAAATTTAAAAAAAAAAATGAATACCAAAAATTTTTTATAAAAAATTTTAAGATCGAAAACTTTATATGAAAAATTTTAAGAGCGAAAATTTTCTATAAAAAATATTAAGACCAAAAATGTTAAGGCAAAAATTTTAAAACTAAAATTTTCTACTGAAAATTTTCCATACACAACCTTAACACCAAATATTATAAATAAAAAATTGTAAACCGAAAATTTTCTATAAAAAATTTTAAACCAAAAATTTTCTATAAAAAATTTTAAACCGAAAATTTTTTATAAAAAAACTTAAACCGAAATTTTTCTAAAAAAAAATTTAAGTTAAAAATTTTCTATAAAAATTTTAAACCGAAAATTTTCTATAAAAATTTTAAACCGAAAATTTTCTATAAAAATTTTAAACCGAAAATTTTCTATAAAAAATTTTAAACCGAAATTTTCTATAAAAAATTTTAAAGTGAAAATTTTGTATAAAAAATTTTAAACCGAAAATTTTGTATAAAAAATTTTAAACTGAAAATTTTGTATTAAAGGCAAAAGTTTCTAAAAAAAAATTTAAGTGAAAATTTTTCTAACAAATTTCAAATGGAAATTGTGTATAAAAAAATTTTAAACGAAAAATTTTCTATAAATTTTAAACCGAAAATTTTCTTTAAAAAGTGTTGAACGAAAAATTTTATTACAGGAAGTTTTTCAATATAGAATTTTAGTATCGAAATTTGTTTTTTGCCCTACTGTGCTTAGTATAAATGTATGTATGTATGTATGATTCTTTTCATAATGACTGGTTGCTAAAACTAAATTGGTAACTCAGCAGCAGCAGAAATAGTAAATGAAAGTGTGTATGTATGAGAGTGTGTGTGTGTTCAGATTGTTTGTAACTTAATTTTTTTTTTTAGTTTTTGGGTGTTTTTGCAACAAAAAACGAAGACAACAATATGAATATTCAGAATATTCAGAAGCACTTTCACAAAAACACATCATAGAAAAAGTTTTCGAAATACGCCTGTCACCGTCATTGCAACAGACAGGACGTCATAATGTGGAACATACCCCAGCAACTACTACAATAGCAGCACCAACAACAAAAACTACAATAATAGTAGCAGCAATAATAACTTAATGTAACAACAATAAGCAGCAGTGGCAGCAATAAAAAACAAAAGAACATACAAAGTTTCAGGAAATACATCATCATCAACAACAGTTAAACACGGACAAAAGCAGCAACATCAGAACCATCAGCAACCAACAACTGCAGCGGCAATATTATTGTCTTAAACTTATAAAACTTAGGCGAAAACCAAGTGAAAATTTTTGTATTACTAATATATTTTTTTTTTTTTTTTGAAAATGGACAAGAATTCAATTTGGAAAGTAAAAACTGATTTTAGAAAAAATAGGATTTGTTTTTTTTTGGAAATAAGTTATTTAAACTTTTTGCTGGGTTATTAGTTTTAAAATTTAATTGTTCACAAAAACCATTTTTATTAGGCATTTAAATCGAGATTGTGATGACAATGAAATTAAGAGCCATTTGCAAAGATAAAGTACATCAATGATTAACTGCTATTTAAATTTTTATGTAAAAGTTTTAAGTTTAAAATATTTTTTTAACAATTTAATTGAGTTTAAATACGGACACCAAAAATAGTAATTAAACAACATTAACTATAAAAAAAGGCAACAATTTAGCTTTAAATGGGCTTTAAGGGTATTATTGTGAACAATGACAATGGCAGCATTAACGAGGGAGGTCTACTCTTACTTAAAATAATTTAATTAAAATATTTAAAAATAACGATTTTTAATATAAAGTATCAGTGATATCAAAAAATTACTGTATTGTTATGTTTCTTATGATAGAAGTCATAAGAAACAGTTGTGGCAAAATAAAGCCAAGTCAAAGACAATATGATATAAAGATATTGCGCTCCATACGTTTTGTTTTCTGTCAAATGTGAAACTAAAATGGATAAAGAACAATAAAAAACACATAAAAGAAAAAACAAACAAACATTTTATGAGCACTTGTGTGTGCCTTAGCTTTCTCACATTATTATTTTCTTCTCAATTAAAGTAAAAGCGGAATACCCTCTTTGAATGGGACTTTTCAAAACTACCATACGGCAAATCAATGTATGATAGTGTAACACCTTTTTATTATAGAGTCTTTGGCATAGAACTTACGGTATCTGGCACGAAAAGACAGAAATTGCCTTGCCAACATCTTTTCCTATTTGTGATCATGCTAATATGGAAAAAACGTACTTAATCATTTATATCATTATTGAACCACGAGAGACAAATCCATCCTACTGCCCAGAACTTCAGAATGGTAAAGTATCTGAACATATTAAACCCCTTGACGTATCAATTAGCGTAACAAAGTTCACTTCCAACTGTTCGCATATAACTTGCACTAAACAAACCAGTTCTGATGCTTAAGAACAGTCGCAAAACGAGTCAGACTCGTTATAATCATGTTAGGCACAGAAATGGTACTACGAGTCTGACTCGTAATAATCATGTTAGGCACAGAAATTGTACCACGAGTCAGACTCGTGGAAATACGTCAAGGGGTTAAAAACAACTTTGGATGCAGCGATTTTGCAAATAATGACAATTTTATCAGTTAATAAGGATGGTTTAGAAAAGTTTTCCGCAATGGCAGATCAAGAAGACAGAACCAAACACCAGGTGCTGAGTCATCCTAAATTTTTGACTTATACTAAAACTGCTGACTCGTTTTAAAGCTGTTGAGACATCCTAAAACTGCTAAATCATTCTTAAACTGCTTATCCTAAAACTGCTGAGTCATAATGAAACTGCTAACTTATTCCAAAATCACCTTATTCTCCTACAACTGCTGAGTCATCCTTAAACTGTTGACTCATACCTAAAGTATTGAGCCATTCTAAAACTGCTGACTAGTCCTAAAAGTGTTGAATTATCCTTAAACTGCTGAGTCATCCTAAAACTGCTAAGTCATCCTTAAACTGCTGACTCATCATAAAACACCTGACACATTCCAAAATTGTTGAGTCACCCTAAAACTGTTTAGTCATTCTAAAATTGCTGATTTATCTTTTAACTGATTAATCTTAAAATTACTGAGTCGTCCTTCAACTGGTGAGTCATGCTAAAAGTACTAAGTCATCCTTAAACTGCTGACCTTTTTTGAAACTATTGAATCATAATGGAACTGCTAACTTATACTAAAACTAGTACTAAAACTGCTTATCATCTACAACTGCTGAGTCATCCTTAAACTGTTGACTCATACTAAAACTTCTCAGCCATTCTAAAACTGTTGACTAGTCTTAAAACTGTTGAGTCATCCTAAAGCTGTTGTTTTATGGTAAGTCATAAAACAGCTGATACATTCCAAAATTGTTGTTGTTGCTGATTTAACATTCTTAAACCGCTGAGTCGTGATAAAAGTGATGAGACATCCTTGTATATTACCATTGAGTTGACGCGCAAGGTTTAAGTATTGTTTTTTTTATATTTTGATAACAATTTAGTAAAGACTGAAACTAGATTTAAATATGGGAAAAGAGTTTTGGGTAACTACGAAATGGTTTGGTTTATTTTAAAACACTTCTTGTTATTATAAATCTATCTGTATAAAAGAAGGGACCTTTGGAATTTGGCCGTTTGGGTGATAAATAATTGGAATAAATTCAGTTCACAAAAAGCGTGGAAGATACGACTTGATTTCCAAAATCTTCTAAAACTTAATACATTGCCCCGAAATAATATAGAGTATAATTAAGATGCATTAAAAGTCTCTTTTTACACGCGAAACATACATAGACATCAAATAGTTTTTGTCAAAAGCCGTTTACACTGTGCGAATGTTTATGATCGAAACCGCAAAATGGCAAATAATAAAGACTCCACCACTTAACCACCAATAACCATCACTATTAACTATTTCAAAGTTATGGCGGTTGGCCAACCACTTATACGATTTGTTATTGTCTGTCTCTCAGTCTTGGTAGGCAAATGCCCAATATATTCATGAATGTGTGTATGTATTTGTGCGTTCATCTACCTCCTGTCTAACCTGCCAAACAAATAAGTAGTCATATATTTAAAATAACCGCTAAAACCTTTATTTCTCATAAAAATCAAATAAAGCAATAAAATTAACAAATATACAAACGCATAGACAGAAAAATAGCAACAGAAGCAATAAAAACCATCAATATCTGGTAGAGTGAGAAGTAATGCACAAAAAGGATGTATTACAAAAGTTTTAAAGTTAAAAATAAAAATATTTGTGAGCTTTAAACGAATAAGGAAATTCCCTAATTATTAGGAATTCAAATAATAATGAACAAAATTAACATGATTTCCCCCTTGAGTCTATATTTGTGAAATCTAGCTTCAATGTCCTTATTTATTTCCCCCTAAAGAAACCTATAAGTTATTTCAATTTCAAGTATCTTCATGCTATTATCATTCTACTCATGCATTACAAAAGGTATATTAAACTTAATTATAGACAAATTTATATAACCTCACACAAAAACTGTCAGTCACACAAAAAGGAAACAAACAGCAAAACTATCGACTAACAAATCAACTACATTCATACAAACTTTATTATAATAATACATACGGGGGTTTAACGACCGAATGCACAACAAACGCCGCCGAACTGTCCACAAAAACCGCAGGCAAATATTTGAAAAGTATTTTATATTGTTGGTTTTGTAATTTCATATTTATCATAATTCTTTTGGCAAATAATGTGGATATTGAACACTCATTCACTCACACAGACACACAAACACACACACCTACTCACGCAAAAACATTCGCAACAACACTCTCATATTTATTTCTGATATCCTGATATTTGGATTTATTTGTTTATATATTTATTTATATAAATATACATATAAACATTTTCATAAAAATATGCTTATAAATATTATAGTTTTATTTTAATTTTAATTTTTAAATAAATTTATACACTTAACTATACTAACAAACATATGGTCGGAAGGATTAATGTATGTATATTAGAGTGTCCCACTTTTGTTTGTAGAAAATGAAACTTTGTAATACAGAAAGACGTTTTCACATTTAACCAATATCCAAATACAATATTTTATTCAGATCGGATATCGGGAAAGCGTACCGACTTGACCCCAAAGATTGGAAATGCAAGTTATACAAAAAAAAAAATTAAGGGGTTTCCTCAAATGTTTAAAAAAAAATTCCACTTTTTTTGTTTTTTTTTTTTTTCAATAGTTTGTTAAACGAATTCTAAAAAAGTAAAAAAATGTTCCATAGTTAGTTAGAACATCCTGCAGATTACCGCGAAGAAAGAAATAGACTTAAAATCAAAAGATTTCGACTAAATCCCAATTTTTCACCCAAGTTATAAAAAAGCCCGTGAATTGTTAAATATTAGCAGTTTTTATAAGCCGAACTGAAATTATTATTGCTTCAATAGATATAAATATATATTAGAAATCGCATGTCATTGAACCTTAAAATCGGATGTCATTAACCCTTTTATTACCAGTGTCAAAAATTTTTAAAATATTTAATTTTTCTAAAAAAGATACTAGAAATTAATTGTTTTATTTCAATGATAATTTAAACAAGTAAGAAAGTGCTATAGTCGGTCAAGACCGACCATGCGATACCCTTCACCATCAAAGGTGTTCTTTTTCCTGTACAAAGACAAATATTTGATAAAATTTTGACATCATACAAACATTTTCTCAAACTTATTTATTTAAGTTGTTTCCGTCATATGAGAGCTAGGATCAAAATGTGGACATTTTATCTCGAAATTTGACAAATTGATTACAGTTTTTACAAAAATTATGTGTGCAAAAAATTTTATGAGCGTTTTAGCGTTTTAGTGATTTTTGTCTCATTTAGTGCGTTTTGACAAAAGAGTTTGTATGGGAGCTATGATCAAATGTGGACTGATTTCAACGAAATTTGCTACAGTGATTTTAGTTTACATAAGCAGTATTTGTTTTAAATTTCATGATATTTGAGAGATATATCGATGGTTTATATTCAAAAAGTGCTATCTACAAATTCACAATTTTACACTAGAGCGAAAAAACTGTTTTTGTCATTAACTATAAGAGTAATAAATAAACTCTGTTTTACAATACCATACAAATTGGGGCTAAGATTTTGTACAAATTAAGTTTTTTATTAACTCCCTATATTTGCGCTTCTATAGTAGATAGCACTTTTTACGAGTTAAAATTTTATCGTTTCAAGTACAAAAGCAAGTAGATAGCATTATTTTAACAACAAAAAAATAAAATATAATTGAAATTTACTTACAATCTGTTAAGGTCAAAGGCCGAGCATATTTTAGAAATCCATGATTACAGTACGTTGTAGGAAATTGTGGTCCATTTTATTGGTTTATCGCAAATTACAATGTATATTTTATAACAATTGTTATTATTTCCAAAAATATTTTTACTGTAGATAGCACTATTTGTTGATTATGTGTAGATAGCACAAACACAATTTATAAAAAGAAATGTTTTAGAATTATTTTTCTTTCTTAAAGTTTGTATGACATATGACAGATAAGCCAAAGAACTCGTTTCTATTAAAAACAATTTTGGTCGAAAATGTAGATAGCACTTTTTGAATATAAAGCGTCGATATATTAATTCCGGGAAGTGGGACCTATGGGAGGTACCATAAATAATGGACCGATTTTGACGAATTTCAATTGCCATAGTCCCATTAAAAAAAAATGATCTGTGCCAAATTTCATCAAATTATCTTTAGAATTGCGACCTGTACTTTGATTACATGGTTTACATGGGGTCCAGCCAGCCGGGCGGACGGACTGACATCGCTAAATCGACTCAGAAAGGGATTCTAAGCCTATTGGTATACTATACTACATACATCACCACAAACTTATAATAACCTTTCCACCTATGGTGGTGACGGGTATAAAAATCGTTTAAAGGACCTTTTAATTACATTTTTATACAAATTAACCCTTTCGTACCCATGGGCTCAACATGAACTGAAAGCAGTTAATTTGGGTCGTGGCGTATTCCATTTGAAAGATTGAATCAAATCAAGAGATATAGATAGCATTTTTAAATTTGTATTGTCTCGCAAGCTATTTTGATTTTTTATCGGATAAAAAATCAGAATAGTTTCGACTTTTTGATCTTCAATTTTGATGATTTTTTTAAAGTTTACCAAATTTTTAATTTTTGTTTTTCATGTTGACCCAATTAGTTTTTTTCAAGATTTTTTTCAAAACATTCCAATTTTTTATGCCTAAAACTTTTGATATGTACGTCTTTCTGTAAAATATATTTAAATTTTTTGGGACACTCTGCAGTACACATATTGGGATGATTAACAGTAACATTGTCATAAACCAAAACCGGAAGTTTAAAAAAAAATATTTAATTTTAATCTTCAAATCATTAACAGTTTATAATTTTGAACATCCCTAAAGTATGTCGCAAAATATTTGCTAAAAAGTGTGAGTTTTTATTCGATATCGAATTCGATGTATGGCTTAAGAATTGAAATTTAATTATATTCTCAACGAGATAGAAAAATTTTCGGTATAAAATTTTTTCTATAGAAAAATTTTCACTAGAAAATTTTTTCTATAGAAAAATTTTCGGTATAAAATTTTTTCTATAGAAAAATTTTCGGTACAAAATTTTTTCTATAGAAAAATTTTCGGTATAAAATTTTTTCTAGAGACAAATTTTCGCTAGAAAATTTTTTCTATAGACAAATTTTCGGTATAAAATTTTTTCTATAGAAAAATTTTCGGTATAAAATTTTTTCTATAGAAAAATTTTCGGTATAAAATTTTTTCTATAGAAAAATTTTCGGTATAAAATTTTTTCTATAGAAAAATTTTCGGTATAAAATTTTTTCTATAGAAAAATTTTCGGTATAAAATTTTTTCTATAGAAAAATTTTCGGTATAAAATTTTTTCTATAGAAAAATTTTCGGTATAAAATTTTTTCTATAGAAAAATTTTCGGTATAAAATTTTTTCTATAGAAAAATTTTCGGTATAAAATTTTTTCTATAGAAAAATTTTCGGTATAAAATTTTTTCTATAGAAAAATTTTCGGTATACAATTTTTTCAATAGAAAAATTTTCGGTATAAAATTTTTTCTATAGAAAAATTTTCGGTATAAAATTTTTTCTATAGAAAAATTTTCGGTATAAAATTTTTTCTATAGAAAAATTTTCGGTATAAAATTTTTTCTATAGAAAAATTTTCGGTATAAAATTTTTTCTATAGACAAATTTTCGGTATAAAATTTTTTCTATAGAAAAATTTTCGGTATAAAATTTTTTCTATAGAAATATTTTCGGTATAAAATTTTTTCTATAGACAAATTTTCGGTATAAAATTTTTTCTATAGACAAATTTTCGGTATAAAATTTTTTCTATAGACAAATTTTCGGTATAAAATTTTTTCTATAGACAAATTTTCGGTATAAAATTTTTTCTATAGAAATATTTTCGGTATAAAATTTTTTCTATAGACAAATTTTCGGTATAAAATTTTTTCTATAGAAAAATTTTCGGTATAAAATTTTTTCTATAGAAAAATTTTCGGTATAAAATTTTTTCTATAGAAAAATTTTCGGTATAAAATTTTTTCTATAGAAAAATTTTCGGTATAAAATTTTTTCTATAGAAAAATTTTCGGTATAAAATTGTTTCTATAGAAAATTTTTCCGTATAACATTTTTTTTATACAAAAAATTTCGATATAAAATTTTTATTTTTTTTTATAGAAAAATTTTCGGTATAAAATTTTTTCTATAGAAAAAATTTCGGTATACAGTTTTTTCTATAGTTGTGGCACAACAACCGATTTTGGAGGATCTTCAATCCTATTCGTTAAAATTCACAATACAAAAGATATGATCTATTTTATTAGCCATATACAAATAAATAAACCCAAAGCAAAATCCGGCAACTTTCTCCAGTTTGATATATATTTCGAATTCTGTTGCTTAAAATTTGGATAATATGTAGAATTTAGAATATATGAAATCAAACTTCCCTTCTCCAAACTGTGTCATCCTAATATCCATTCACATCTGCATTTGAATGAATTTATGAATTTAATACTTTATATAAAGAAAAAGTTTCAGAAAAAAAACCGACTATAATACTTCTATTTTTTGTATATCCACTCTCTCAGAACAAATATCTCAGTGCCTGGTTATGTATTCATTATTATGCAAGAGAATTTATGCATAAAAATTTTGAAAAGAGCCTGTTCAACGATTGGAATTGCATCAGAATTTACCAAACTCCATATTCACATAAACTCACGCATATTTATATGAATACACATAGATACATACATACATATGTACATATTCATGCATTCATTCATTCATAAATGCAGATTTACAAATTGTATAATATCTGACCATGTATATTTAAGGTTATCCACATCACCTACACTTTTAGCACAGCCAGAGGTTAGTTTTGGAAATGGTTTGTGAACGAAATGAGGAAGTTTTAAATTTGTGGTAAGCCAAAGGGTTTAAAAGTTTACGTCAAAGTTAAATATATATTAACAAAGCAAATTACGGAATATAACATAAATGTCCCTCTGGAATGTTTTTGACGCCAAAAATTAAGCGAATCCTGCATTTATTAAATATTTGCAAATTATATATTTTCTTTTAACTTAAGAACTTTAATTACTTAAAACATAGTCTCATTTCCGGTCCCCATTACCGTTACAAAATCCTATATTCCCATTCATGCATTCCCTTTTTTGCTATGTTGACATTGTGCATTCAATTTCACTTGTCTGCATGTATTTAAACTTATTTTTCCATTTCAATTACAATTTGTAAAGTTTTTTTTTACACAGTTTTTCCAATAACAAAAAAAAACTGCAAGAAAAATATCATATAAAATTATTAAGAAATATTAAATGTAAATGCAAATGAAATGCGTATAAAAAAAAATTAAAAAAATATACATAACATATTGCTAAAGTAAATACCAAACGTTCACATTCAGACATATTTATCAATAAATTAATAATAAATATGTAAATAAATGTAATTTTTAAATACTGTTTAACTGTGTAAAGAAAAAAATATTAAAAAAAATACATGAAATAAAAATGAATGCAACACAAGTTGCATTGAAATCTTACAAGTGCTAGACACAGAGTCATTCAGTTAAATGAGAGTATTATTGTGAAAGAGTGTGAACGCAATGGGAGAAAACGGTCGGCAATAAAGTGAGATTAAAAAGTATGTAATGTTGGAAATTTAACTGTAAGTTTTTACTGGATTGGAAATAATTTCAATAATTATATTTAAACTAAGATTTAAGTTAAATAAATAAAATTGTATAACATTTGTAGTTAGTTTGGGGGTTGATCATATACATATGATGATAATTCATGATCGTAAGTTCAATTTCGAAACATTGTGGTCTGAAAATAACATATTAACTGTAGCGCCATCTATTGGTGGTAAAGTTATTTTAACAACACCCCAGTAAGAAAAAAAGGTTTGAAAATAAATCTTTTTTCAAAGGTCAAACGTTTGATAATGATTTGAGAATAATAGCGTTCTCAACAAAAAGCGGATTTTATTCTCAAATTGAGAAATGCCTTTATTTTCAAATCTTTGATAATGATTCTCAAAGGTTTTTCAAATGTGGATTTAATCTACATGTGGAACATAAATAAAATGGCTTTGTATTTTTGAGTTTGTTTATTTTATTTTTGAAAACGGTGCATTATATTTAAATCTTGTTGCTTAAAATATAAGTTTTCAAAAACTTTAAAGAAACAAATAAAATTTACTCATGCATATGAACATTATTGAATTATTTACCCTACTCCCCAAAAGGTGGGTGGATAGATTTCCATGTAAACTTTAATCAAAATAATTTGACGAAAATTAGACATTTGCTTCGGTAGAGGGGCTATCACAATTAAAATAGGATGATTGGTGATCAATTTTAAAAAATCCGAAAGAAATAACGAATTTCTTTGAAATGCAGTGTCATTCCATTAAAATATCTTAAACATAATTTTTATTTAATATAAATTAACTTTTTAAAGTTTGAAAAAAAATTTGAAATAAGATTTGATAACTAATTAATCAGGGGTGTCATAGAAACCAATTTCATTGGTATTGGTTTTGAAAACGACAAAAAAAATTAAATTTATCATCAATTCCAATATTAATGTTCGAATTACATTTGCTATTGGTTTTATGTGTCACAGAAAATAATATTATTGGTTTAGTATTGGAAATAAACCAAGCAACTTACAGTTAACAGATTTAATTTTAAAATTGGTATATCTATTTAAAACAAAGGCGTTACTGGCCAGCTGGTGCCTTTTTCGATTTAAAGATCCACTAAGAACGGATTTTTGATAATTCGGCCTTGTGGGGGATAAAAAAGGGTAAATTCAGTAACGATATGATTCCCAGACTAAAAACAATAGAACTAAAATTTAAATCGAGTTTGGATCAGCTATGAAAATAACAGTACAAGTGGTAAGTAATTTTCGAAAAAAAGGGGAGAAAAAGAGAAAAATTATTTTTGGTACTTTTTAGCTTTAACTTTCAAATAAAAAGAGATGGGTGGAAAGTTCACATAGAATTTGTTATCATGAAATAAGATAAAAGCAAGTTTTGGTACTTTTTTGTGTCTTTGGAATCAATGAACCTTATCGACAAACATAAAAAATTTAAAAAAGTGGGTAAAATTGCAAGGCTAGAATATTCTTTGTGTAAAGGTACTGGCGAAGCAAATGCATATCAATTTAACGGATATCCCATGTAAGTGACAATCGTCCTTTGATTGGCTGTGGGTAGATTAAATGTTTTTCAGTCCGCAATTCGGTCATTCCATTATGTTGGGGTATATAAGCTTCATTTGTCCAAATAGCAGCGTTTTTTTTTTATAACATCGCAAAAACCTCAAAATTTTTCTTCAAATTATTTTTTCTTAAATAATTTTTATTTTTTTTTTTATTTGATTTTTGATGTTTCACAAAAAATTCAAACGAAATAATAAACAATTGATTCGAACATTTTGTATGATTTCAAACCAATAATAACAAAATCGACTTGGTTTCATAACACCAAATAATACCAGTATTGGTTTTCAAAACCGAGAAATTTAAAAACCGACTTGGTTTCTATAACACCCCTGAATATAACACCATTTTTCAAATTATTCTCAAATCATCTTAGGGTTTGATAATGATTTGAGAATAACCTTTATTAACAATTTGAGAAACAATCCTTTTTCAAACGGTTATTCTCAAATGAACCTTTATTTGAAAATAAATGTGAACCTCAAACTTCTGTTCAGGTTTAAAAAAAAATTAAAAAAAAACGTTTGATATCAAATGTAAAAGTGATCATATTTCAAACATTTGACACTGTTCCTACTGGGACTTAAGACCATGTTTTATAAATATGAGTTTGGTCCCATATTTGTAAAATATAGAAATTTTGGGCAAACAAAAAACAGGTCAACAAATTTTGCAAATAATGTTAATATAACTCCAAATCGGCTGGTTATATTGAGATAATATGAAAAACTGAAATTCGAAAACAGGTTTGTCTTCAATTCGTCCTCAAATTTTTCTTTATCCACTTAGTCACTATAGAGATATCATAGAATTTTTCAGATATCATAGAAGTTACACCGAAAAAATTTTTTTTCAAAATATTTTCATTAAAAAAAATCATTATATTCCATCCAGAATAGTAAAATAATGGTAGATTTGTTTTTATTTATATTTAAAAAAAAAACAAAAAATTTTTGAAAAAAAAAATTGGTTAAAATTGTTAAATATCTGTAACTGCTGAGTGAATTAAAAACAAGTAAGAAAGTGCTATAGTCGGTCAAGCCCGACCATACGATACCCTTCACCACTAAGGTCAAAGGTGTTATTTTTTCTGTGTAAAGACAAATATTTGCTAAATTTTGCCATCATACAAACATTTTCTTAAAACTTATATATTTAAGCTGTTTCCGTCATTTGGACTTATATGAGAGCTAGGGTGAAATGTGGACCGATTGTCTCAAAATTTGGCAAATTGATTACGGTTGTTACAAAAATTATGTATGCAAAAAAATAAACTTAAAATTTTCATTATCTTTAGATTTATGAGCGTATTAGTAAGTTTTGTCTCATTTAGTGCGTTTTTAAATAAAAGTTTGTATGGGAGCTATAGTCAAATGTGGACCGATTTTAAAAATTTGATATAGTTTACATAAGCAGTATTTGATTTAAATTTCATGAAAAAGTATTGATATTTGAGGCCAATATATCGATTCCGGGAAGTGGGACCTATGGGAGGTACCATAAATAATGGACCGATTTTGACCAATTTCAATAGCCATGGTCCCATTATAAAAAAATGATCTGTACCAAATTTCATCAAATTATCTTTAGAATTGCGACCTGTAGTTTGATTACAAGGTTTACATGGGGGTCCAGCCAGCCAGACGGACGGACGGACATCGCTAAATCGACTCAGAAAGTGATTCTAAGCCTATTGGTATACTAAAAGGTGGGTCTAAGACGAATATTTCCATGCTTTACATACATTAGCACAAACTTATAATACCCTTTCCACCTATGGTGGTGAAGGTTATAAATATTGTTAGTACAACTTAAAGACAAAACTGTCACCGAATTTAGTTTTTTTAGTAATTAAATAGAGCAAGCCGTTTTTTAGTTATATATCTCACACAAGCAAAAGTGGGCGGATACCGCCCATTTTTTGCACATAGTACCTCTTATTTGAATAACATTTTATTCCGATACCTCTTACAACACCAGAGTTATTAATTTTGGCCAGCTAAAAGTTTAAAGAAATTTAAGCTTAATGTTGTATTCTCTATCTGTAATTCCGTTTCAAATGTGCTAACTCATTTTTACCCACTACCTCTTAACTGATTCAAATTTCGGCCACAAGCCAATCTTGGATGACAATATAATATATTGTTATCCTTAAGTTGGCCCCAGTTTTCATTGAGGTGTTTTCCGTATTTTTATTAGGATTGAACAAAAAATTGAATATTAAAACCATAAGATATAGAAGATGCATGTCATGACGTTTTTTGAATATATTGACCTATGTACTTATTATATAGTATGATTCTTCAAATCTAATGCGTTGTACGATACACTGGCCAATCGACAACAAACGGATGAGTCCTTGAGGATATACCAGTACTACGTGCAAAATTTCGGGTTTCGGGAACAAAGTCCCTGATTTCATTAGAACACATACTAATGTAATATCGATAGAACAGTGAAACACATTGTGACGATGCTCAAGTGAGTCAATACAGCTGGCTACCCTACTGTCACCAATTAGCACCTTTGCCCTTTCCTGTACACGGTCGAGTAACTCCAAAATAGACTTTGGAGCACCGGCCCGTACATGAGAGTTGTATTCCATTTTTGGTCGGATAAAGGTGGTATAATAGTAAGGAGATCAGATGAAGTGAAGTATGTCTACACCGTTTTAAAAAAACCTAGACACTTGAAAGCTTCGTTCGACACTTGAAAAATATGTTGAGTCCAACGAACATCACACTGTATTTTCATGTCCAGAACATCAAGAGCTTCTGAGTCCTTAATATTTATACCACCCATAGATGAAGCAACATTGTCAGCCATAGATTTGTGTGTTAATGTATAGCATTGGGTCTTTCTGGCATTAAAATCAACCCTATTTATACGTTCCCATTCAGAAATTGATATTAGGTCTGAATTTAGAGTATCATTCATATTCTGCCTATTTTCCTCAATGTCTAAGAGGCTTGGCCTGTAGCTGAATGAATATGAATGGTGAATGTTGCTTTCATCTGCAAAAGAGTAGATAGGATTGAAAGTTTGATATATTTGTAAATATAAGAAAAAGAGTAGGAGAAAGAACGGAGCTTTGCGGTACCCCTGAATTAATCTTGAACTCGTTAGATGATATCCCATCTATAAAAAGTCTTATAAAGCGATCTCTAAGAAAACTCAATATAAATCGAGAGAAGAGATTAAAGACCCCAAAAGCAATAAGTTTCGATAGAAGTGCACCATGCCACACTCTATCGAACGCCTTGGAAATATCTAAAGCTACAACTTTACTTTTGCCAAAACGGTGAATAGAGTGACACCATTTTCCCGATAAAAAGGCTAGCAAGTACCCCGTAGAACGGCCCCTACGAAATCCATACTGCCGGTCGCTTAGTAAGTTATTAGATAATTTGCATTTGTTGCAATTTGCTAGTAGTTCTGATAGAATTTTGTTTGTAAAAATTTTGAGTGTTTTCATAAAAAGAAAAAAAGTGTTCTACGGGTGAGTCCAAGCGGGCGCAAAAGTATATATAGGCTAAAAGAAAAGACTTTTGCCCTTCTTTAAATGGTTTCGATTTTTGTTCGTTTTTTGTCCTTTAAAAGTTATACACAATTAAACTTCAAACTTGACTAAGATATGGCTGTTTCAAATTTATTACATAACACCCTAACTACAAATTTTACAGGGTGCCCGAATAACATTTGTTCCAACACCGAAGAAATTTTTATTATCATAGCCTCCCAAATCTTTTACATACCCCCAATATTGCCAACAAAATTCTTAACATTGTTAAAGCAATATAAAAATCTTACTTTGTTTATATATAACATCTCAAATTTTTTTTGACGAATTTCTTATCATAATGCAAATAACTAAATCTGAGTGGAGACAAGAAAAGAGCAAAGTTCTTATAATCTCCTATTCCATTCATGTGATGTTAGATGTTAAACGCTTCAAAAACATCGCATTAACTCATTATTACTCTCTATCTCTCAGACAGGCAACAATCAGTTTTCCATAAGAATGCATACACAAATCATCTTGTGGTGGTGCACCCATAAAAGTTAAAGCTACTATCTATTAACTAACTTAATAGTTAAGTATGTACTAGGTGAGTGATATCATATTGTATGAATGTACCTTAAGTAGTTGTAGGAACCTGTACTAACTAACTGTTCACAAATAATTCATATTGTACTTACCCACAGTCTCAACGCGTAACTGCTTAAGTGAAGACCTTTTGTTTTATTTTATTTAAAACTTTAACTGGAATGAGACAGTAAAAAAAAATTCAAAAAAGTGACAAAAAAAATTATTAGATAAATATAAAAAAAGAATCCTCTTAAAAAAATAAGAAGAAAGAGTTTTACACATAGTGAAAATATATACCAAAAAAATACAGATTCTTATAAATCTTCAGTGATTAAAGATTTAAAACATAATAAAAATTCGTTTTTATCGTTATCTCGTAACTGGTAAAAACGAAAGTTGAATAAGAAAAAAATAGCTTTAGCAAATTTATTAAGTGTTAATAATGGGTCAAGAGGATCAAGAATATTTAATACCGGAGCACAAAAAACGCACAACCGCCTCTGTGGAAAGTTTAAGTAATGTAAGTAAAGAGTACAGACAGAAAAGGTTAACCAACACCAAAAGGATTACTATAAAGGAATCTTTTTTTTCTTTAAACAGGAGATGATTTAAAGTGTAATAAAGTGAATTCAATATCAATTTATAGAAAAAATAGTGCAATGGATATTTTGTGTTGTTGATGTTATAAAAGAACTGAATTTTTTTTTTTTTTTTTTCTAAAAATAAAATCATAATAGACAAATGGATCATAATAGACAAATGGACTTTATTAAATTTTTATAACGAACATTTTATATATACAATTTCTATAACAAATAATTTTCTATATAAAATTTTTATAACGAAAATTTTTCTATATAAAATTTTTATAACGAAAAATTTTTGATATAAAATTTTTATAACGAAAAATTTTCTATATAAAATTTTTATAACGAAAAATTTTCTATATACAATTTTTATAACGAAAAATTTTCTATATAAAATTTTTATAACGAAAAATTTTCTATATAAAATTATTATACCGAAAAATTTTCTATATAAAATTTTTATAACGAAAAATTTTGTATATAAAGTTTTTATAGCGAAACACTTTCTGTATAAATTTTTTATAAAGAAAAATTTTCTAAATAAAATTTTTATAAACAAAAATTTTGTATATAAAATTTTTATAAAACAAAATTTTCTAAATAAAATTTTTATAATGAAAAATTTTCCAAAAAATTAAATTTTTATAACGAACATTTTATATATACAATTTTTATAACAAATAATTTTCTATATAAAATTTTTATAACGAAAATTTTTCTATATAAAATTTTTATAACGAAAATTTTTCTATATAAAATTTTTGTAAAGAAAAATTTTTTATATAAAATTTTTATAACGAAAAATTTTCTATATAAAATTTTTATAACGAAAAATTTTCTATATAAAATTTTTATAACGAAAAATTTTCTATATACAATTTTTATAACGAAAAATTTTCTATATAAAATTTTTATAACGAAAAATTTTCTATATAAAATTATTATACCGAAAAATTTTCTATATAAAATTTTTATAACGAAAAATTTTGTATATAAAGTTTTTATAGCGAAACACTTTCTGTATAAATTTTTTATAAAGAAAAATTTTCTAAATAAAATTTTTATAAACAAAAATTTTGTATATAAAATTTTTATAAAACAAAATTTTCTAAATAAAATTTTTATAATGAAAAATTTTCCACATAAAATTTTTATAGTGAAAAATTGTTTATATAAAGTTTTTTTAAAGAAAAATTTTCTATATAAAATTTTTATAATGAAAAATTTTCTATATAAAATTTTTATAACGAAAATTTTTTATATAAAATTTTTTTTTATATAAATTTTTATAACGAAAAATTTTCTGTATTAAATTTTTATAAAGAAACATTTTCTATATAAAATTTTTATAAAGAAAAATTTTTTACATAAAATTTTTATAACGAAAAAATTTATATATAAAATTTTTATAACGGGTAATTTTCTATACAAAATTTTTAAAACTAAAAATTTTCTATACAAAATTTTTGTTACGTAAAACTTTCAGTATAAATTTTTTTAAAGAAAAATTTTCTATTTAAAAATGTTACAACGAAAAATTTTCTATACAAAATTTTTATAAATTTTCTACATAAAATTTGTATAACGAAAAATTTTCGATATAAAATTTTTTTTATAAAAAATTTTCGATATAAAATTTTTATAACGAAAGTTTTCTATATAAAATTTTTATAAAGAAAAATTATATAAAATTTTTAAAACGAAAAAATTTCTTCATACAATTTTTGTAATGAAAAATTTTTAATATAAAATTTTAATAACGAAAAATTTTCTTCATAAGATTTTTATAACGAAAAATTTTCTAACAATTTTTATAACAAATATTTTCTATACAAAATTTTTTTAACAAAAAATATTCTATATAAAATCTTTTTAACGAAAAATATTTCATATAAAATTTTAACAATGAAAAACTTTCTATACAAAATTTTTACAAGGATTTCTCTACAAAATTTTTAAAACGTAAAATTTTTTATAAAAAGTTTTTAACAATTTTTAACGAAAAAATTTCTACATAAAATTTTTGTAATGAAAAATTTTCTACACAAAATTTTTATAACGAAAAATTTTCTTTATAAGAAATTTATAACGAAAATTTTTTTTACAAATTTTAGAACAAATATTTTCTATACAAAATTTTTTAACAACAAATTTTCTATATAAAATTTTTAAAACGAAAAGTTTTGGATAGAAAATTTGTATAACAAACTATTTTATATGTAAAATTTTTATAGCAAAAAATTTTCTATATAAAATTTTTATAAGAAAAATTTTCGAT
Source organism: Stomorhina lunata (assembly GCA_933228675.1). NCBI lineage: Eukaryota > Metazoa > Arthropoda > Insecta > Diptera > Rhiniidae > Stomorhina > Stomorhina lunata. Next base: position 118,834,445 of record OW121743.1, on the reverse strand, counting down.
ATAAAATTTTTTTTTTTTTTAAATTTTCTAAATAAAATTTTTATAATGGAAGTTTTCTATATAAAATTTTTATAATGAAATATAATATAAAATTTTTAAAACGAAAAAATTTCTTCATAAAACATTTTGTAATGAAAAATTTTCTGTATAAAATTTTCATAACGAAAAATTTTCTTCATAAGATTTTTATAACGAAAAATGTTCTTACAATTTTTAGAACAAATATTTTCTATACAAAATTTTTTTTAACAAAAAATATTCTATATGAAATTTTTTTAACGAAAAATTTTTCATATAAAATTTTAACAATGAAAAACTTTCTATACAAAATTTTTAAAACGTAAAATTTTTTATAAAAAGTTTCTATAACGAACAATTATATATACAATTTTTAACGAAAAAATTTCTACATAAACTTTTTGTAATGAAAATTTTCTACACAAAATTTTTATAACGAAAAATTTTCTTTATAAGAAATTTATAACGAAAATTTTTTTTACAAATTTTAGAACAAATATTTTCTATACAAAATTTTTTAACAACAAATTTTCTATATAAAATTTTTAAAACGAATAATTTTCTATATGAAATTTTTACAAAGAAAAGTTTTCTATATAAAATTTTTATAACGAAAATTTTTCTATATAAAATTTTTATAACTAAAGATTTTTTATATAACATTTTTATAACAACATATTTTCTATATAAAATTTTTTTATATTTCTATATAGAAAATATTTTGTTATAAAAATTTTATATAAAAAATCTTTATTTTTATATAAAATTTTTATAACAAAATATTTTCTATATAAAATTCTTATAACCAAAAGTTTTCTGTATAAAATTTTTATACCGAAAAATTTTCTATATAACATTTTTAAAACGAAAAATTTTCTATATAACATTTTTAAAACGAAAAGTTTTCTATATAAAATTTTTACAACGAAAAATTTTCTATATAAAATTTTTAAAACTATTTTATATATAAAATTTTTATAGCAAAAAATTTTCTATATAAAATTTTTATAAGAAAAATTTTCGATATAAAATTTTTTTAACAAAAAATTTTCTATATAAAATTTTTGTACGCAAAAAATTTGTATAGAAAACAATGACAAAAGCTTTTCCATTAAAAAATTTTGTTATATAAAAGAGTTCTAGATAAAATGTTTATATCGAAAAGTTTTCTTAATAAAATTTGTATACCAAAAAATTTCCTATAAAATTTTTAATCAAAAAGTGTCCTATACAATTTTTATACGGAAAAATTTATTAACAAATATTTATATCTAAAGATTTCCTATGTCTCGCAAGTTTAACCTGTCCTTGGACTAGGGATAGTTTTCCTGATGATGAACCTTACCAAGCTTAGAAGCACGCAGAGGAAAGCTTTTCCTAAAAAAAAACGGTTTTTACAACAATACATAATTATAATAAATCGCAATCAATACACTTTTGTAAAACTACAATATTAGGATGTTTTTATACCGAAAAACTGTATTTATTATTTAATTCTTTTATAATTGCATCCCCATTGTGCATTGGTTCTTAAGTTACACATTTTTTCCTAATGAATGCATTTTTAACTAATTAAAGGAAAAAATCATCACTTCTTTTACAACAATAATTTTTTTATAAATTGTTTTATTTCATATGTTAACAATTGTATTAAATTACACAGGCCTACAAATATTGGGGTCATGGAAGTTGTTGGAAAATGGAGGGTCATTTCCGAAGTAATTTTTTCCGTAGAATCCGAATCCGGGGTCCGAATTGCTCTATCACGTCAGGATTTTGAGATATTTGAGGTTTTTTACCCAAAAAATGGCGTTTTTGGCTACTTTTGAGGTTATGTACAGAAGAGACAAAATTTTTTGGGAGTTTTTTTTTAGTTGCATCTTATAGCACTACTCTTCCTCTTTAATTTAAGAGTCGCAGAGTTCAATTACGATTTTTCTACACCAAGTTACGTCAATTTGAAATTACGAGATATGTCCTATTAATTGCATGACCATTTGCATTGAATACGTTGAGGCAGACATTTGTCTACTGGGTATTTTCTCTTCAAAATTTTTACTTGGGGATTTTTGGGGTTACTGATTACGAATATGAAGTTGAGATATTAAAATTATCAAATTCAAGATGGCGGATTCAAAATGGCGTATAAAAATTTTGAATCCGCCATCTTGAATTTGATAATTTTAATATCTCAACTTCATATTCGTAATCAGTAACCCCAAAAATCCCCAAGTAAAAATTTTGAAGAGAAAATACCCAGTAGACAAATGTCTGCCTCAACGTATTCAATGCAAATGGTCATGCAATTAATAGGACATATCTCGTAATTTCAAATTGACGTAACTTGGTGTAGAAAAATCGTAATTGAACTCTGCGACTCTTAAATTAAAGAGGAAGAGTAGTGCTATAAGATGCAACTAAAAAAAAACTCCCAAAAAATTTTGTCTCTTCTGTACATAACCTCAAAAGTAGCCAAAAACGCCATTTTTTGGGTAAAAAACCTCAAATATCTCAAAATCCTGACGTGATAGAGCAATTCGGACCCCGGATTCGGATTCTACGCAAAAAATTACTTCGGAAATGACCCTCCACTTTTTGACAACAAAACCATGTTGGCCTGTGTTATTTGTATAGGCTTTTGGTTTGAACACACACACAGACGCATGCACATACAAGAAAATTTGTTCCAAAAAAGGACACAATTACATTTGTTATGAAAAATTGTACTCCTATGAGTACAATGTACTTTTTCTTTTGTTTTTTTTTTTTCAATTTTTCTGCAAAATTCTTTATGTGTAACAAACCAACTGCCGCAATCATTTGTAACAAAACAATATGTTCATGTTGCACATTCATATGTAAACCGAACAGACATATGGACATTAGGGTGTAAAGTAATGATGAAAAAAATATATATTATTACCTTCCTCATTAAGAAGTTTTCGAGAGATTTTCTAAAGAACATTTAATCATTGTTAAGTCCTGATATTGAGTTTATTTTAATAGTATCCTTTTTCGGAATACTCCTTATGATTTCGAATTTCTTTTGTTAAATGAAAGTATGATTGTATGAATGAATAGAATAAATGTATAAATGAATGCATGGTTGGATGGTCAGTTGAATGGATAAGGATGGACTTCAAATAGAACAAGTACTTGTGTAAGCATGTACCTACAAACTCTGCCATTCCACTAACCGAACTGGCCATCCAAAATTTAACACATTCATAGATACATTTTTAAATTTGGTCTTAGATGGTTTATTGAAAATTGAACTAAATAGGTAACGAAAATTGTCTTAAAAAATTATATGTATCAAAACAATATCTCAAAAAAAAATTTATAAACAAATTTCTATACAAAAATTTTGTTTAAAAAATACTTTCTATTAAAAATAATACCGAAAATTTTTGAAAAAATTTTATATTCAAAACTTTTTAAATATAGAAAACTTTTTTGTAAAAATTTTTCTAGAAAAAAGTGCACATAAAAAAGTTTTTAAAAAAAATTTCACACTAAAAATTTTCTATAAAACAAATTTTACAATTTTCTACCGAAACTTTTCTAAAAAAAATTTTTTATCGAAATTTTTTTTTTTACCAAAAATTTTTTATAGAAAATTTTCTATAAAAAATTTTGAACAGAAAATTTTCTATAAAAAATTTTTTACCGAAAATTTTCTATAAAAAATTTTTAACCGAAAATTTTCTATAACAAATTTTTTACCGAAATTTTTCTATAAAAAATTTTTACCGAAAATTTTCTATATCAAAAAAAATTTTTATACAAAAATTTTGTTTAAAAAATATTTTCTATAAAAAATTTAATACCGAAAGTTTTTGATTTAAAATTTTATATTCAAAACTGTTTAAATATAGAAAACTTTTTAGTAAAAATTTTTCTACAAAAAAGTGCACATAAAAAGTTTTTAAAAAAATTTGACAATTTTTTACTGAAACTTTTCTAGAAAATTTTTTTTTACCGAAAATTTTCTATACAAAATTTTGAATTTTTTTGTAGAAAATTTTCTATAAAAAATTTTTTACCGCAAATTTTCTATAAAAAATTTTTACCGAAAATTTTCTATAAAAAATTTTTTACCGAAAATTTTCTATAAAAAATTTTTTACCGAAAATTTTCTATAAAAAATTTTTTACCGAAAATTTTCTAAAAAAAATTTTTACCGAAAATTTTTTATAAAAAATTTTTTACCGAAAATTTTCTATAAAAAATTTTTTACCGAAAATTTTCTATAAAAAAATTTTTACCGAAAATTTTCTATAAAAAATGTTTTACCGAAAATTTTCTATAAAAAATTTTTACCGAAAATTTTTTATAAAAAATTTTTTACCGAAAATTTTCTATACAAAATTTTTTACCGAAAATTTTCTATAAACAATTTTTTACCGAAAATTTTCTATAAACAATTTTTTACCGAAAATTTTCTATAAAAAATTTTTTACTGAAAATTTTTTATAGAAAATTTTCTCAAAAAAATTTTACACCAAAAATTTTCTATAAAAAATTTTACATCGAACATTTTCTATAAAAAATTTTACACCGAAAATTTTCTATAAAAAATTTTACACCAAAAATTTTCTATGAAAAATTTTACACCAAAAATTTGCTATGAAAAATTTTACACCAAAAATTTTCTATAAAAAACTTTACACATAAAATTTTCTATAAAAAATTTTACACCGAAAATTTTCTATAAAAAATTTAACACCAAAAATTTTCTATAAAAAATTTTTTACCGAAAATTTTCTATAAAAAATTTTTACCGAAAATTTTCTATAAAAAATTTTTTACCGAAAATTTTCTATCGGGCATGTTCTGCAAATCACTTCCACATGATTTTGAAATCACATAAATTTTCTAAGTCGAATTATTCATTGTTCATAAATTATTTTGACACTTTTATAACTCAGTGCACTTAAGATGAAGAAGGTCTAGAAGGTTATTGATAAATGCTCTGAAAATTTCAACAATTATAGAAATTACAGCCTTTTTGAATTTCATGTGATTTCAAAATCATGTGGAAGTGATTTGCAGAACATGCCCGTATAAAAAATTTTTTACCGAAAATTTTCTATAAAAATTTTTTTACCGAAAATTTTCTATAAAAAATTTTACACCGAAAATTTTCTATAAAAAATTTTACACCAAAAATTTTCTATAAAAAATTTTTTACCGAAAATTTTCTATAAAAAATTTTACACCGAAAATTTTCTATAAAAAATTTTTTACCGAAAATTTTCTATAAAAAATTTTTACCGAAAATTTTCTATAAAAAATTTTTTACCGAAAATTTTCTATCAAAAATTTTACATCAAAAATTTTCTATAAAAAATTGTACACCAAAAATTTTCTATAAAAAAAATTTATACTGAAATTTTTTTTTACCGAAAATTGTCTATAAAAAACTTTTTACCGAAAATTGTCTAGAAAAAACTTTTTACCGAAAATTTTCTATAAAAAATTTTTACCGAAAATTTTCTATAAAAAATTTTTAGCGAAAATTTTCTATAAAAAATTTTTTACCTAAAAGTTTCTATAAAAAAGTTTACACCAAATTTTTTTTATAAAAAATTTTACACCGAAAATTCTGTATAGAAATTTTTACACCAAAAATTTTCTATAAAAAATTTTACACCAAAAATTTTCTATAAAAAATTTTACACCAAAAATTTTCTATAAAAAATTTTACACCAAAAATTTTCTATAAAAAATTTTACACCAAAAATTTTCTATAAAAAATTTTACACCAAAAATTTTCTATAAAAAATTTTACACCAAAAATTTTCTATAAAAAATTTTACACCAAAAATTTTCTATAAAAAATTTTACACCAAAAATTTTCTATAAAAAATTTTACACCAAAAATTTTCTATAAAAAATTTTACACCAAAAATTTTCTATAAAAAATTTTACACCAAAAATTTTCTATAAAAAATTTTACAACAAAAATTTTCTATAAAAAATTTTACACCGAAAATTTTCTATAAAAAATTTTATACCAAAAATTTTCTATAAAATATTTTACACCAAAAATTTTTTATAAAAATTTTAAACCGACAATTTTCTATAAAATTATTTATATAAAAGTTATAGTCTAAATCTTATGTTAACATTTTCTTTTTATAACGCTTATACTAAACATTTTTTACCAAAAGATTTTATATGGAAAATTTCTGAATTGAAAAATGTTTTATACAAATATTTTGCAACAAAAATTATTTTAAAGAAAAAAAATTTAGTAACTCTTAAGCCAGGAACCTTTTAATCCTACCAATGAAAAATGAACGAAAGAAAAATTCCAAAATTGTACATGAAAATCTGTAGATACCAGAACTAATAGAAAAAAATTTTAAATGTACAAAAAATGGTTTTAAATAAAACAAAACAAGTGGTAACGGACACAATGTAGAGTATTGAAGCGAAAAAAGCACAAAGCAACAAAAATTGAGTAATATAAAGATTAGGGTGATACCAATTGGTAATTATTGCACAACCAATGTAAGATGTTGATAATGCTGATTAATATACAAAATTTCCTTTTCTGTTTGATACAAAATTGTAAATATCAGCAAAAGAAACGTTTTGTATGTAATTTGAACCATCCTAATTAATAGATATTACTCATACGTATGTTGTACTAATGGTCATAGTACTAGTGATTGTACACACCTACACCCACAAACAAAACTTACAGGCAGGCATATATATGTACATTCATATATAAAATATGAGCTCCCACATCTCATCATAGTATCCCCCACTTACCAGTACTTCAATCTCCACAAATATGTTCAACAGAAAATCTATAATAAGAGATAAAATAGAGAGGGACTAGAAAAAAATAGAATTATAGAAAAAAAATCGAGGTTACTTTGTGGTCGGTAAATAATGCTTTTGCTTTGTTAAACATACAACTGAACTGAATATGTGATTCTTTTATTGTACGAGTATGGAGAGATTCTTTTTTTTCAACAGTTGTTTTCAGTAGTTTTATTATTATATTTTAACTGTTATTCTGTTATAGTTAGTTGTTACTCTGTATTTTGTCTGTAATAGAATACTCCGTAGTTTTTAGTCTAGTACTCGAGGTATTAAAATGAGCCCACAGACACACAAAACATTGATTCAGTACATACATATTTTTTTCTCAGTAGTTTTTCCTACTTTTCGATGTTCTAACACAATTGCAAATAGTAAATCATTATATAGACATGCATCATTGCACCCGCATGCACATGGAACTGAATGAACAAACGCACCTAGATAACATTCATATCTTTAGTATTATTAGCAAAAGGGGGTTCGTTTTAGAGGAGTTATAAGGTGATTAGATGGAAGGTTACCTCAATTTCTAGGCTCCATGGAGACCCTTAAATTTTCGTTCTATTGATTAGCAGAAATTAATTTCCTTTCTACTGATTAGCAAAGTACATATTGATGGCTTAATATAAAAAGGCCTAACTCGATTTCTTGTTACTTAACAGGAGAAGAAAAATGGTTAAAAAAAATTCGTAAAATTTTAAATACAACAAAAATTGTAATACAATTTTTAATAAAAACAAGTAAGAAATTGCTATAGTCGGTCAAGCCCGACCATACTATACCCTTCACCACTAAGGTCAAAGGTGTTCTTTCAGTGTATAGAGACAATTATTTGCTAAATTTTGCCATCATACAAACATATTCTAAAAACTGTTACATTTAAGCTGTTTCTGCCATTTGGACTTATATGAGAGCTAGGGTCAAATGTGGACCGATTATCTCGAAATTTGGCAAATTGATTACAGTTGCATAAAAATTATGTATGTAAGAAATAAACTTAAAATTCTCATTATCTTCGGATTTACGTGCGTTTTAGTGAATTTTGTCTCATTTAGTGCGTTTTGAGAAAAGAGTTTGTATGGGAGCTATGGTCAAATGTGGACCGATTTCAACGAAATTCAATACAGTGATTTAAGTTTACATAAGTAGTATTTGCTTTAAATTTCATGAAAAACAAGTAAGAAATCGCTATAGTCGGTCAAGCCCGACCATACTATACCCTTCACCACTAAGGTCAAAGGTGTTATTTTTCCAGTATAAAGACAAATATTTGCTAAATATTGCCATCATACAAACATTTTCTCAAAACTTATATATTTAAGCTGTTTCCGTCATTTGGACTTATATGAGAGCTAGGGTCAAATGTGGACCGATTATCTCGAAATTTGGCAAATTTATTACAGTTGTTATGTTATGTATGCAAAAAATAAACTCAAAATTTTCATTATCTTTAGATTTACGAGCGTTTAAGTGATTTTTTGTCTCATTTAGTGCGTTTTTAAAGAAGAGTTTGTATGGGAGCTATGGTCAAATGTGGACCGATTTCAACGAAATTTTGTACAGTGATTTAAGTTTACATAAGTAGTATAAATTTCATGAAAAATATTGATATTTGTGGCCAATATGTCAATTCCGGGAAGTGGGACCTATGGGAGGTACCATAAATAATGGACCGATTTTTACCAATTTCAATAGCCATGGTCCCATTATTAAAAAAATGATCTGTGCCAATTTTCATCAAATTTTCTTTAGAATTGCGACCTGTAGTTGGATTACAAGGTTTACAGCCAGCCAGACGGACGGACGGACATCGCTAAATCGACTCAGAAAGTGATTCTAAGCCTATTGGCTTAGCACAAAGCACAAACTTATAATACTCTACATCAGCACAAACTTATAATACCCTTTCCACCTATGGTGGTGAAGGGTATAAAAAAGGCAGCACATTTTATTTATCATTTAAACAAAAATTGTTGTATCTTAAATTTTTTTATTTCCATTAAGTTTCTTCCTTCTCCTATTAGGTAGCAAAAAATCGAGTTAGGCCTTTTTTATATTAAGCCATCGATATGTAAATACTCACAACAGCATTGTTTAAATTCTAACCTTGAACGAAGATGCAATATTTACTCCATCTATATAACAAATAAATATTTATCATCGATTACATCGATATTAGCTTTTTTCCATTAATATTGAGGTAACTCCAAATAATTAAGTTTTAACGCATCAACTGCTTCATCAGGTGTTGAAATGTGTGATAAAAAAAAGAAATCTTTGTGTGCCAAATCTGTACCTATAACGTAAATAACTCGTTAACTCTATATTAAGAGTGTCCGATGCCCATTAAATTGTTAATCATTTTAATTTTTACTAACGTCCGCAACGGTACTACGGTATACTGATTTTACACCAAAGAAAACTGAATATTCAGTAATTGGAGTTATTCTGTTTTTATATAACATACGAGTGGTACTATTAATGTTTCGCAAATAGAAACAGGAAATAATAACAAACAATTAAATGAAAATGGTTCTATTGTTTTAATTTCTTTTGAGACACCTCTAAAACATGATTTTTGAACGCTTCAACTGCTTCTTCTTATAACGGACTTAGCTATTGACATAAGTGTTGCCAGTTCACGATATATTAGTAGTACCCCTCGTACACAGAGTATTGTATGTATTGTTATAGTTTTGTAAATATAAATAAGGTTGGCACTCGCACTGATGGTAGACGCTTTGAAGAGCCGTAGGTGCCGTTTTGCAGAAGAAGTAAACGGTAATTTCCAACCTCTTGGTCTTTATTCAAAGCGTTTGACTGAAGCAGAAAGTGATACTACATATGATAGGAAAGCTGTCGTACATTTCCCCTACTTATAAGATGGATGAGAATTTTATATATAACCAGTAAGAAAAAAGGTTTATTCTCAAATTGAGGATGATTTGAAAATAAATCTTTTTTCAAAGGTCAAACGTTTGATACTGATTTGAGAATAATAGCGTTCTCAACAGAAAGGGGACTTTATTCTCAAATTGAGAAATGCCTTTATTCTCAAATCATTATCAAACCTTATTCTCAAAGGTTTTTCAAATGCGGATATCATCTACATGTGGAATATAAATAAAATGGAGTTGTATTTTTGATATTATTGAGTTTGTTTATTTTGTTTTTGAAAACGGTGCGTCATATTTTAATCCTTTTGCTTAAAATAAAATTTTTTTATTGTTAGGTAAAAAAATTTACTTATGCATATGAATATTATTGAATTTTTAATCTTTAATCAAAATAATTTGATGAAATTTATTTAGTACAGACATTAGCTTTGGTACAGGGACTATCACAATTAAAATAAAAAAGATTGTCCATTATTTCGGGTGTCTTTTTTAGCAAGGTTTTATGGTCAAATATGGATCAATTTTTAAAAATCTGAAAGAAATAACAAATTTCTTTGAAATGCAATGTCATTCCATTAAAATGTCTTGTATACACCCAGAATATTATGTAAGTAAAATTAACTTAAAATGTAATTTTAAATGAATGAATATTCATTTAAAAACCGGTCAACTGATTTTTCATTCAAATTCAATAAATATTTCATTTAAATTTAACTGACAAATATTTAAACTACATTTTCAGTTTTAAAAACGGAATACTCAGTTGTTTTCAAAAAAATTACTGACAAAAATTTAATCTACATTTTTAGTATAAAAAACGGAAATTTTCATTTACATAAAATTTACGTAAAAAGGACAATTTAGGGTTTGATAATGATTTGAGAATAACCTTTATTTTCAATTTGAGAAGCTATCATTTTTCACACGTTTATTCCAAAATGAACCCTCATTTGAAAATGAAAGTGAATCTCAATCATCTGTTTAGGTTTGAAAAAAGTTTGAAAAAATGTTTGATATCAAAAGTCATCATATTTCAAACGTTTGACACTTTTCTTACTGCGTATAATGATCATAAGACGTTACAATTTGCATTCAAACAAAGCTAGATAAGGCTAGTCCTACAGACAAAAGACATGTATCTGGCAGAGGCAATTAAGTGACCAAGACTTTGTCGCTTATAGAAGCTATTATTTATACATGATCAATGATCGATTTTGAAAAATTGTCATCATCTTAAAAAGGATCCTTTTTAAACTGCACTTCAGCTCTCCAACTTAAAACATACATGCTTGCTAACACTAACATATATTACGATGTTTCAACAGGTACAATTAAACCATTTTTAACTAAAGAGTTTCTCAAAATAGCAATCTATTCACAATTTATATTTACACCAACGCCTAGGAAACTACCAAACTTGAAGGGAAATTTGTTGAAATTTGTACAACCTACCAAAAAAGTAAAATTCATCGCCATAACAAAGCACCACATTGTGAATACTTTAGCACGCTGATCACTTTGATCATCTCAATATCATTGGTTCCCTACCAACGACTAAAGGGATCCGATTGTGTTTAACGATGCATCTTATTCAGCTTGGATGTCAAGATTCGAAATACCACCAAGGACGTCAATTCGACTGCCTTTTTTGAAACAATTAAAAAATACTCGGCAATAAATACTTTAGAACGACAGCTTATCATTCTGGCTCAAATGGACTTATTGAGAGATTCGTTCGTTCTCTGAAATCCGCAGTAAAATGTGACGAGTCGGAAAATTCGGTTAAAATCTTATATTCTTAAACGAGCAATAATTGTATATATATATATATATATATATAGAATATATATATATATATATATATAGAATGACTATCTCGAAAACGGCTCTAACGATTTTGATAAAATTTGGACAGTGGGTATCTTTTTTGATGTATAGGTCGAAGAAGAAGGGACTTTTGGAACCTTTGCCTCTAAGAGGGTAAAAACGGGAAAAAATCGAAAACGCTATATCTCCTTAAGTAATAGGTATAGAAACAAAATTTAAATTACGTTTTAAACAGCTATGAAAATAAACGGATAGGTGTTTGGTACTTTTTTGAAACTATGTCCGATAAGGGGTAAAAAAGGGTGAAAATAGTTTTTTTGGTACCTTTTTAACCCTCTCTTATATTTTAAACTAAGGAATATAGAAAAAAACTTTGTACTGCAATCAATAGATGTGAAAGAAATATTGAACACGTATTTGGTACTTTTTTGATTTTGTGGCCAAAATGTGTAAAAAAGGGATAAACTGATAACTTAACATCTACAAAAGTAATATGAATAGGAAAATTATGTTAACTGCTTTCTAATAAAATGTACCGAATTCAATTGGTACCAAAGAAGTACCAATTATTCATATGGAACTTTTTGAAATTAGGGGATAAAAAGGGGAAAAAAATAGTAATGTTATAATGTAATGTTATAATGTTATAATGTTTAAAACAAATGAATGTTTGTCTGTATGTATGTTCTTTATAGAATAGTAAACTGTAAGTTTGATCATGTTATGCTCTTTAGCAAAGATGTTGCGGATAAGCCGGCGGAGGTTTTTAAGTTGGTAAACCGAATTTCCGACAGGTGGCGCCACTGAAAATTACTAAAAATTAATTAAATCGTAAACTGTACATTTCATCATTTGATCATGATCTTTTGCAAAGTTGTAGCGCATGAGCCGGCGAATGCTTTTTAATTGATATGAATAATTTCCGACAGGTGGCGCTACTGAAAATTACTCAAAGTCAATTTAATCGTAAGCTGTACATATAATCATGCTATAATCTTTAGCAATGTTGTTGCACATGAGCCGACGAAGGTTTCTTAGTTGGTATGAAGAAATTTCGACAGGTGGCGCCACTGAAATTTACTTAAAGTCAATTTAATCGTAAACTGTACATTTAATCATACTATAATTTTTAGCAAAGTTATTGCGGATAATCCGACGAAGGTTTATTAATTGGAATGACCAAAGTCCAACAGGTGGCGCCACTGAAAATTACTCAAAATGAATTAAATCGTAAAGTGTGCATTTGATCAGACTATAATCTTTAGCAAAGTTGTTGCGCATGAGTCGACGGAGGTTTCTGTTGGTATGACCAATTTTCAAAATTATTTAAAATGAGTTAAACTGTAACTGTATAAAATAAAATATATAAAAACTTTAAAATTTGCCTCAAAGTGCTTATCATAAAGCCCCGAGCAAGGCTCGGTCAACCAGGTACTGAATACTTACTTAAAGAAACCGAAGGTTTCTCTGAATGAACATAGAATCCTCATTAGTTTCTGGGAAAAGCTCTTCCTTACAAAGCTCTAGAAAGCTCTTAGATTTGACAAAACTATCTCTATAGGGGCTCCGTGTTCAGTACAAATTATATATGCCTACAATACTTGTCCCATTCAAATTTTCAGTTTTAGATTTTTAAAAAATAATCTAAAAGCGGTAATTTGCAAATCTTTTCTAATACTGGATCCTCAAAGAGAACACCCTTTTATTTATTCTATGTATCTGCACAACTACTATAAAAGTTCATATTAAATATCCAAGTTTATAACATATTAAGTATTTTTGTTCTTTATTTGAACAACATTTTTTATGTTTCTATGCTCTTGTATATGTGTATTAAATTTTTAATTTAAATTTGTTAAACAAATAAGTGAAAACAATACGTTTTAGAAAAAATTAAAATAAAACAAGAAAGAAAATTCACGTTTATTTGATACCCTTCACCACTTAATATGGATAAATATGAACCAATTGTCAACAATTTTAACAATTTTTTTTTAATTCCAAGAAATATGTCTGAGATTACTTTCTTATTACTGCAATAATTTCTCGATACTAAAATATGCGTTTGTCAATTCTGGTAGTCTGTCTTATATGGATGCTAGGGTAAAAAGTGGACTGATTCTTCAAATTTCGCTTATCGATTAATGTTTATAAAATGCTTGTCTGTGTAAAATTTTAGCATAAAAAATACAATCAACTTTAGCTTTAAATATAAGTATTTTTGTGATTGTAAGGGAGGAATAGTCATATATGGACCGATTTAAAGAAAATTTGTTATAATCATTTCGGCTATTATAAGAAATTCGAATACAAATAAATTTGTATCTGTAATCGACTCAGGAAGTGGTTGTTTTTTGATCGGTATATATAAAAGTTCGGTCAGATTAATATTTTTAACAATTTCAAACATCACCTTATACCCAATATAATCTTGCTCGTGAATGTTATAAAAACTTATTGTTCATTAAATCTGTCATTCTTCTCATATTGCCCGAAATAAATATGTTTTTATGTGCATATATCTAGTGCATATAAAAATACCTAACGAATACTTTGTTATAAATTTTCTTTTATTTATTTAACCAAAATATAGCTGTATATAGACACTATGTATCTATTTAGAAATTATTTTTATATTTAAAATTTTTGTTTGAAAATATTTACACCCAAAAAATAAACACAAATAGTAACTGCCTTTTGATTTTGTGGGATATTTACAAGATAATAAAGGTTATTAAATCTACAATCAAAAACAAATGTTGACTGAAACTGCAGTTTTCAGTTGATCTACTTAAACTTTACATGTTCAGGCTTAATAAACCTCATAATTTCCTAGAATTTACCTACATAAAATTTCGGGTGTGTTTAAGTCCACTGACATGAATTTTTTTTAGAAGAGATGCAACATTTTTTTTACTTCTTTGATAAAACTCAGCCTCGCTGATAAAAATTTAGCATCATAAAGAAAGATAAGATGTCTCTGTTTTTTTATAATGAGAATTTTTAATGATTTAAGAAAGTATTTTAATAAAAAGGCCAACGAAATGGAAAATCTAAAAACGCTTGAGCTACTTATGTATATTAATAGACATAGAAACATGTTTTAATCACTGAACAACAATCAGGGTCAAAGGACCATCTATGAACTCGAGCGATACATTTGTTATCAAAGTTTTTCTTTTGTCATACGTGACAATAGACAACATATCCTTTGAGGACAGGTCCAAAAATATTATTATATACATATATATAAACATATGACTCTGACGTGTCAGAATAATGGTTGAATAGCTTGTATAGTTGTTGTTGTTTATCTTTCCAAAACCTAAGCAAAGACAATTCATTGGTTCATACTCGTATGTATGTAACTTAGTCGGTTTTTTGTGTAAAAAAATATTTAAACTAAAAAGACGTAGGTTACGATCAGGAGTAGGCATCCCATACCACCAGAAGCCGGTGAATTTTTTTTAATTTTCGTAAATACAACGATCTTTAATAAAATTCGTGAAAATGAGTATTAACCCCTTGACGTATCAATCTGCGCAACGAAGTTCGCTTCCAACTGTTCGCAGACAAGTTGCACTAAACAAACCGGTTTTGATGCTTAAGAACAGTCGCAAAACGAGTCAGACTCGTGATAATCATGTTAGGCACAGAAATTGTACCACGAGTCAGACTCGTGGAAATACATCAAGGGGCTAAAATCATTCAGTTGGAATTGGATGTTAACAGAGTTGGTTGGTAACACCTTGTTAAAGAAAAGATAAAAACAATATAGGCAAGAAACAAAACAAAATCTAATTTATAGCAACAAAATACATGGTTCAGGAGAACAAAGAAATATAATCTCGATCATTGTTGCCATGGCACTATTATTTTTGTAAACATTGGGAATATTTTTGTAAATATTGGGAATATTTTTCAAAATAGAAATAAATTCTAATATTAAACAATTTTAGATATTTTTAATCCAAAAATTTTTTTATAGAAAAATTTTTAATAAAAATATTTTTCTTTGGAAAATAAAAATTTTAATAAAAACATTTTCTATAGAAAATTTTTTTAAAAGAATTTTCTATATACAAATTTTTGATAAAAATTTTTCTATAGAAAAATTATAAAAAAATTTTTTATAGAGAAATTTTTGTTAAAAAAATTTTTGATGAAAAAATTTTTTATAGAAAAATTTTTGATAAAAAAATTTTCTATAGAAAAATTTTTGATAAAAAAATTTTCTATAGAAAAATTTTTAATAAAAAAATTTTCTATAGAAAAATTTTTGATAAAAAATTTTCTATAGAAACATTTTTGATAAAAAAATTTTGTTTAGAAAAATTTTTGATAAAAAAATTTTCTATAGAAAAATTTTTGATAAAAAAATTTTCTATAGAAAAATTTTTGATAAAAAAATTTTCTATAGAAAAATTTTTAATAAAAAAATTTTCTATAGAAAAATAAAAAAATTTTCTATAGAATAGTTTTTTCTATAGAAAATTTTTTTATCAAAAACTTTTCTATAGAAATTTTTTTTATCAAAAATTTTTGTATACAAAATTTTTATGAATTCTGTATTTTGGTTCTGTGATCTGATAAAATTATTAAATCTATTTTAGTAAAACGGAAATTAATGAACCCTATTTTACAGGCTCCTGGACCTCTTGAAGCATCTGCCATCCACAGTGGTTTTAGCAAAAGTTATGGTTCTTTAATATCCAATGAATCGGCTTCTGAAAAGTTAACATACTCGTGGTGTAATCTGGACGTATTTGGTGAAGTTCATCAGCCAGGATCGAATTGGAAGCAATTTGTAAATCGAGTCAAAGGAGTATTTTGCAATGAAAGACATATACCTAAGCCAAGGAAGCACTTGATCAAGAATGGTAAGATTAAAAAAAAAAACAAGATCAACAAATTTTGTACTTATATGTTTTTAATATATTCCTAACAGTTTGCGGCGTGGCCTATCCCGGTGAGTTATTAGCCGTCATGGGCAGTTCAGGAGCTGGCAAGACAACTCTACTAAATGCCTTAGCTTTTCGTTCGGCGCGAGGTGTTCAGATATCACCCTCCAGTGTACGCATGTTGAATGGTCATCCCGTAGATGCTAAGGAAATGCAAGCCCGTTGTGCTTATGTCCAACAAGATGATCTGTTTATAGGTTCTCTCACGGCTCGAGAACATTTGATATTTCAAGCCACTGTACGCATGCCTCGATCCATGTCGCAGAAACAAAAAATGCAAAGAGTTGATCAAGTTATACAGGATCTATCGTTGGGAAAATGTCAAAATACCATAATTGGTGTGCCCGGCAGAGTTAAGGGTCTGTCGGGTGGTGAGCGCAAACGTTTAGCTTTCGCTTCGGAGGCTTTAACAGATCCACCGCTATTGATATGTGATGAACCAACATCGGGTTTGGATTCCTTCATGGCTGCCAGTGTGGTGCAAGTTTTGAAAAAACTATCACAGCGTGGCAAAACCGTTATACTCACTATACATCAGCCCTCGTCGGAGTTGTTTGAGCTATTCGATAAGATTCTATTGATGGCTGAGGGTAGGGTAGCATTTTTGGGTACACCTATTGAGGCGGTAGATTTCTTTTCATTGTAAGCTGAGAATGTATTAAAATTAAAATTTTTTATTGAATTTTAAAATGTTTATTAGCATTGGCGCCCAGTGTCCTAACAACTATAATCCAGCAGATTTCTATGTTCAAGTTTTAGCCGTAGTACCGGGCCGAGAAGTGGAGTCTCGTGATCGTATTTCGAAAATATGTGACAATTTCGCTGTGGGCAAGTAAGGGCATCTAAAAATTAAAAAAAAAATGTTTCCAGATAAAGTAGTTCAAAATTTTTAGAGTCTCTCGTGAAATGGAGCAGAGTTTCCAAAAAATTGCAGCTACAACTGAAGGTTTGCCGAAAGACGATGAAAATGGCATGTCCTACAAGGCTTCCTGGCTTACCCAATTTCGAGCTGTTATGTGGCGTTCTTGGATTTCTACTCTAAAGGAACCTTTGCTGGTTAAAGTTCGCTTGATACAAACTACGGTAGATTCTGAAATTGGTGTAAATATTCGAAAATTTGCAGAAACTTGTTTCACTTTTTTAGATGGTTGCTATTCTGATTGGTTTGATATTTCTGAATCAACCTTTGACACAGGTGGGTGTAATGAATATTAATGGCGCCATTTTTCTCTTTCTAACTAACATGACTTTCCAAAATGTTTTTGCGGTAATCAATGTAAGTTTTCCATTAAATCTCACAATTATTATTTAGATCATAATTTTTATTAACCCTTATACTTTTTCACAGGTCTTCACTTCCGAACTACCGGTATTTATGAGGGAAACTCGAAGTCGTCTCTATCGTTGTGATACTTATTTTCTTGGAAAGACTATAGCCGAATTACCCTTGTTTTTAGTGGTACCGTTTCTATTTACCGCTATTGCCTATCCCATGATTGGTTTACGTCCGGGTCTTGATCATTTCCTTAGCGCCTTGGCCTTAGTCACTTTGGTAGCTAATGTTTCCACCTCTTTCGGCTATTTAATTTCATGTGCTAGTACTTCCACCTCTATGGCCCTGTCGGTGGGTCCACCTGTTACTATACCTTTTCTACTGTTCGGTGGTTTCTTCCTAAATTCCGGTTCTGTGCCTGTTTACTTTAAATGGCTTTCATACTTCTCTTGGTTCCGTTACGCCAACGAAGGCTTACTCATTAACCAATGGGCCGATGTGCAGCCAGGAGAAATTACTTGCACCTCTACTAACACTACCTGTCCCAGTTCGGGTAAAGTTATTTTGGAGACTCTCAACTTTTCGGCCACAAATCTACCTTTCGATTATATGGGTCTGATATTGCTGATATTAATATTTAGAACTGCGGCCTATGTGGCTTTAAAAATGCGCACTAAGCGTAAAGAATAGGAAATGGATGGTTAAGGAGTGTTTGATGTGAAGCATAAATTTATTTTAGTTGTAAGACATGTATTTTCAAAAATTAATGTAAATAAAATTATGTTTTATACAATAATATTTTATAATTTTAACTTCAATTTTAAAAAATCAAAAAAAGTTTTAAAATTTTACTTTTTATGGATTTTTAAAAAATACAATATTAAGGAATTTAAAAAAAATAAGAAAAATTTAACAAAAAATAACAAAATTGTTAAAATTTCTCCCAAAAAGTGAATATTTAAAAATTCCTTTTAAAAAAAAATTTTTGGAAAATTCCTTTAAAAAAGAGAATTTTTGAAAAATTCCTTTAAGAGGTGAATTTTTGATAATTTATTTAAAAAATGAATTTTTAAAAATTCCTTCAAAAAATATTTTTTTGTAAAATTTAATTTAAAAAATATTTTTTTTTAAATTTTCACAAAAAATATATTTTTATATTAAAAGTCAAATTTTTCTTCAAAAAGAAAAATTATTCGCACTTGATCCCAGTCTATTACATTTATTTATTAATCTAATAGACAATTTATTGATCAAAGACAAAAATGATTGTGGGAACAATCAATTCCTCGACGCGTTTCTATGGTTGGTTAGGCCATCATCTTCAGGAGGAGTATCCCTACTTTTAGACAGAAACGCGTAGGGTTGTCCCCACAAACAGTTTTTGGCTTATTTTCTATTACATTAATAAATAAATGTAATAGACTGGGATCAAGTGCCAAAAATTATTCTTTTTGAAGAAAAGTTTGACTTTTTATATAAAAAAAATATTTTTGTGAAAATTTTATAAAAATTTACTTTTTAAATGAAATTTTACAAAAAATTATTTTTTTAAGGAATTTTTAAAAAAATAATTTTTTCAATAAATTTAACAAAAATTTACCTCTTAAAGGAATTTTTCAAAAATTCTCTTTTTCAAAGGAATTTTTTGATATTCTTTATTTAAATTAAATTGTTTAAGAACTCACTTTCAAAGGAAATTTAAAAAAAAATCACTTTTTGAAGGAAATTTTCTAAAAATTCACTTTTTGAAGGAAATTTTCAAAAAATTCACTTTTTGAAAAAAATTTTCTAAAAATTCACTTTTTGAAGGAAATTTTCTAAAAATTCACTTTTTGAAGGAAATTTTCTAAAAATTCACTTTTTAAAAGGAATTTTACAAAGTTTTTACTTTTTAAATGAAATTTTACAAAAATTCACTTTTTAAAAGAATTTTTAAAATTTCTTTTTTAAATGAGTTTTTAAAAATGATCTTAGAAGGCATTTTTTAAATATTTACTTTCTGATGTGCTTTTCTTAAATTAAATTCAACAACTCACTTTTGAATGAAAATTTTTCAAAATTCTCTTAAATAAAGCTTCTAAAAATTACTTTTTAAAAAGAAATTTTTACAAAATTCACTTTAAAAAGGAATTTTTTTGAAAAATTTATTTTTTAAAAGGAGATTTTTAAATATTTTTTGAAGAAATTATTTGAAAATTCACTTTTGAAGAGAAATTTTTTTTTAATTTTGTTTTTGAAGATATTTTTTCAAAAATTCACATATTAAAGGAAATTTAAAAAAAAAATCACTTGAAATAGGGAATTTTCTAATAATATACTTTAAAAAAACATAAATTTTTAAATAATTCATTTTTAAAGTAATATTTTTAAAATTTTCCTTTTAAAGGAGATATTTCAAAAATTCATATTTAAAAGGTAATTTTTTAAAAATTAAATTTTTAAAGGAAATTTTTCTAAAAATCTACTTTTTTACAGGAAATTTTCTAAAATTTCACTTTATAAGGAAATTTTTTAAATAATTCAATTTTACAAGAAAATTTTTATAAATATAAAATGCAGTTTTTGAAGCCAATTTTTCAAAAAATTTCCTTTCTAAGAAAATATTTTAAGAAATTCAATTATCGATCTTTTAAAAAATTGGAGTTTTACAGAAAATATCTATTTTTAATATTTTTAATTCACTAATTGTTGGGAATGGATTAAAAAATCACTTTTTCTACTAAATATTTTCAAAAATTCATTATTTGTTTTTTAAGTTATTTCTACATAGCGAGTTTTTCAATATATCATTATTAGGAGTTTTTTAAATTCGATTTTTTTTTTTGAAATTTTTAAAAAAATTTTATTCACAAAAAAAATACGTTCCAAAGTAAAATTTTTTTGATTCACTTTTCCCTCATTTTAAAATTTTGAAAACACTTTACCGTTACAATCCTACCTTCCATTACAACTCTGTTAAATCAAGTACTGTTAAAATAAAATATTCTGTACTGTAAACCCACCCCTCTAATAATCTCACCACACAACAATGACAAACAGCTGACTCATGGTGGGAATTTTTTGACAATCATTTTGTAAATTTTATAACCACAGGAGAGTAAACATACCGGCATACAAAATAACCAAAAGAGTTTTTCAAGAAAAACACAAGAATTTTAGTGAAAATATTCACAAAAACCTTTTTATTACATAGAATCAATTTTATATCAATACAAAAGTTAAAAAAATATTACAGAAGTCAATGTAAAAGTGATTAATTTTGTTATTAAAACGAAGGTAAGTCGTTCAGACAACGTCATCAGATACCAAAGAAAAAATTAACATGACGTTTTAAAAACAAAAGAATTTAAATGAAAGTGGTGTGACAAGAACGTGCATTAAATGAATTAAGCTTTTCTTAAACAAATGTGTGTAATTATTGCTATGTATTTGCATTTCGTTAGCTTTTTTATTTTTTGCACAATAAAATTTAGAAAAAATTCAATCTCAATTTGTTTTGTTGTTGCTTTTGTTATACCTTTTTAGTTCAAGAGTACTTGAGAAAAACAAAAACAACAAATGCAGCAACAACTATTGTACAACACAAAAACAACAACAACAAATATAACCACAACGCATATGTTTCGGCAGCAGCGATGGTATTTTACAAGTTTTGAAATAAAAAGTTCCTCATATGGTACTTTTTGAAATAGGCTAATTCTTACTTACTTAAATGGGTTATATTTACAACCTGTTAAGGTCAAAGAACGAGCATATTTTAGAAATCCATGCGCTTCGATCTTGTGCTCATATTCTCCAATTGCGTAGGCCAAGCTTTGAAGGATTTTCCTCTACATGGACCTCATCTTTTAACTTTAGGGGCGACCGTTTTTATTAGTAATTACTTTTTTCCAGGAGTGGGTTACTAGCCCATATTTGTTTATTGCTCTTATGGGAGAACTCGCGGCACATGTAAGCTAACTACATAAACGGGTGTTAACGTAGTTACCCGGGTGATATCACGAGAAGGGGAGTGTCCACAGTTGAGATGAAGGATTACCAAGATAAGTCATTGCTTTCCAAGTTAAGACTAATCAAAACCGTTGCTTGGTATCTAACATCACCCAGGCTAATTCTTTATCAAGCAGAACTTCTACTCTAGACTAGTTTACTACCTAAACTCTTGACTCTAAAAGTATCATTCAATAAGATATCCCTGTACAACTGAAGTCAAATAGGTTCCTTCTTCTGTTATCCTTGACTCCCAGTGGAGCATAGGGCCTCAACCATCCTTTTATTCTATTGCGAGATGTTAGGCATACATCATTCCATGAACAGTTTGCTGCTTGTAGCTCCGCATCAATTGACCTTCTCCACGTTCTAGCAGGTGCGCCTACACGACGGACGCTTCCTTGTGAATTTCAACAAAGCGCTTGTCGAATTTTGCATTCGAAGTGTGTGGCTTATCCGCCGCCATATCCGCAAAACAGATACAAGGGTTTTATTAAACAAAAGGTTACGCACATATGGGTTAATGCATAGAAACACATATATTAAAGTAGGTCAATTTGCATGGATCTAAAAAATCGAAAGCTTGTTTAAACCACGGTTCTAAAATCTAAATGGATCTTCCCATTTTTAGCCTGAAAGTTCTACTTAATACTTTGTAATATTTTTTTGTTACTAAAATTATATTGATTATACATATTTTAAAACAAGTCAAAAAGGTTATAGTCGGTCAAGTCCGACTATTTCATAACATGCACTTCTAAGGTTTAATATAGACCAACAACTTTATAAGTTATTCTTAAAACTTAGAGACATATCTGTGCAAATTTTTCAATAGACATAAATTTGTTACTTCCTGCAGAGGGTCTGAAACAAGGATCGGTTATTACCAAATCTTACTAATTGGTTTATGTTTACAAAATACTTATCTGTGCTAAGTTTTAGCAAAAAATCAATTATCTTTAGATATTAAGCATTTTTGTAATTTTTAAAAGACTTTTGACAGTATGTCTTCTTACAAAGGTAAAGTCAAATATGGTCCGATTCCAACAAAATTTTGTACAGTCATTTCTGTTACCATAAGCAATATCTACGCTGAATTTTATTAAAATAAAAATAAACTTGTGGCTGTAAATGGTCAAAAACTCTGTTCTGGGAGGTACCGGAAATAAAGATCTAATTTTGCCCAAAAAGTATAGTTATCATCCTTAGAAAGAAATATCGGTTTCAAATTTCATTCAATTGTCTGCAAAGTTACGAACTGTACTTTGATGGAGGTTATAAAAAACAAATATGAAGTATGTTTTTTACGTTAAAAATGTGAAGCTCGATCTTACTTACTCTTGCTAATCTTTATCCTCAGCGTTATTGTAAGTAATACTGATGTCAAATTTTATTAAAATATACTGACATCTGTGGCCAAAATCTCAATACCGGAAATTTGCAACCGGAAATTTGCAAAAACAAATGTTTGTACCACATTTAATTAAAACTGCGATCTACACTTTAATCACATTGTTTGATCAAATCAGGTCATTTACATTACATTTTTTTAATTCAAATTTCTTTAATTCAAATTTTGAGTAAAAAAATAAATTTCCAAAAAAAAATGATCATTAGTACAGGTTTTTGTCATTAGTTCTAATTTTAGAATTTCTTTTAAATTTACTATAAAAAGTGAAAATTCCCTATAAATAATAATTTTTTTGAAAAATTTTCTATAAATAACGATTTTTTTTAAGGTTTCCTATAAATAGTGAATTTTTAAAAAAGTTGTAAAAAAAATAATGAATTTTTAAAAATTTCCTAAAAATTGTGAAAAAGACTGATAGTTTGGCCTTAGGTCTATCATATTCCGGCAGTGATTCTAGAATGTAGATTATGAATATATTTATCATGGTACATCTTGAGCACCTCAAAGCTCTAAAAACTGGCCTTTTCTCCCTTCGAAACTCAATTATGTACCTCAAATAAAGAGTACCTATATAAAACTAATCTAATCAAGAGAGAAAAAAAACACATCCATAAAAAAAACGTCGAATAAAACAAAAATATTTTTTTCTTATGTTTTTTCTTTAGATTTTTTTTGCAATCAACAATATATTTTTTTAACTAAATACTTAATATTGAATGTACAAATTGTTGTACAACTGCACAGCAATAGCAGCAACAACAAAAACCATAGAAATCATAGTCCGTTTTCTGCTGGATAATAATATACAACAAATAATATTTAGCTATTTTGGTTGGCTTTTTGTTTTTATTGTTTTATTTTTCAATTTCATATTTAATTTATTTATTTTTTTTTTTTTTTTTTTTTTGCTTACGAGTCAGCGAGTGAGTACCTCATTTGCTAGAGGCTCCCCACTATGAATGTCGTTTATATCGAAAACAGTTATTTTCGTATCGCCTAAAAGGTGACAGCCAAGACAAAACGTTAACGGAACACAGCGCTTGATAATAGTTAGTTGACGGTGAGCTGGGTGAACTTATGATCGGGTCATAGGAAATTGTGTATGAAAAGTTTAAAAATATATATAAAAAAAAATCTATTCTCGTTTCCGTTTAAGTGATTTTCTTTGCTGTCAGATGCAGAAATCTCAGCACGTGTATCCAAAAATAAATTGTCACATTAAAAATTTCGTTATTGAAAATTGAGTTTGGACCCTTATCCATTTAATAGTTAATAGCTTAAGAGATTTGCAAACAAATAAATATGTTTGCTTAAGTTGTGTCAAACATAATTTTTAATGTAATTTAAAATTTGATGTTTTGTTTTAGTTCAATTTTTTTTTAATGTGTACTTGACTGCGAATGAGTTCAAGACCCTCAAAAATATTCTATACAAAGTTTAATCTATTGGGTGAGAGAAAAAGTTCATTCGATGCATTTAATTAACTAGTTTTTTTGTTTTCGAAATTAAAAAAAATTTAAAAAATATTCCAATAAAAATATGAAATTTGTGAAAAATATCCTTCTAAAAATTTAGACATTTTTATAAAAATTAAAAATTTTTGAAAAATTTTATTATGAAAACAATTTTTGAAAAATTTTCTTAAAAAATAAAAAAAAATTTAAAAAATTTTCATATAAAAATAAAAAAAAAATAAACATTTACTACCTATAAAAATTAGAATTTTTTGAAAAATTAATAAAAAAATAATAAGATATTTAAAAAAAAATTCCTATAAAAATAAGAAAGTTTTGAAAATTTTCCTATAAAACAAGAAGTTTTTGAAAAATTTCATATTTTTATATTCATATTTTCGAAAAATTTCCTATAAAAATTATAAATTTTTGAAAAGTTTCCTATAAAAATTAAAATTTTTGAAAAAAATTCCTATAAAAATAAAAAAATCAAAAAATTTTATTTTATTTTTCCTTTTTTTATAGGAAAAATAAAATTTTTATTTTATTTTTCCTATAAAAATAATTTTTGAAAAATTTTGTGTAAAAATAAGAAATTTTTTAAGAATTTCCTAGTAAAATAAGAAATTTTTGAAAAATTTCCTATAAAAATAAGAAATTTTTGAAAATTTCCTATAAAAATTAGAAATTTTTGAAAAATTTCCTATAAAATGAAAAACAAATTTTAAAATTTCCTATAAAAATAAGAAATTTTTCAAAAATTTTCTTATAAAAATAAGAAATTTTTCAAAAATTTCCTTTAAAAATAAGAAATTTTTCAAAAATTTCCTATAAAAATAAGAAATTTTTCAAAAATTTCCTATAAAAATAAGAAATTTTTCAAAAATTTCCTATAAAAATAAGAAATTTTTCTAAAATTTCCTATAAAAAAAAAATTAAAAAAAATCCTATAAAAATAAGAAATTTTTAAAAAATTTCCTACAAAAAATAAGAAGTTTTTAAAAATTTCTTATAAAAATTAAAATTTTTTAAAAAATTCCTATGAAAATAAGAAATTTTTAAAAAATTTCTTTAAAAAATAAGAAGTTTTTGAAAAATCTCCTATAAAAATAAGAGATTTTTGAAAAACTTTCTATAAAAATAAAAAAATTTTTTTTAAATTTCCTATAAAAATAAAATTTTTTTTTTTAAATTTCCTATAAAAATAAAAAAAATTTAACAATTTGTTATAAAAATAAGAAATTAAAAAAAAAATCCTATTAAAAAATAAGACATTTTTTAAGAATTTGCTTTTAAAAAATAATAATTGTTTAAAAAAAATCTTATTAAAAATAAGAAATATTTGAAAAATTTTCTATAAAAATAAATTTTTGAAAAATTTCCATTGAAAAAATAAAAAATTATTGAAAAACGTCCTATAAAAATAGGAAATTATTGACAATTTTTCGTAAACATTTTTGTTTTTAATTTCTAAAAAGAAGGAAGCTTTTAAAAAATTTTGTATAAAAATAAGGAATTTCGAAAAAAAAAATTTATAAAATAAAAACTTTTAATAAAAACAAGAAAATTTTGAAAAATATTCTTTAAAAATACTGAAAATTTTTCTACAAAAATAAAAAATTTCTTTTAAAAATCAGAAATAAAATGAAAAATTGTCTCTACCAAAATTGTTGGTTTTATCGAAAAACTCTTTATTACAGTAATAAATAATAGTAATAAGTTGGAATATATAAAACTTTTAAATAAGTGATTTTTTTAGAAATTCCTTATAAAAAAATACATTTTTGGAAAATTTCCTTTAGAAATAGTGATTTTTTTTTTAATTTTTGAAAAATTTATTTTAAAAGTAGTGAATTTTTGAAAAACTTTCTATGTATTGTAAATAGGAAATTTTTCAAAAGCTATTGAATTTTGATTTAAAAATAAACTTTTGATACTACACATATAAAAAAATAAACTTTTAGCAAGCGAACATGACATTTACCCCCACCTAATACTTTTATATTTCTTGTTATTATAAAGATGTT
This sequence comes from Stomorhina lunata, assembly GCA_933228675.1. NCBI lineage: Eukaryota > Metazoa > Arthropoda > Insecta > Diptera > Rhiniidae > Stomorhina > Stomorhina lunata. The sequence goes on along the minus strand of OW121743.1, from coordinate 118,807,744 downwards.
TCTTTTTATTCATATTTTTAAAATGATCATAAATAATTAAAAATAATTTTCACCTTGACTTTTTTTTAGAAGATCACTCTCCCTCTCTCTGCAAATAAATAAAACAAACATTTTTGGAAAAAAAAACATAAAAGTCAAACAAAAACACACTAAGAGCAAGGCCGTTTGAAGGCAATTAAACACTTTCCTGGTTATTTAAATCTACATGAGTTAAAAGACAAAAAGAAACCACAAAAATGGCCAATAATATAGATACTTTAAAAAATGAATGGGATGAATTGAATAAAGAGTTCACAGATTTGGAGGTAAGTTTTCTTAATTTTCAAAGGTCAAATAATAGATTAGAATTAATTTGAAATGTATTTTTCAGGACGTCAATCGCAAATATATTGAATTGCTGGAACAACTACATTCCCATCAACAAAAATGTTTTAATGAAATAAAGCATCAGCGTTATCGTATGAATCAAATTAGTTCGTCTCTGAAACAGTGAGTATTAGAAGGTTTTAAAGATAGAATTAAGGTGACTTTAAAGAAACAGATTTTTCAGAATAATTTGTTTGAATAAATTAGACAGATATTTAGAAGTTGATTAAGAGCTCTGGGGCCAAATTACGACATTCGATATCGATCGAAATCATAGATATTTTCAAATCATTTGTATAGCATACTTTAAGGATAATCGAAATTATTTAAAAGATGCACAGTTTACTATATTTTTTTGAAGTTATTTTCTAAAGGATTAATAATAGTAAAAGAGTTTTAATTGAACTATATATTATTAAAAACGAATCAAAATGGATACCAAATTTCAATAAACTTTTTGCATCGAAGTAACTTCGAACATCCCCGAAATATACTTCACAATATTCGCTTAAAAGTCTGAGTTTTCGATCGATATCGAATGCGGTAATTTGGCCCCTGGTGTTGTCACTTTATCCTTGTCGATTAGAATCTAAGTTTATTGTATACCTTTAGGCGATTCCAAATAATTCAAATATAGACATTTTAGTGGTTCTTTATTGTTTATTAAAATAGATAATTTCAGCAAATCTCGATCATAAAAATACATATAACTCTTTTAACAACCAATTTGATTTAATAAAACCTTAGACTTTATTTCAGACCTTCTAAAAGTATACCACGAAATTGCATTTCGATCGAGTGCGGGATTAAGCCTCTCTACAAATAATTCTTTCTAACTTTAAGTTCAAAAGATTTAAAAATTATAATTTTATACAATTTTAGGCTAACCCGGAAAATTTTTCGTCTAACCTTTTTTATTATTATTCAATTTACAAAAGAAGAAGAAAAATTGTTTTTCAATCAAATTTATATAATTGCCTAATCACTCAACAAATAAGTTTGATTAAGTGATTAATATTTGTATGAATCAGTAAATTGTTTTTAAGTGCTAAAAAATTTGAAGGTTCATTGAAAAAAAAAACCTTTCTCTTAATTGAAAATTTTATTTTTAGCAAACAGATTACAAGCCCATAATTAAGACATTAGAAGATAAAATGTATATATTTCTTATATTCTTATTTAAAACAAAATTCCTAATATAATAAAATTGCAAAACTTTGTTCAATCTATCCATTTCACATCCTTAAATTTAGTAATTAATTTATAATTAAATTAGAGCCACACTTACTTTTAATATAAAAAATTATTAATTTATTATCTTATTTAAGACTTTTTCCATTATTTTCCCTTTTCAATACTTTTTTATCAATATCCATAAAGAGTTAAAATATTTATTCGTTTAATTGGTTTTGTACTTTGGATTTATTGTTAATTTTTGCTTCTTTTAAATTTGATAAGAATTTCTTGTTATTTGAAATTGTTTATAATAGTATGTAGTTATCAAATTATTGGTAATCATTAAAATTTATAAAAAGTTACTTAGATATTTTTAGCGATTTTTGTTGTTAGGTATCCCAATTTTTTGTTAGGCTATCTTTTTTATTATCAAAAAAAAAATAATTTGTTCTTGTCCATTTTGTTAAAAATGATAAGAAATGTTATTAATTTATATATTAAGAAAAAATGTTAAACATTGAACAAAATTTTCCAAATTTTTGGTCTTAGAAAAAATGTGACTGTCAAGTTTTTTGTCTTTATAATTCCTATCAAGTTTATGAGTTAGATACAATATATAGTTAGGAGCAACGTTAATATAATAAAGAATACTAAATCAGCGTCTCTTGGGTTCTAATAGTGGTCCCTTTGTAGTACATGCAACACATAAATTGGAAACATAAATATTTTCTAGACCACAGGTCTTATTTGAGCCACCCTGGAGCTTTAATAAATTTGTTTATTTTACGAACACTAATGTTCAATAGATCAGATAAATCGTGCGCAAAAGATGTTCCCGGACGATAGGACCTTAGATTTGTTAAGGCGGGGCAGTAAACAAGGGCGTGGGTAACTGTCTCTTCCTCCTCAATGTTATTATAACATTAACTGTAATCGTTACCAAATATATACTAAAGTTATCCGCAGTAATGTTTCCAGGTACGTTATTATTACTGGGTACCTGGACAAGTTTAGTTTTTGAATGTCTTCCTATTTCATTCATCTCGCGATGACACTAGATAGGAATTTAATAGCTGTCGATACCAAAACGAAACTATCTGTCTGTTGTCATTTCGTCGTATATGGCTGGGATATTGGCTTGAAGAAAACTACAGAAGTCAAGTAGCTTAAATTAGATTTCCTTCGGGATAAGAAAACCAACCGCATCCCCTTCTTGGATTTGTCGAAGAGAAGAGTAGATTAACAGAGCTGTTAAATTTCGATTACGATTAGTAATCAATTGCATTACATTTTAAAAGGAATCGTAATGATTATATGAAGACTTTATTTTGAAAGTGGAATAAGTCCACATTCCAAAAAAAAAAATAAGTTAATTATGGAGAAAGGTTCTGCATATGTGGATCTTGCTATGCGAAAAACAATTTATTTTAAATTTACAAAACCTACTAGGTATAATATTGACAGTCAAACATTTTGCAGTTAACGATTTGTATCATAATTATTCAAACAAAATAAAAATTTCAAATTTATTTGTTTTGAAAGTGGATTAAGTCCAATACATTTTTAATTTCAAAAGGTAATGTAATTTGGAAGTGGAAATTTTTCAAAAATTTACTTTTTATAGGAAATTTTTTAAAAATTTACTTTTTATAGGAAATTTTTCAAAAATTTACTTTTTATAGGAAATTTTTTAAAAATTTACATTTTATTGGAAAATTTTCAAAAATTTACTTTTAAAGGAAATTTTTCAAAAATTTACTTTTAAAGGAAATTTTTCAAAAATTTACTTTTAAAGGAAATTTTTCAAAAATTTACTTTTTATAGGAAATTTTTCAAAAATTTAGTTTTTATAGGAAATTTTTGAAAAATTTATTTCTATAGGAAATTTTTCAAAAATTTACTTTTTATAGAAAATACTTCAAAAATTTGCTTTTTATAGGAAATTTTTCAAAAATTTACTTTTTATAGGAAATTTTTCAAAAATTTACTTTCTATAGGAAATTTTTCAAAAATTTACTTTTTATAGGAAATTTTTCAAAAATTTACTTTTTATAGGAAATTTTTCAAAAATTTACTTTTTATAGGAAATTTTTCAAAAATTTACTTTTTAAAGGAAATTTTTCAAAAATTTACTTTTTATAGGAAATTTTTCAAAAATTTGCGTTTTATAGGAAATTTTTCAAAAATTTGCGTTTTATAGGAAATTTTTCAAAAATTTGCGTTTTATAGGAAATTTTTCAAAAATTTGCGTTTTATAGGATATTTTTCAAAAATTTGCGTTTTATAGGAATTTTTTCAAAAATTTACTTTTTATAGAAAATTTTTCAAAAATTTACTTTTTATAGGAAATTTTTCAAAATTTACTTTTTATAGGAATTTTTTCAAAAATTTACTTTTTATAGGAATTTTTTCAAAAATTTACTTTTTATAGGAATTTTTTCAAAAATTTACTTTTTATAGAAAATTTTTCAAAAATTTACTTTTTATAGGAAATTTTTCAAAATTTACTTTTTATAGGAACTTTTTCAAAAATTTACTTTTTATAGCAAATTTTTCAAAAATTTACTTTTTATAGGAAATTTTTCAAAAATTTACTTTTTATAGAAAATTTTTCAAAAATTTACTTTTTATAGGAAATTTTTCAAAAATTTACTTTTTATGGGAAATTTTTCAAAAATTTACTTTTTATGGGAAATTTTTCAAAAATTTACTTTTTATAGGAAATTTTTCATAATATTGAAAAAGAATCAAAAGTAATCGAAATGTTTTTGATTCCTTTTTAGTTTTTTTCTTGTAATTTCATATTAATATAGGATTGACTTCCATATCAAAGAGCTATTGATAGAGAATTGAGATTAGACAATACCTGGTATAATCTTGGGCTATTAGGCTAGATTTCGACTGTTTCAAATTCAGAATGACCATAAGATATTTAACATTATTAGTGAGCACAAGTTTTACATCGTCCTAGATTTCCTATAAATGAATATAAGTTCTTAAACTCTTCTAATAAATTTTCCCTTCTACATAATCTTTCTAGATTTAAAAATATTCAAGCACCCGAAGAGAAAGAAAAAATCGAAGAATTACAAAAAAATACTCTTAAACGTAAAGCACAACTGTATGAAATCGAACAATCATTACCCGCTAAATCGGGGCGTTATCTAAGAGTAAGTTGAAACAAATATTCGCAAATGAGATATTAAAAAAATAATTCCAATAAACTTGTTTCTATATTTCCTCAAATAGATCATCTTGGGTGATGTTAATGTCTCGATACTTAACAGAAACGACAAAGTTCGCTATAAAGATGAATATGAAAAATTCAAATTGATATTAAATGTTATTGGCTTGCTAATGGCATTTATAAATTTGATATTTAATTACAGGTAAAAGAAAATTATAATTATCTATTAAATGTTTAAGACTCAAAACATAATTTTTGTTTTTATTGAATTAATATTAAAAATTTATTTAATTTTTTAAAAGGGCCCTCGAATTATCCTATATTTTCCTATTGGTTTGGTATTACTGCACCTTGACTATTCGTGAATCGATATTGAAAGTAAATGGCTCTCGTATTAAGGGATGGTGGCGGGCCCATCATTTCATCTCAACAGTGGCAGCGGGAGTTTTATTGGTTTGGCCTCAGGGTGAACATTGGGAATTGTTTAGAAATCAATTTATGTACTTTAATGCCTATATAAGTGAGTTTGATATAAGATATTTAAATATTTACTAAATTTATCATATATATAATATTTTCTTTTATCAGGCATGGTTCAATATCTACAATTTGGTTATCAGAAAGGTTTATTGTACCGTTTGAAGGCTTTGGGTGAGCGCCACAATATGGATATTACCATTGAAGGTTTCCATTCGTGGATGTGGAAAGGTTTAAGCTTCTTATTACCTTTCCTCTTTGTGGGTTATTCCTTCCAGGCATATAATGCTTGGACATTATATAAATTGGCGACTACAAGACCAGATGCACCATGGCATGTAAGTATTTTAATGAAAAAAATATAGACTGCAAGTATTTATCTTAGCATATTTTTGATATTGTAGTACATACATATTTATATACAAAAAAAATCTATTCATAATTTTAATCGTTAATTTAACCATATTAAAAAACGAAAATACGTACTAAAATGTATTTTTTTTCTAGGTTTCTGCTTTAAGTGGCCTATTCTTTTTGCTTTTTATTGGTAATATCACAACAACTTTGTTGGTGGTGCCCGAAAAGATACGTGAACGCGCCAAGGAACGTTATCGTCTTATCAGTATGGGCAAGTCAATGAAATTGCGCAAACAAATGAAGGTAAGTAAAGATTTTTTAAATAAAAATCAATCAAGTAAATTCTGATGATAAACATTTATATATATAATAACATTATGATGTTTAGGTCAAAAGGATAAGATTTTCCTGAATAATATGGGTGTTTCCATGGTCTTTGAATATTGTGAAAATAGAAATGGATTGGAATTTTAGGATCGTTACATTCAGGTATGTGATGAAAATCGATCGTTTTCAAATCGTTCGATATCAGATATATTTTTGAGGTTATTTTCGGTTATTTTTCCAAAAAATTCAAACCAAATGAATGATAAAATATCAGTCGAAAGGATTAAATATTTTATCTTTCATTTGGTTTGAATTTTTTGAAAAATAACCGAAAATGACCTCAAAAATACATCTGAAATCGAACGATTTGAAAACGATCGATTTCCATCATATACCTGATTATTTGTGATGAGTTCTTCCCAAGTATTATATATTAGAGTATGTCGATTTGTATGGAAGCCAAAAAAGCTACAGGCGTATAGCAAAATCAAAATCTGCACCTGATTCTAAGAAAGTTTCCCTAAGAAAACAGGTGTCTAAAATGAAAACATAGCTAGCGCTGCGAGGCCTGAAAATATTCACTTCCTACACATTTTGGAATAATTCAATATCTTGAAAACTAATGAAGGTATCTTAATGAAACTTCAGGTGGATAGATAAGCTGATGAGTTTCCGCAAAATATGAGTAAGCCTTTGTAAAATGCCACTGGGCTTATTGGTTTTCAAGATATCGAATTATATCCAAAACTATTATTTTCCAAAATTCTATTCAATGTGTAAGAAGTGAATATTTTCAGGCCTCGCAGCACTAGCTGGGTTTTCATTTTAGACACCTGGTTTCTTAGGGAAACTTTCTTAGAATTAGACGTAGATTTCGATTTTACTATACGCCTGTTCACGAAAAAAATCGACCCACCCTAGTATATATGTATATTGGAAAATTGTGCACTGGGTACAATTACAATATTTTCAGAAGTTTTTAACAAAAAATTAAACTTTTATTCAATTCATACATATTTTAGTAATTTAACATGTATTATCTGAAGTTTTTAACAAAAAAATTGAACTTTTATTCAAAAATGAAAAATAAATAACGGTAGACCATTTCATGGAAATACCCATATATTAAATATTTCTAATTTCATTTGTATTTTGACATTATCTCGAAAACTATCCCATATTTTCTTTCCCTTTACAGAATAGTATAAGTGAGTCCGAGCTTTCGTCAAAACAAGCCTCCCCCACTACTGCATCACCTGTGGTCGATTCCACCACCTCATTAGAAACTACCGAAGAAGATAAGAAAATTAACTAGTGATAAAAAAACACACACACAAAAAAGGAAACAAGAACTTAAGTTCCATTAAATTACATGAAACCTAATTTAAAGACTTAGACTTAGAATATTTATAATAGAAAAACTAACCTACCGAAATATGAAAGTAGTAAAATTAAAAAAATAACGCGAAAAAATAAACTATAATTACTAAAACTTCATAAAAACAAAACATTTTTAAAAAACAAATGTAGAAAAGGAGACAGTTTTCGTGGTTTTTTGAGTTTGTGAAAGCTTGCATGTGTAGTAAAAATGCAATACTAAAAATCAGTAACTGGCATATTCACATTTATTTTATGCTCAAAAACTGTCCGGCTTTAAGGCAAGAATTTATGACATTTTTACTACCCTTGTAAACATGCTACGAAAACTGGAAACCTAATAAAACTAAACATTTAAAACACATACTTTTCCTTCAAAAATTATATTTTATTTTTTAAGAAACAAGAAAAGTTAACAGGAATTTTGAATGTACTCAAACAACGCCGAATTGATTATGTTAAAAAAAATCATAATTTACATTGGCTTTAAAAATTTAACTTTGAGGCTTAAAAAAAATTAGATTTTGAGAGGACTTTGTTAATGTTATTTTTAGTCTTGTTTAATTTAATATTTATTTAAAAGTTAAGGATACCATTAAAGGTGATTTGTAAAATAATTTCTAAAACTGTACTTTTTTCTAACACCAGATACATCATTTGCTCAAAAAATTTATAATTGTAAACCATTTTAAAATGAAATTGAGAACATTGCAAATATATTTGAGAAATTTCAAAAATTCTTGATTTGATTTCAAACGAATATTCTTAATTTCAAAAGAAATGTTGTTAATTTGATACTGAAAATCTCAATTTAATTTGGAAATTCTTAACTTTAATTTAAATTCTCAATTTTAATTGAAATTCTCAATTTTAATTGAAATTCCCAATTTCAATTAAAATTCGAATTAACCAGAATAGAATTGAAATTGACAACTTTTTAAATATAATTGAAAAATTCAAGATTTCTTAATTTAAGTTGTCAATCTTTTTATATAATTTAATTTTATTTGAAACTCTCAATTTCAATTCAAATTCCAATTTCAATTAAAATTCCCAATTTCAATTGAATTATTCAATTTCAATTTAAATTCCCGATTTCAATTAAAATTTGAATTAACCAGAATAGAACTAAAAATTGACAACTTTTCAAATATAATTGAAAAATTTAGGATTTCTTAATTTAAGTTGTAAATCTTTTTATATAATTTATAATTATCAGAATTTCAAATGGAAACTAAATTTTCTTAATTCCAAGTGGAGATTCTCAATTTTACTTGAAATGTTTCCAATTTAATTGAGAAAGTTATATTTTCATTGGGAATTTTTAAAATTCAATTAGAATTTTCAAAATTTAAGCAAGAATTTTTTAATTTCAAATAAGAATTTCTCGAAATATTAATTTTCTTAATATCGTTGGAAAATTTCTCATTAAACTGAAATTTTTAAATTTCAATTCTAATCTCAATTTCTAATGAAATTTTCTTACCTAAAACGAAATTTTGTCGCTTAATTTAAAAAATTGTTAATATCAGTTGGAATTTTTTAAACTCATTTATATTTTTCGAATTCTAACCAGAAATTCTCAAATTGCAATGAGATTTTGCTTAAATTTAAAATTTCCTAATTTCGTTTTCATTAAGAATTTTCTCAATTTTAAACCGAATTTTTTTAATTTCAAAGGCAGTTTCCTTAAATTAAAAAGAAAATTCTTCACAAAATTTAAACAAAAATCTTAACTGTGTATCGAATTTTCGGAATTTAAGATGAAATTATCAATTTCAAATGGTAGTTCTTCATTATCAAACGGAAATTTGTAATTTTAAATGAAATTTCTTAATTTATTGTGAAAATTCTTTATTTCAAAACGGAAATTCTCTATTAATTTTAAATGAATTTTCTGAAGTATTAAGCAAGAATTCTTAATTTCAATATTAAGAATGTTCTTAATTTCAAACTCAATTTTCTTAACTTGGAACGGAAATTCTCTTAATTTAAGAAATTCTAACTAAATTTTCTTTATTTGCTATGAACATTTTCAATTTAAAAAAGTTAAAAAGTTATGATTTTCTCATTTTCAGTTAAAAATGGTGGTAGGAAATGTAATTTAAATTATAATTAATTTAAAAGTTCCCAGAAAATTTATCATACAAGAATGAATTTCTAAATTCTAGGCAAAGCTTTTTATATTATTAGTTAATAATGCTTATATTTAAATGTTACTGTTTGTTTAATTTATTATTATTTTTTTAAATATTTTAATTAATTCTCCTTTTCCTTAACTCTTAAGTAAAACTAATTTACATTTTAAGTCTATTTAGGGCTCAGGAATATTCATTCCAAGTATTAAATAACGTCAATCAACAATAAAAGAACTGTTTTTAGAAATACATATATAAAAGATTTTCAAAAAATTTTCTTTTTAAAATTTTCCTTCATTAAAAACGTTTTTGTACTCTGAGCTAAAATTGAAAAAAAAAATACCTATAAATATTTAATTACTTATTAAGATGAGTTTAAAAATAAATAGTTGTATTTTTTCTATATTCAAATGATAGCATTTAAACCTAAACTTTTAGAACAACTGCAGCTAGTTTAAGTTATTAAATGAATTGAGTATGAATTTAAAACTTCTACTAACCAAATCACCATTAATTTAAAATTCTACTTTGATTTTTTCGGAATTTGTAAACATAAAAATCTATCAATTCATCCGTTAAATATTTTTAAAATATTTTTAAAATTAATCTTTAAGTGTTTGTGTGAAAAAAAGAAAATAAAATGGAATTTTAAAGAAACAAAATTTAACCACTATCGGTTTTTAATATATTAGTATTACATTTTTAAGTGACGGAACACTCATTAAAGTCACTTAGAAATGTACATAACGTATGCCTATATAATCAACTTAGTTTTTCAGGGGCACCATAGAATGCCTATGAATTTCTGGCCCCATTTGGCAACATACTCCAAAACGGATGTTTATATAGAGGTAAAAAAAACCGAAATTTGAGAAAAATGTTACCTTAAAGTCATTCTCACATTTTTTTTATCCGCTTATTCGTTTTAGAGATATCATAGAACTTACACCGAAAAAATGTTTCAAAATATTTTCGTTTTTAAAAAAATTAGAAGAAACGAAAAAAATTCAAATTTTCAAAATAAGTAATACCTATTTTGCTATTATTTGAATGTGGTGTAAAGTCCATTTTTTTTTTGAAATTGAGATATAAAGGGTTTTGCGTTTTAGTGATTTTAAAAGTATAGGTGACCAATTTTAGTAAATTAAATCTTAAGTTTTGATCAGAACTTATCAAATTTATTATTTCATAACAATAAATTTACCATTTGGAAATGCGTTTTTCAGCTAGGACTTATACCGCTTTCAAAACAAACATTTAAAAATATTCATTTTTTGAATTGAAAAATTCATGGCATTTAAACTGTTTTCAAAACAAAATTATAATTTTTGGTTTTGTATGAACAAATTTTTACTTTTAAAATGAAAAATGTATGGGACTTTCAAAACAATAAAACGAAAAATATTTTTCATAGCAAAATTCCTATAAAAAGTAAATTTTCGAAAAAAAATTCCTATAAAACGCAAATTTTTGAAAAATTTCCTATAAAAAATAAATTTTTGATAAATTTCCTGTAAAAAGTAAATTTTTGAAAAACTTCCTATAAAAAGTGAATTTTTGAAAAATTTCCTATAAAAAGTAAATTTTTGAAAAATTTCCTATAAAAAGAAAATTTTTGAAAAATTTCCTATAAAAAGTAAATTTTTGCAAAATTTCCTATAAAAAGTAAATTTTTGAAAAATTTCCTATAAAAATAAATTTTTGAAAAATTTTCAATAAAAAGTAAATTTTTGAAAAATTTCCTATAAAAAGTAAATTTTTGAAAAATTTCCTATAAAAAGTAAATTTTTGAAAAATTTTCAATAAAAAGTAAATTTTTGAAAAATTTCCTATAAAAAGTAAATTTTTGAAAAATTTCCTATAAAAAGTAAATTTTTGAAAAATTTCCTATAAAAGTAAATTTTTGAAAAATTTCCTATAAAAGTAAATTTTTGAAAAATTTCCTATAAAAGTAAATTTTTGAAAAATTTTCAATAAAAGTAAATTTTTGAAAAATTTTCTATAAAAAGTAAATTTTTGAAAAATTTCCTATAAAAAGTAAATTTTTGAAAAATTTCCTATAAAAAGTAAATTTTTGAAAAATTTTCATTAAAAAGTAAATTTTTGAAAAATTTCCTATAAAAAGTAAATTTTTGAAAAATTTCCTATAAAAAGTAAATTTTTGAAAAATTTTCAATAAAAAGTAAATTTTTGAAAAATTTCCTAAAAAAAGTAAATTTTTGAAAAATTTCCTATAAAAAGTAAATTTTTGAAAAATTTCCTATAAAAAGTAAATTTTTGAAAAATTTCCTATAAAAAGTAAATTTTTGAAAAATTTCCTATAAAAAGTAAATTTTTGAAAAATTTCCTATAAAAAATAAATTTTTGAAAAATTTCCTGTAAAAAGTAAATTTTTGAAAAATTTCCTATAAAAAGTGAATTTTTGAAAAATTTCCTATTAAAAGTAAATTTTTGAAAAATTTCCTATAAAAAGTAAATTTTTAAAAAAATTTCCTATAAAAAGTAAATTTTTGAAAAATTTCCTATAAAAAGTAAATTTTTGAATAATTTCCTATAAAAAGTAAATTTTTGAAAAATTTCCTATAAAAAGTGAATTTTTGAAAAATTTCCTATAAAAAGTGAATTTTTGAAAAATTTCCTATAAAAAGTGAATTTTTGAAAAATTTCCTATAAAAAGAAAATTTTTGAAAAATTTCCTATAAAAGTAAATTTTTAAAAAATTTCCTATAAAAGTAAATTTTTGAAAAATTTCCTATAAAAGTAAATTTTTGAAAAATTTCCTATAAAAAGTAAATTTTTGAAAAATTTCCTATAAAAAGTAAATTTTTGAAAAATTTCCTATAAAAGTAAATTTTTGAAAAATTTCCTATAAAAAGTAAATTTTTGAAAAATTTCCTATAAAAGTAAATTTTTGAAAAATTTTCTATAAAAAGTAAATTTTTAAAAAATTTCCTATAAAAAGTAAATATTTGAAAAATTTCCTATAAAAAGTAAATTTTTGAAAAATTTCCTAGAAAAAGTAATTTTTTGAAAAATTTCCCATAAAAAGTAAATTTTTGAAAAATTTCCTATAAAAAGTAAATTTTTGAAAAATTTCCTATAAAAAGTAAATTTTTGAAAAATTTCCTATAAAAAGTAAATTTTTTAAAAATTTCCTATAAAAAGTAAATTTTTTTAAAATTTCCTATTGAAAATTTTCCTATTGAGGGTATATTTTTCAAAAATTAAAAATCATTCGGTAAAATTTTCAGCATTTATTTTTTTTTTTTTTTCAATTGTAGGAAATTGCAAATATTTTTAAATATCAATAAAAACAATCCTAGACTCTTACTACTATGAAAATAAGTTTAACTTTTACTCTGTTAGAGTAAATATTTTTTTTAGAATTTAAAAATGCAATTGACTTAACCCACTTTCAAAAAAAAATTAAATAATTAGTTTTTTTAAAGAAACATTTCCTTTTGACATAAAAAATGTGTTGGACTTAATCCACTTTCAAAACAAATAAATTTGATATTTTTACTTTCAATAATTTTTTCTTTTAAATTTAAAAGTATAGGACTAAAACCATAGACTACCACATAGAGTGCCATAAGCAACAAAAAAATAGAAAAAATATCAAAAAAAATGTAAAATGACATTTCTTAAATGACTTCTCTTAAATGTACCTTGACGTCTCTAAAATGTGCTTGGCAGTTTCGTCCACAGTTTAGTTCTTCTTTATGACCACCTTCAAAATAAAAATTTGTATCAAATCGTCAACTACAAAATGTTTGACTATCAATATTTTAGTTGGTTTTGTAAATTTAAAATTTATTATTTTTCGCATAGTAATATTAAGTAATTAACTTAATTTTTTTGGAATGTGTACTTATTCCACTTTCAAAATAAAATCTTCATTTCCATCTATACAACAATAGTAAAAGAATGAAAGATTTGTTTTGAAAAACAACAAATTGTTTGGCTTAAATTGCAGAATATCTCTGTAACTGTTGAGGGGATTAAAGCATATATATTAATATTAGTCATACAAAGCCTCTTTTTCGATAAACATGTCTCGAAAATTGAAACCAACTAAAAAAAAATTATTAAAGATAATCTTTTTATATGCATAATTTTATTTTTTTTTCATAGAAATTTATTTCTTTATTTCTAAAATGTTTCATTTAAACTTTAAATTTTCTTTAAATGTTAAAGACAATAGCGGAAATACAAGTAACAGATCCAATAGGATTTCATAACTTACCACAATTTACCACGAACTTTGTGAAGCGGTAAAACTTTAAATTTTCTTACATTTTCTGAGACACCATACCAACAACTAACATTATGGTAATGGCGATTTAAATAACAAGACAACCGCACTGCCTGATCATTATCATTTATTACACACACTCTTATAACCGATAAAGAAACCCGAAATTAATTTTTGAATTTACACGATAAAAACTAAATTTTGCAAATGCATTTCATTAAATTACTCTTAATTTAACAATTTGAAATTATTTTTATGACATTTTTTGTATTAAATTAAGCTTTAACCCTGATTTATAAATTAAGCTTTAACGCCGATTTAAGCTTTAACCCCGATTTATCAACTTAAACAGTCATACGATTAGTAACGACTTAATTTTACCGAGCGAACATTAGGACTTAAAAGAAGAAGAATCAGTGTTGCTTTTTGTTGATGAAGTGAAATGGCGCTTTAAATAACAGCAACAACAACCCTGCCTTAAAAATGGCATTTGTTACACACACACACACTCAACTGACCGACGATGGAAAACCGAATTAATTTTTTTTTTAATTTGCACGATTAAGATTAAATTTTGCAAAAAAATTTCATTATATAAACTTAAATGAATACTTATAAAGTATTTGTATGCAATTTTATTATACGTTAATACTTTATTCACAATTTAACAATTTTTTACACTACCCATACGATTAGTAACGACTTTGACCGACGACGAAACTCAAATTTAATTTTCGAATTTACACGATAAAGGCTAAATTTAGCAGGTGAATTTCATTAAATTAAAGTAATTTAACATCAAGATATCATTTGATTATTCCGACCAAACATTAAGACTAAAAAAGAAGAAACAGAGTTGCTTTTTGTTGAAGTAATGTAAATGGCGCTTTTAACAACAGCAACAACAACACTGACTTAATATTTGCATTTATTTCACCTACTTAACGAACCGACGAAGAAACCCGAATTTACTTTTCAAATTTAAACTTTAAAGACTAAAATTTACAAGTGAATTTGATGAAATTAACTTAATTTAACACTTCGAAATTACTTTAATGCAATTTTCTGATAATTTAATAAAGCTTTAATTACAATTTATCAATTTGAATCACTAGCCATACGATTATTAATGACTTGATTTGCCCGAACGAACATTGAGACTAAACAAGAAGTTGGACATTAAGTGGTGAGAAAATAACAAAATGGTAGTGGCGTTCAAATAACAGCAACAACACATGCAGTTAACCGACGAGAAGCACGAACTTTATTTTGTAATTTATAGGATAAAAGCTTTACTTAACAAGTGAATTTGATGAAATTAACTTAATTTAACTCTTCGAAATTATTTTTATGCAATTTTCTTATAATTTCTTTAATTTTGAAACACGATTTATCAATTTGAATCACTAGCAATACGATAATTAACGACTAGATTTTCCCGAACGAACATTAAGGCTTAAAAAGAAGTTGGACATTTAGTGGTGAGAAAATAACAAAATGGTAATGGCGTTTAAATAACAGCAGCAACACTTGCAGTTAACCGACGAGAAGCCCGAATTTTATTTGTAATTTATAGGATATATTCTAAACTTAACAAGTGAATTTCATTAAATTGACGTATTTTAACACTAAGATAACATTTTTATGCAATTTTCTTTTAATTTAATAAAGCTTTAAACACGATTTATCAGTTTGAATCACTAGCCATACGATTATTAACGACTTGACTTTCCCGAACGAACATTAACACTAAAAATAAGTTCGACATTAAGTGGTGAAAAAATAAATAATATGGTAATGGCGTTTAAATAACAGCAACAACACAATTAACCGAAGAAGAAACCCGAATTTAATTTTTGAATTTATAAAATAAATGTTAAACTTAACAAATTAATTTCATTAAATTAACATAATTTAACACTAATATTTCATGTTTATGCAATTTTCTTAAAATTTATTAAAGCTTTAAGCACGATTTATCAATTTAAAACACTAGCCATAAGGTAAACGACTCGATTATACCGACCGAACATTAAGACTAAACAAAGAAGAAACAGAGTTGCTTTTTCTTGATGGAATATAAATGGCGGTTAATTCACAGCAACAACAACACTGCCTTAACATTGCATTTAATACACTCACACTTAACCAACCGACAAAGAACCACGAATTTAATTTTCTAATTTACACGATAAAGACACAATTTTGCAAGTTAATTTCATCAAATTAACCTAATTAAGCAATTATTGTATATTTTTCTACAACATATATTTTTCTACGTATAATTAAATGGTCTTTTCTTCACAAAATATCAATTTAAAACAAGAGCCATACGATTAGTAACGACTTGATTTTCCGACCGAACATTAAGACTAAAAAAGAAGAAGAAATAGAGTTGCACTATTAGAAATGAGTAACTAACTAAATGTACAGAGTTGTTAGTAAGAGTAGTGGCTGAATCAGTGTTGGACGGAACCGGAATTTAATTTAACACAGCCAAGGTCGCAAAATTATTCAAAAATTTAAAGAAAAAACACAATTTAGTTTTTATTACAAAACGTACATATTTTTATAAGAAAAAAAGTTTAACAAAAAACTGTATTTTCTTTATAAAAAATATTTTTATGTATGTATACATATTTGTATTTATAATTAAATGCATTGTATTAGATACATGATTATTTAAAATTTTATACAAATTTTTATCGAAAATTAAATTAAAGAAAAATCACTCACAAATTTTGCCATCCAAAAATTATTTAAATATTCAAAACTGCCATGTTATGGAAAAATTGACAACACTGTACTAAATAAATATTTTTTTTTTTGTTTTGAATGTTGAAAAGTAACGTCATGATCTAACAGTTTTTATTTTTTTTAATATCATTAAAAAAATTTCGGTATAAATATGACCAAACGAATCCAATAAACCATCTTTATGTAAAATGGTCCCCTAAATTTAAATTTGAAGAATGGTCAATGGTCAAGAGCATAACAGTTTTAGAGATATTTCAAAATAACCGTTATTTGTGTTTTTGAAAAAGATAATGTCACGCAATTGTAGTTATGTATATATCTTTTTTTTTGCGAAAAATAATCATATTACTTTAATAACAGGGGGTCGTTAGTAAAGGTAAGTCAAAAAATAACAAAGCTGCAATAGGCAAAAGTTCAAACTTCATGAAAAATTTGATGAATTTTTGAAATTTCGATATTTTCAAGTTATTTTGATTTAACATAAGACCTAAAAAATTATGTGTTTTATGTAATAGGACATAAGTGTATTTGAAAACAAACACACTGTGCCCGACAGAACCCAGATTGCCTCATGAATGAGAAAACGACAGAAGAGTCTGTGAATTAATCCACTACAGTTTTAAGCAATTTTGAATATTTATTGTTACTAACTCACTGTATGTATATTTACTTGTTTTAGGTTATTGTTTCTTGATTTTATAAAATTTGTAAAATGGCATAATTCTGTAACATTGTCATTTTTGCACCTATCTGTATCTTATTGTGCACAAAATGTTCGTGCCAAGTTCTAAAACTTGAAAAATTATTATTATATGGTTTTAAAAAATAAGTTGAATATGCGAAAACTTAAAAAAATCACATTTTTTGCAATTTCAACTCGGGTCCTCTATAACTAAGTCATTTCTCGACTACATTTTATAATTGATCAGTGGTTGTTTCAGTAATTTCATTACCTTTTAATGAAAAAAAAAAAAACAAAGAAATAAGAAATCCGTAGACTATTTTTTTGATGAAAGCTTAAAAAACGGTAATTTTATTCTATACCGCGAATACAATTCTACTCTTAAACCATTTCTGACTTCACAGTAGCGAACAATTTTACATACGAATTAAGGGTGAGATTTATTTGGTCACGGCTTTGTTAAGCCATGTAATTATTACAGAAAATTATACAATATAAACATTTTTCTAAAATTTTGTTAAAAATATTTCGATGAAAAATGTGTTATGAAGAAATTATGTTTAAAAAAATTTCTATATGGAAATATTCAATTTGAAAAATATCAAACAAATCGTTAAATTTTATAAAAAAAAAACATTTTAAGCAAAAAATTATATCTAATTACCAATTCCTATAATAAGCTTTGGATACTTCTATAATAAGAGTTTAATTGGAAACTATTTTATTTAAATAACCAACCAATACCCCCTATAACAACTCTGTACATTTTGTTTGATACTCCCACAAATATGCAAGTCTGTTTTTTCTTCCTTTTTAGTCTTTATATTCGATCGGAAAAATCAAGTCGTTACTAATCGTATGACTGGTGTTTTAAATAGTAAAATTGCAAAAAATTCTTTTTTAAATTAAAATAAAATTGCATAAACATAATTTCTAAGTGTTAAGCTAAATGAATCTAATGAAATTCACTTGAAAAACTTATTATTTACCGTATAAATTCAATAATTAAATCTGAGTTTGTCGCCGGTTAGTGAAGTATGTGTGTAATAAATACAAGGCAGTGTTTTTGTTGCTATTATTGAAAACGACATTACCATTTAGTTAGTTACTTCCACCAAAAGTGCAACTTTGTTTCTTCTTTTATACTCGGAATATTCGTTTGGTAAAATCATCTCATTACTATTCATATTGCTTGTAATAAATGCAAGCGTATTTAAAACTCTATTATCATTTAGTTGTTCTTTTTTAGTCTAAATGTTCAGTCGGTAAAATCAAGTCGTTACAAATCGTATGGCTGGTGTTTTAAATAGTTAAGTCTTGATTAAAGCTTTATTTTATTGTAAAAAAATTGATAAAAATAATTTCGAAGTATTAACTTAAGATAATTTTATGAAATAAAATCAATTTCGAACTCTTACTCGAGTGTGGTAAATGTTAAGGCAGTGCACTGGTTCCTGTGACTTAAAACGCCATTACCATAATCTTAGTTGTTAGTATGTTAACACAGTGGAAATGTTTAAGATGCATCATATAAAATAAAGGTAAGTGTTAAAATCCTATTCGAATCCGAATATTTTATTTCCAGTACTGCTTAGTATACAACCTTTTGGTTATCGACAAAATTTTTGTAAATAAAATTATTCTATAAAAATTGATTACCAAAAAATTTTCCATGTTAACATTTTCATTTCTAAAAAAATTTCAAGATTAACAAATTTTTTTATAAAATAATTTTTATTATAAAAATATTTTTCTTTAGAAAAATTTCCGATACTAAAATTTTTTCTTTAGAAAAATTTCCGATACTAAAATTTTTTCGTTAGAAAAATTTTCGTTATTAAAATTTTTTCTTTAGAAAAATTTCCGATATTAAAATTTTTTCTTTAGAAAAACTTTCGATATTCAAATTTTTTCTTTAGAAAAATTTTCGGTATTAAAATTTTTTCATTAGAAAAATTTTCGATGTTAAAATTTTTTCTTTAGAAAAGTTTTCGATATTAAAATTTTTTCTTTAGAAATATTTTCGATATTAAAATGTTTTCTTTAGAAAAATTTTCGATATTAAAATTTTTTCTATAGAAAAATTTTCGATATTCAAATTTTTTCTATAGAAAAAATTTCGATATTCAAATTTTTTCTATAGAAAAAATTTCGATATTCAAATTTTTTCTATAGAAAAAATTTCGATATTCAAATTTTTTCTATAGAAAAAATTTCGATATTCAAATTTTTTCTATAGAAAAAATTTCGACATTAAAATTTTTCTATAGAAAAAATTTCGACATTAAAATTTTTCTATAGAAAAAATTTCGACATTAAAATGTTTATATAGAAAAAATTTCCACATTAAAATTTTTTCTATAGGAAAAATTTCGACATTAAAATTTTTTCTATAGAAAAAATTTCGACATTAAAATTTTTTCTATAGAAAAAATTTCGACATTAAAATTTTTTCTATAGAAAAAATTTCGACATTAAAATTTTTTCCATAGAAAAAATTTCGACATTAAAATTTTTTCCATAGAAAAAAATTTCGACATTAAAATTTTTTCTATAGAAAAAATTTCGACATCAAAATTTTTTCTATAGAAAAAATTTCGACATTAAAATTTTTTCTATAGAAAAAATTTCGACATTAAAATTTTTTCTATAGAAAAAATTTCGACATTAAAATTTTTTCTATAGAAAAAATTTCGACATTAAAATTTTTTCTATAGAAAAAATTTCGACATTAAAATTTTTTCTATAGAAAAAATTTCGACATTAAAATTTTTTCCATAGAAAAAATTTCGACATTAAAATTTTTCTATAGAAAAAATTTCGACATTAAAATTTTTTCTATAGAAACAATTTCGACATTAAAATTTTTTCTATAGAAAAAATTTCGACATTAAAATTTTTTCTATAGAAAAAATTTCGACATTAAAATTTTTTCTATAGAAAAAATTTCGACATTAAAATTTTTTCTATAGAAAAAATTTCGACATTAAAATTTTTTCTATAGAAAAAATTTCGACATTAAAATTTTTTCTATAGAAAAAATTTCGACATTAAAATTTTTTCTATAGAAAAAATTTCGACATTAAAATTTATTCTATAGAAAAAATTTCGACATTAAAATTTATTCTATTGAAAAAATTTCGACATTAAAATTTATTCTATTGAAAAAATTTCGACATTAAAATTTTTTCTATAGAAAAAATTTCGACATTAAAATTTTTTCTATAGAAAAAATTTCGACATTAAAATTTTTTCTATAGAAAAAATTTCGACATTAAAATTTTTTCTATAGAAAAAATTTCGACATTAAAATTTTTTCTATAAAAAAAATTTCGACATTAAAATTTTTTCTATAGAAAAAATTTCGACATTAAAATTTTTTCTATAGAAAAAATTTCGACATTAAAATTTTTTCTATAGAAAAAATTTCGACATTAAAATTTTTTCTATAGAAAAAATTTCGACATTAAAATTTTTTCTATAGAAAAAATTTCGACATTAAAATTTTTTCTAGAGAAAAAATTTCGACATTAAAATTTTTTCTAGAGAAAAAATTTCGACATTAAAATTTTTTCTAGAGAAAAAATTTCGACATTAAAATTTTTTCTAGAGAAAAAATTTCGACATTAAAATTTTTTCTATAGAAAAAATTTCGACATTAAAATTTTTTCTATAGAAAAAATTTCGACATTAAAATTTTTTCTATAGAAAAAATTTCGACATTAAAATTTTTTCTATAGAAAAAATTTCGACATTAAAATTTTTTCTATAGAAAAAATTTCGACATTAAAATTTTTTCTATAGAAAAAATTTCGACATTAAAATTTTTTCTATAGAAAAAATTTCGACATTAAAATTTTTTCTATAGAAAAAATTTCGACATTAAAATTTTTTCTATAGAAAAAATTTCGACATTAAAATTTTTTCTATAGAAAAAATTTCGACATTAAAATTTTTTCTATAGAAAAAATTTCGACATTAAAATTTTTTCTATAGAAAAAATTTCGACATTTAATTTTTTTCTATAGAAAAAATTTCGACATTAAATTTTTTTCTATAGAAAAAATTTCGACATTAAATTTTTTTCTATAGAAAAAATTTCGACATTAAATTTTTTTCTTTATAAAATTTTCGATTTTTGAATTTTTTTAAAGAAAAATTTTTGATTTTAGAATTTTTTTAAAGAAACATTTTTAAATTTTAAATTATTTAAAGAAAGATTTTGATATTTAAATTTCTCTATAGAATAATGTTTGTTATAAAAATGTATAAATGTATGTTGGCCTTTTTAACATGATAATATAAGTTCACGCAACCAACAATTGAACTTTAAAAAATTGTTTATTTAAATTTTATTACTTGAAAGTTGACTTTTTTATCTAAATATTGTTTAAGTGCATCTGATTTTTATTCAATTTTATTAAAAAAATATTTATGCAATAGCTATAAGTTCAGCGCCCTCTTCTGTATCATATGACATATGTATTATTATTATACGTCTTTAATTTATTTTTAATTATTTTGTTTTCTAACATTTGAATGTTTGCTAGTTGATTTAAATGACTTTTCAAATCGATATGAGTGCAACAAAATTATAATGTTGATTCTGATGATGATGACGAAAGGGGAAATTAAATGAGACGTAAATTTATTTTAATTTAGTTCAAAAAAAACTAATCAAAGATGGGAGTATGCAATCGAGATAAAACACTATACAAAAACCATCTAAATTTTCTATGGTCTAAACAAATTTCTTCATATCAAAAATACAATTTTTCATTCAGTTTACAATTTATTTCTTCGATTTCGGTCATTGTTTGAATAACAATTCACAATTCCCATACCTGTTGCTTTAACAATTCTTAATAACTTAATAACTCATATAAATCAATAATTGAGAATCATTTTAATAAAAAACAGAACCAACCAAACAAAAAAACACAGAACAAATTTAAAATACTACAATATTTTGAAATGTGCAATAAATACAATTAATGATTTCTGTTATTTACATGAGAGTAAATATCGAATGGAAATAGAAAATATTCAAAAAGTATAAACTAAACTCTGGCTCATGCTCAAGTTAATTTATTCAAACGCTCGCAAAACACATCCATTTATACTAACATACATACCGCTAATTTGCATTAACAGTGCCATAACTCAAAATTCAAGGGCTTTGAGTATGACAATCAAATATATTTTCTATATTGTGATCTCATTTCGTTTTGAAATTGTTTCCAAAAAAGTGAAAACTTCAGAAATTTTTCAAAACGATTTTGCTTAAATGTAATTTTTGTCAGTTATGTCATTATTCATGTTAATATATAGTGTGTGATTTGTATGTGAATACAATTAATCAGATTAAAGCTTTATACGGTAATCAAATGGAGAGTATAACAAAAATATGCAAAATTTGCTAATCGAGATCCCAAATAAAGTTTAAAAGTTTAAAAATATTATGTCAGCTGATAGAGAATTTATTAAGGAATTTTGCGAGTATTGAGAAATTTTAAAGTTTATTGATACCCTACATTAATAAATATGGATTTTTAATTAATCGCATATGTCAACATATTTTCATGAAAACAAAAATAATAACTCATTAATATTAAACATTTTTCTATAAAAATTTTATCATTGAAAAATTTTCCATAGAAATTTTCATTTTAAAAAAATGTTCTATACAAATTTTAATGTTTAAAAATTTTCTATAAAAATTTCTCTATAAAATTAAAAATTTATAATATGAAAAATTTTCTATTAAAAATTCCAACTTTGTATTTTTTTTCTAATAATTTTAATACCGCAAAATTTTTCTATAAAAATTTTGTCATCGAAAATTTTTCTACACAAATTTTAATATCGAAACTGTTTCTATTAGAAAAATTTGTATACCAAAAAATTTTAAAGAAAAATTTTATTTCAAACATTTTTAAAGAAAATTTTCTGAAAAAAAATTTATACAAAAAAATTTTCGATGGAAAAATTTTTATAACAAAAATTTTTTTAAAGAAAAATTTTTATACCAAAAATTACTTAAAGAAAATTTTTACACCAATAATTTTCTATAGAAAAAATTTTTTTTCCAAAAATTTTCTATAAAATTTTTTTTTTACCAAAAATTTTCTATAGAAAATTTTAGATATCGAAAACTTTCTCAAGAAAATTTTTATAGTGAAAATTTTCTATCGAAAAATTTGTATATATAAAATCTTTAATATTTTCATTCTTTAATGAAATTTTGAACGAAAGTAAATTTTTTATACCCAAAATTTTTTTAGTAAAATTTTTGTAACTAAAGTTTTATGTAGAAAAATTTTTGTATCAAAAATTTTTTAAAAAAATATTCTATAGAAAAAATTTTATAACGAAAATTTTTTGCAAAAAAAATCTATCCAGAAATTTTCTATAAAAAAATGTGTACCAAAAATTTTCTAAAGAAAACTTTTAAATTTTTAAAGCAAAAATATTCTATAGAAAAATTTTTAAAGCAAAAATTTTCTATAAAAAAAATGTTTATACTGAAAGTTTTTTTTAAAGAAAAATTTGATACCAAAAATTTTTTTGGTACAAATTTTTCTACAGAAAAATTTTGATACCGAAAATTTTGTATAGAAAAATTTAGATACCAAAAATTTTATATTGAAAATTCTTGATACCTAAAATTTTCTATAGAAAAATTTTGATACCTAAAATTTTCTATAGAAAAATTTTGATACCGAAAATTTTCTATAGAAAAATTTTGATACCGAAAATTTTCTATAGAAAATTCTTGATACCGAAAATTTTCTATAGAAAAATTTTGATACCGAAAATTTTCTATAGAAAAATTTTGATACCGAAAATTTTCTATAGAAAAATTTTGATAGCGAAAATTTTATATAGAAAAATTTTGATACCGAAAATTTTCTATAGAAAATTTTGATACCGAAAATTTTCTATAGAAAATTTTGATACCGAAAATTTTCTATAGAAAATTTTGATACCGAAAGTTTCTATAGAAAAATTTTGATACCGAAAATTTTCTATAGAAAAATGTTGATACCTAAAATTTTCTATAGAAAAATTTTGATACCGAAAATTTTCTATAGAAAAATTTTGATACCGAAAATTTTCTATAGAAAAATTTTGATACCGAAAATTTTCTATAGAAAAATTTTGATACCGAAAATTTTCTATAGAAAAATTTTGATACCGAAAATTTTCTATAGAAAAATTTTCATACCGAAAATTTTCTATAGAAAAATTTTGATACCGAAAATTTTCTATAGAAAAATTTTGATACCGAAAATTTTCTATAGAAAAATTTTGATACCGAAAGTTTCTATAGAAAAATTTTGATACCGAAAATTTTCTATAGAAAAATGTTGATACCGAAAATTTTCTATAGAAAAATTTTGATACCTAAAATTTTCTATAGAAAAATTTTGATACCGAAAGTTTTCTATAGAAAAATTTTGATACCGAAAATTTTCTATAGAAAAATTTTGATACCGAAAATTTTCTATAGAAAAATTTTGATACCGAAAATTTTCTATAGAAAAATTTTGATACGGAAAATTTTCTATAGAAAAATTTTGATACGGAAAATTTTCTATAGAAAAATTTTGATACCGAAAATTTTCTATAGAAAAATTTTGATACCGAAAATTTTCTATAGAAAAATTTTGATACCGAAAATTTTCTATAGAAAAATTTTGATACCGAAAATTTTCTATAGAAAAATTTTGATACCGAAAATTTTCTATAGAAAAATTTTGATACCGAAAATTTTCTATAGAAAAATTTTGATACCGAAAATTTTCTATAGAAAAATTTTGATACCGAAAATTTTCTATAGAAAAATTTTGATACCGAAAATTTTCTATAGAAAAATTTTGATACCGAAAATTTTCTATAGAAAAATTTTGATACCGAAAATTTTCTATAGAAAAATTTTGATACCGAAAATTTTCTATAGAAAAATTTTGATACCGAAAATTTTCTATAGAAAAATTTTGATACCGAAAATTTCCTATAGAAAAATTTTGATACCGAAAATTTTCTATAGAAAAATTTTGATACCGAAAATTTTCTATAGAAAAATTTTAATACCGAAAATTTTCTATAGAAAAATTTTGATACCGAAAATTTTCTATAGAAAAATTTTGATACCGAAAATTTTCTATAGAAAAATTTTGATACCGAAAATTTTCTATAGAAAAATTTTGATACCGAAAATTTTCTATAGAAAAATTTTGATACCGAAAATTTTCTATAGAAAAATTTTGATACCGAAAATTTTCTATAGAAAAATTTTGATACCGAAAATTTTCTATAGAAAAATTTTGATACCGAAAATTTTCTATAGAAAAATTTTGATACCGAAAATTTTCTGTAGAAAAATTTTGATACCGAAAATTTTCTATAGAAAAATTTTGATACCGAAAATTTTCTTTAGAAAAATTTTGATAACGAAAATTTTCTATAGAAAAATTTTGATACCGAAAATTTTCTATAGAAAAATTTTGATAACGAAAATTTTCTATAGAAAAATTTTGATACCAAAAATTTTCTACAAAAAAATTTTGATACCGAAAATTTTCTATAGAAAAATTTTGATACCGAAAATTTTCTATAGAAAAATTTTGATACCGAATATTTTCTATAGAAAAATTTTGATACCGAATATTTTCTATAGAAAAATTTTGATACCGAAAATTTTCTATAGAAAAAGTTTTTTTGCCGAAAATTATAGAAAAGTTTTGATACCGAAAATTTTCTATAGAAAATTTTTATACCGAAAATTTTCTGTAGAAAAATTTTTATACCGAACATTTTCTTTAGAAAAATTTGTATACCAAAAATTTTCTATAGAAAAATTTTGATAAATTTTCTATAGAAATATTTTTATACCAAAAATTTTATACCGAAAATTTTCTATAGAAAAATTTTGATACAAACAATTTCTTATAGAAAAATTTCGATAAAGAAAATTTTCTATAGAAAAATTTTGGTACCGAAAATTTTCTATAGAAAAATTTTTTTACTGAAAATTTTCTATAGAAATAGTTTTTTACCGAAAATTATAGAAAAATTTTGATACCGAAAATTTTCTACAAAAAATCTTTTATACAGAAAATTTTCCGTAGAAAAATTTGTATACCTAAAATTTTCTTTAGAAAAATTTCTATACCAAAAATTTTCTATAGAAAAATTTTGAAAAATTTTCTATAGAAACATTTTGAAAAATTTTCTATAGAAACATTTTTATACCAAAAATTTTATACCGAAAATTTTCCATAGAAAAATTTTGATACAAACAATTTTGTATAGAAAAATTTCGATAAAGAAAATTTTCTTTAGAAAAATTTTTATAACACAAATTTTATATAGAAAAATTTTTATACCTCAAATTTTCTATAGAAAAACTGAAAATTTTTTATACCAAAATTTTCTACAAAAAAATTTTTATACTGAACATTTTTTTTTGAAAAAATTTTTATATCGAAAATTTTCTATAAAAAAAGTTTAATATCGAAAATTTTCTGTAAAAAATTTTTAAAGAAAATTTTCTAAATAAAATTTTCTATAGAAAAATTTTTAAGCCAAAAATTTTCTATATAGAAAAATTTTTAAACCAAAAATTTTCTATATAGAAAAATTTTTAAACTGAAATTATTCTTTAGAAAAATGTGTATGCCAAACGTTTTTTAAAGAAACATTTAATACGTAAATTTTTTTGGACAAAAATTTTATACCAAAAATTTTATTCCGAAATTTCTTTAGAAAAATTTTATAAAATGTAGGGCATCTTGAACCCGGTCTTGATCGACTACATTTTCTTAGTTGTTTAAGTTTCAGCAGAAGAAGCTTACAGATACAATTGTACAAAGAATTAGGTAGCCTTTGTTGTGTATTTGCAAAGACCCGAGTGTTTGGAAAGAATTCTCTTTATAGGGGTTTTAGTTTAGCACCGTCTATGACAATGTGAAGTGTAAAAGTGTAAAGTGAAAAACTAAAAAAAAAAACAACAAAATTTCAAAAAAGATAAATTATAGCAATTGAACGGCGAGTGTAAAGGCAAAACCTCGAAGATACAATTATAAAATACTAGAGCAATTGTCAGGCAAAGAAAGCAACAGTAGCTGCAATAGTAACAGATTTAATAAGAGTAGAATAAGCTAAAATAGGGGCAAAAAATAAAGAAGAATAACATGAGCTGAAATTCTTATTCTTATTCTTATTATTCGTTTTTTTTTTTCTTTTCTTATTTTTATTTTTGTGAATTTGTTTTGTTAAATTTAGTCATTGAGACGATGATGACTAGTGACTGCTACTAAGTTTTTATACTGTGATTACTAATGAAATCAATGCCTTTTCGCTGTTCAAACTAAAAGATACAAAATATATATGTTACAAAAATCTTAAAGATTTGTTACAAAAGTTTTATTAAAACAAATTTAATCTTCTTGAGACTAAAGAAAATTTTACACTAATTTTGAAAATTAAACAAAAAAAAGAAATACTCCAATTTATTGCTATAAATCTACAAATTGTAGCCACTCATTTTTGCTTTAATACTAAAGCAAAATCTTATCAAAAAAAAAAACATAATTCTGAAAAAGTGACATAAAAAATACTGATAACTGATAAAGAAAATCCACTCATTAAGCGAAATATTACAAAATTTTTTGAAAAATATTAATGAGTAAAAGTTAAATTGTAAAAATAAAGTTGAAAAAGAAACAAGATAGCACTAATTTTTGCTGTGGTATTAGTTGTTGAATGTTAGTATTTGGCGATTCAATTAACCGTTTTCACACTTTACTAACTCATACATTCGGAAATTTTTACTCATTTCTATCTTCTATCTACTACCTCTATATGAACTAGAGAACAGAACCAACAAATAAAAAAAATTACGAAAAAATGGCAAGAGATCGATTGCCAGAATTAATACAGGTAAGCTAGAGTTATACAATACGCAAGATTCTAAATAGAATTTTCTGAAAGAAATAATATTAATATTAAAGAAAAAATTCCAAAAAAATTAAATAAAAAATATTCCTTCGCCAGCGCTCAAACAGCTGCAATTCCACGAATGGTACAACAATATCGGTGGAACCGTCAAAAGCCAACATGCAACAAAATACACCCGTAGATGACATACTCAATCCGGTAAGTGTTTCCTCAGTATTTTTTCATATAAATATTCAAATCATCTGTCACGAGTCTTTGCGAGGTTTTACATCAACTTTTAATTATTTTTATTACTCCAAATTTTCTTTGTCTGTTTTCTCTTCAATCGAAATGACCCAGTATTTTAATTTTATATGATTCTTAGAATAATTTCACATAGTTTTTTTACAAATTTTGTTTGTTTTTCTTTTAAAGTCGATTCGTTTTTTTTTATAAAATGTTCCAACAGTTTTGTACTGTATACCAGTTTGTTTTTACAACAATTAAATTTATTTAATTTATTCTTTTTCGTTCCGTTTTTATAAAAATAAATCTTTATTATAAATAATAACGTATAAAGAAAAGCAAACAATTACTAATATTTGTATAAACTCGCTCAAAGATGAAGTTTAATTGAGAGATCTTGTGGGCTATATGTTACCCTACATATATCTCTTTTATCATTTCAAGGCATTGGAAACCAAGGTTCGAAAAAATACTCTAAAGTACTGTATTTTAAGGTAACGTACTGTACTTAGGCAAGTTCGGTACATAGTCACATCAATTCAAGTATAGAAACCTTAAAATTTTAGAGTACCTGGTAGTATACACAACCTTTATCATAACCACGGGACGGCGCAAACAGAACAGAACAAAAAAAAATAGTCTGCAGGGTTGCCCTTTTTTATACTTTTAACTAAAATAGGTATTTCATTTTTTTAATATTTTTATCAAAAAATTTTCAATTGAAAATTTTTTAAAAACTTTTTCTATAGAAAATTTTTCTTTGCAAAATTTTTTTTATCAAAAAATTTTCTATGGAAAAAATTTTTTTTTAATTTTTCTATAGAAAAGTTTTTTATCAAAAATTTTCCCATAGAAAATTTTTTTATCAAAAATTTTTCAATTGAAAATTTTTCTACATGTTTTTTATCAAAAATTTTTCTATATTTTTTTTATCAAAAATTTTTCTATAGAAAATTTTTATCAGCATTTTTTCTGTAGAATATTTTTTTATCAAAAATTTTTCTGTAAAAAATTTTTTGGAAATTTTTCTAGACTTTTTTTATCAAAAATTTTTCTATATTTTTTTTATCAAAATTTTTTCTATAGAAAATTTTTATCATCATTTTTTCAGTAGAAAATTTTTTTATCAAAAATTTTTCTATAAAAAATTGTTTATCAACATTTTTCTATAAAATTTTTGTTATCAAATTTTTCTAGGAATTTTTTTTTTTAATTTTTTTTTAATCTTTCAATTGAAAATTTTTCTATATTTATTTTATCAAAATTTTTCTATATTTTTTTTATCAAAAATTTTTCTATAGAAAATTTTTATCATCATTTTTTCAGTAGAAAATTTTTTCATCAAAAATTTTTCTATAAAAAATTGTTTATCAACATTTTTCTATAAAATTTTTGTTATCAAATTTTTCTAGGAATTTTTTTTTTAATTTTTTTTAAAATTTTTTTTTTAATCTTTCAATTGAAAATTTTTCTATATTTTTTTTTATCAAAAATTTTTCTATATTTTTTTATCAAAAATTTTTCTATAGAAAATTTTTATCAGCATTTTTTCTATAGAAAATTTTTCTATTGAAAATTTATTTATCAAACATTTTTCTACAGAAAATTTTTTTATCAAAAATTTTTCTATGGACAATTTTTATCAAAAATTTTGCTATGGAAAATTTTTTATCAAAAATTTTTTTATGGAAAATTTTTCATTGAAAATTTTTCTATAGAAAATTTTTATCAAAAATTTTTCTATAGAAATTTTTTCTATAAAAAAATTTTCTATAGAAAATTTTTTATCAAAAATATTTTTATCAAACATTTTTTTATAGAAAATTTTTTTTCAAAAATTCTTCTTGGATAATTTTTTATCAAAAATTTTTCTATGGATAATTTTTTATCAAAAATTTTTCTATGGAAAATTTTTTTTCAAAAATTTTTCTATGGAAATTTTTTTTTTAAAAATTTTTCTATTGAAAATTTTTTCATCAAAAATTTTTCTATAGAAAATTTTTTTATGAAAAATTTTTTATCAAAAATTTTTCAATATTTTTTTTACCAAAAATTTTTTTATCAAAAATTTTTCTATAGAAAATTTTTTTGAATCGAAAATATCTAAAAATCTAAAAATGTTTAATGTTAGAAATTATTTCTGTTTTGAAAAATATTCCCAATATTTACAAAAATAATAATATTGTGGCAACAATGTTCGAGATTATATATCTTTTTTCTCTCGAACCATGTTTTTTGTTGTTAAAAATTGGATTTTAATTTGTTTCTTGCCTATTTTGTTGTTGTCTTTTCTTTAACAAAGCGGCACCAAGTACCACCTGAATGATTTTAATACTCATTTTTACGAGTCTTATTAATGATCGTGGTATTTACGAAAATTAAAAAAATGCATCGGCTGCTGGTGGTATGGGCAGCCTACTCCTGATCATAACGAACTTTCACGAAGTACGCTAAAAATAACGTACTTCGTTGAGTACTTTATGAACTGACAACAATGAGGAAAACAGTATTGACAAAAGTAAAATTAAATAAAAATAATGCTGTCGCTTAGGATGGAAACTTCTTTACTGGCTATAATGGGTCACCACTGAGATCAAATGTCTTTTCTTTTTCTAGAATATCTGCTAAATTTTGCCATCATACAAACATTTTCCTAAGACTTATATAGAGTTTGGGTCAGATGTGGACTCATAAATATTATGAGTGCAACAAATAAACTTAAAATTGTCATTATCTTTACATTTAAAGTAAATGACGTTTGACAGAAGAGTTTGTATGGGAGCTATGATTTAATATGAACCAACGAAACTTGGTACAGTGGTTTCTGTTTACATAAGCAGTATTCAATTTCATGAAAATATACTGAAATTTTAAGTCAAAATCTTAATTCCGGGAAAACAGACCTATGAGAGATACCAAAAATATTGGACCGATTTCAGACCTTTTTAATACCAATGAAAAGAAATGTCTTATTAATGATTTATGACATTTTCGGCTGAGGGCCTGATGTGGGAGCTAGTTTCAATTGTGAATCGATTGTTATCAAATTTCGATTATCGGTTTATATTTAAAAATTTTTTTAAATATAATCTTTGCAAAGTTTTAGTAATAAAATGTATTTATCATTCGATTTTTAAGCGTTTTTGTACTTTTCTGGGTATTTAAAGACTTTTAAAACTGTGTCTTGTATGGGAGGTATGATCAAATATGGGCCGATTCATGCAAAATTTGGTACACTGATTTCGGTTACCATTAGCTATGTTTATGGTGAATAGTAATCCGATTTTTCACAAAAGTAAAGCCAGCCGGACGGACATCGGACTAATTATTTTTCAACCCAAACGCGGGTGACTATATTTCTATGTGTTCGAAAGCTTTACGAGGAATTGTATGTTCATACTTCTGTTGGTTGGCTGCTGGGAATACTATTCGATGTGGTGGTATCTTTGTGCCATTAAAGCATAAAACGGATTTGGTGACTTATTAATAATGTGTACTTACTCAGTTTCCATGATTGTGACATTTAAGCTGTTGATGCAACTCTTCAGAAAATTGTCTTGTTTAAATTCAGTTGCTCTTTAAAAGTAAGTTAAGCCAAAATTTTGCTAAAATTTATTTGGATTCGAATAGAACTTGAAAAAAATATTTTGACTCAAAATTTTTATAAAAAAAAAAATAATTTATTGAAAAATTTTTCAATGAAAATTTTTCGATATTGATTAAAAAAAAAAGTAAGAAAAGCTATAGTCGGTCAAGTCCGACTATATGATACACTTTACTACTTACGTTATATATGGACCAAATTTCAACAAGATTTCCTTAAGACTTATAGACATATATACATATCGAGATTTAAGTAAATTCCGCCTAAGGGCCTGTTATGGATCGATTGTTACCAAATAACGCTTATTGGTTTATAAAGGCATACCTATGGGAGGTACAAATAGTAATTCGATTTTGCTCAAAAATTAAGCAAGAGTTCGTTCCTGAACCAAAATATGAATATGTGCCAAATTTCATTAAATTATATTTGAAGTACTTTGATAGCTAGCTTACATGGACATCCACTCAGACTGTCGAACGGATATCATTTAATCATCTCAGGGAGTGATTCTGATCAGATCAGTATACTAAAATTTGAGTCTCACACCAATATTTCTATGCGTTATAAACATCAGCACACACCAAATATACCCTTTTCAGTGGTGAAGGGTATAAAATGGCCTTTAATGTTAAATTTAAGCCAATTGTTAAAGTAATTCTATGAAATGAGAATGGGATCCCGGGAAAATAAAAAATATTTCTTGATTTCCCGGAAAAATATATATTTGAACCATTTCCGTCATTGGGGTTATAAGGGAGCTAGGGCCAAATATATACCGATTGTCTCGATGTTAAGAATTTGATTATAGTTTATGTGCATCAAATAAAAATATTCTTCAGATCATCTTCAGATTTTCTAAAGATGTTGTGATTTATGTCGCATTTAAGTGACTCTTACTAAATTTCTTGTGATTTTTGTTTATACATAGTTCGAAAACTGTAACTCCAATTATTCTGAAGATATGTTGTGATAATTATCTTATTTCTTTAAGTTGGAACTCCCTTACTTCACTCCTTCTTTAGCTGACCACATTCGAGCCGACATTTACATCTGACTTGTCAACTTTAAAAGTCATATGTAATTGAGCATGTTCTTCAACTTAGTTTTTTTACAACATAATTACGTTGGTAAGACTGATCTACGACAGGTGGCGCCACTGAAAATGAATCAAAACAAACTAATTAAGTTAACTGTGCATTTGATCATGCTATGATCTTTAGCAAAATTATTGCACATGAGCCGGAGAAGATTTCTTGGTTGGTAAAAAATTTCCGACAGGTGACGCCACTATAAATTACTCAAAGTGAATTAAATTAAAAATTACTCAAAGTGAATTAAATCTGTTCATTTGATCATGCTTTGATCTTCAGAAAAGTTGTTGCGGATAAGCCGACGATGGTTTCTTAGTTGGCATAACCAATTTCCGACAAGTGGCGCCACTGAAAATTTCTTAAAGTGAATTAAATCAATGAGTCTAAAAATAGAATCGGATGCAGCTCATTGTCTGAGAGAAGTACCCCTTGTTCCAATTGGAATGTTGTCGGGGAATTATATATATTTATTATATATAATTATATATTAAATCGCAAATTGCGAATCATTAGCAAAATTGTTACGCATGAGCAGACGAAGATTTCTTAGTTGTAATTACAAATTTCTGCCAGGTGGCGCCACTGAAAATTACTCAAAATTAATTAAATCGTAAACTGTGCATTTTATCATGCTATGATCTTTAGCAAAGTTGTTACGCATGAGCCGACGAAGGTTTTTTGTTGATATAACCAATTTCCGACAAATGGCGCCACTGAAAACTGCTCAAAATTAATTAAATCGTAAACTGTGCATTTGATCAGGCTATAATCTTAACAAAGTTGTTGCGCATGAGTCGACGGAGGTTTCTAAGTTGGTATGACCAATTTTCATAATAATTCAAAATAAATTTAAGCGCGGACTTGGCCTGTAGAACCGCTATAATAATACATTTTTTTTTCTGTCAAAATAGGATAAAGAACAATGAAAAAATAAAAACATATTTCTTGAGCACGTGTATGTGCCTTAGCTTTCTCCTATTGAATAGAGAAGTCTCCATTAGTTGCTTCTGACTTAGAGTAAAAGTGGTATACTCTCTTTTTTATGGGACCTTTTAAATGGACCATACGACAAATCAATGTATGGAAGTCTATACATTCATAGAATTTTTAGCTATAGTTTCCGTTCTCAAAAGTTGTATTTGACTTTTTCTTAACTGAAATTTTGTTCTAATCGGAAAAGCTTTTCGGGAGTTTCAAACTTATTTCAATGTCTTTTTAAATCAACCCCATTGTGCAGTGTAATGGATTTTGAAAGTTAAATTGTATTATCAGTTATTTATTATTTTGGAAACACGTAATTTTAGTTGTACAATTATTAAGACATTGCCTTCTTTTATGTTCATTATAAAGGTAAAAGCTTTTCAAAATTTACTGGAGATAAGAAAAACTAAGTTGGCCCAACCTTGAATTTCTAAAATTTAAAACCGCAATATTTAAATATTTGTGGTTACAACAAGTGTTCGAACAAAATGTTCTTTGTTTAAAAAGTTAACATTTTTTAAAATTAAATTAAAATTAGTAGAAGTACAATTTATTTATTTACAAATAACCAGAATATGAGGGCGATTACCTCAAAAATCCAAAGAAATGATATTTGCGTATAATTTTTCTTTCTTTTTTTTCGAAAATATTTTATGCAAAAACAAGTTTCAAGGTATCAAACATTTTAGAAAATTTTAATATTACCGAGTACGAGTTATCACGATTCCACTGTTTTATATCAATTAGGGGATTAAAATTAAAAGTTATCTTGAAAATAATTAAACATATTTTTAACTTGAGCAAATTTTATTCTAAACAACATTAAAAGATTTAAAAACTTCTTGATTTTAAGACCTCAAACACGTTAATCAATCATTTACTCAAATACAAAATTTTATTGTGTTAATTAAACAAAAACGTTTCTCTCAGCCAATTATTTACTTATTCAATTTTATTTTATTCTCATTCAAATTCTAGTATTCGGAAATACGCACACATTTAGCACAAATAGCAGCAAATTTGGAGTCAATGAATCGTATGACACAGGCGTCAAACATACGATGTTTTAATGGTAATTATTTCAATATTTATAATTTGAAATCAAAATTTTAATTGAATAATTTTAAACGCTATTAGAAAATGAAATGGATCAATTGCGCAAACATAATCTTCGTTTGGGCAATCAATTGATGACAAAATTTCAGGAGTTCAAAGCCAATCTGCCAGCGGAAAATGATTATACGCTCGAGGCCCGCATGAAGAGAACCTTGTTCTATGGTCTGCATCAGAGCTATATAAATATGTGGACCAAGAATGAGATGTTTTTGCAGAATTACGAACAGAAGCTGAAAAAAAATTTACAAATGCAATCGAAAATTAGTAAGTTTTTTTTATTATGTTAAGAAAATTTTATTAAAAAAACTTTAATGAAAATGTTTATATCGAAAAATTTTTATAGAAAAATTTGTATTAAAAAAAAATTTCTATACAAAAATTGTTATTTAAAAAATTTTCAATGGAAAATTTTTATTTAAAAAAAATTTCTTTATGAAAATTTTTATATCAAAAAATTTTCTTTATGAAAATTTTTATATCAAAAAATGTTTATATTGAAAAATTTTCTATAGAAAAAAGTTTTATATAGAAAAATTTTCTATAGAAAAAATTTTTATATCGATAAATTTTCTCTAGAAAATTTTTATATCAAAATCTTTTTAAGGAAAAATGTTTATTTCAAAAATTTTATATAGAAAAATTTTATTTCGAAAAAATTTTTATAGAAAAATGTTTATATCGAAAAATTTGCTTTAGAAAAAAATTTATATTAAAAATTTCACTAAAAAAATTTTAATGATAATTTTCTACAGAAAAATGTTTATATCGAAAAATTTCCTATAGGAAAGCTTTTGTATTGAAAAATGTTTAAGCAAACAATTTTTATATTAAAAAAATTTCTATAGAAAAATTGTTATATATCTAAAAATTTTTTAAACGAACAATTTTCTATAGAAAAAATTGAAATGTCGAAAAATTTTTTATACAAAAATTTGAATATTAAAAAACTTTCTATATACAAATTTTAATATCGATTAATTTTCTATAGAAAAATTTTCTAAAAACAAATTGTCATATCGAAAATTTTTTATATCGAAAAATTTTCATAAAGAAAATTGTATATTTTGAAAATTTTTATATCGAAAAACTTTCTATTGAAACATTTTTTTATCGAAAAATTTTCTATTGAAACATTTTTTTATCGAAAAACTTTCGTTAGGAAAATTTTTATATTAAAAAATTTTGTATAGAAAAAATTTTACATTGAACAATTTTCTATACAAAAGTTTTTATAGAAACGTTTTTCTATAAAAAAAATTTTTGTCTCGAAAAATTTTCTACAGGAAATACAAATTATTATACAATTATACAAATACAAATTTTATATTTGTATTGAACAATTTTCTATAGAAAAATTTTTATATTGAAAACATTTTTATAGAAAAATTTTACTATAAAAAAATTTCATATCCAAAAACTTTCATAACGAAAAATTATCTATAGAAACATTTTATATCAAAATATTTTCTATAGAAAAAATTTAAATATCGAAAAATTTTCTATAGAAAAATTTTAATATTGAAAAACTTTCTACAGAAAAATTTTCTATATAAAAATTTTAATATCGATAAATTCTCTATAGAAAAAGTTTTAGAAAATCTTTTATATCGAAAAATATTTAAAAAAAAATTTGTTATAGAAAAGTTTTTATCGAAAAATTTTCAATGCAAAAATTGTTATATCGAAAAATTTTCTAAAAAAAAAATTGTTATATCGAATATTTTTTATATCGAAAAATTTTTATATCGAAAAATTTTCTATAGAAAAATTTTTATATCGAAAAATTTTGTATAGAAAAATTTTTATATCGAAAAATTTTCTATAGAAAAAATTTCATATCGAAAAATTAAAAAAAAAATTATATTGAAAATATTCTATAAAATAATTTTTATATCGAAAAATTTTCTATAGAAAAATTTTTATATCGAAAATTTTTTTATAGAAAAATTTTTATATCGAAAAATTTTTAGATTAAAATCATTTTAACATATAAAATTTTTTTTATAAAATATTTTTAAGTATAAGAATAGAAAATTGTTCAATATAAAAATTTTCTAAAAAAATTTTTTCGATATAAAATGTTTTTCTATATAAATATAAAAACAAATTTTTCTATAGACAAATTTTCAATATAAAATTTTTTTATAAAAAATTTTTCGATATAAAAATGTTTCTCTAAAAAAACTTTTTTTTCGATATAAAAATTTTTCTATAGAAAATTTGTCGATAAAAAATTTTTCTATAGAAAAATTTTCAATCTATTTTTTGTCCATAGAACATTTTACGATATAAAAATTTTGATATCTAAAAATTTTCTATAAAAAAATTTGATTTTTTATAGAAAAATTTTTATATCGAAAAATTTCTTATAAAAAAATTTTTATATCGAAAAATATCTTATAAAAAAGTTTTTATATCGAAAAATTTTCTATAGAAAAATTTTCTTACAATAGTACATAATTGTAATAAATTTGGGATCTTAGTGCAATACACTACAGTAAAACTTTGTAATGAAAAATTTTTATATCGAAAAATTTTCTATAGAAAAATTTTTAGATTGAAAAATTTTCTGAACAAAATTTTTCGATAAAAAAATTTTCTATACAAAATTTTTCTATAGAAAACTTTTTGATATAAAATTTTTTTATAAAAAAATTTTCGATATAAAAATGTTTCTATCGAAAACTTTTCGATATAAAAATTTTTCTATAGAAAAGTTTTTGATATAAAAATGTTTCTATAGAAAATTTTTCGCTATAAAAATTTTTCTATAGAAAATTTTTCAATATAAACATTTTTTCTATAGAAAATATTTCGATATACAATTTTTTTCTATAGAAAATATTTCTATATAAAATTTTTTTTCTAAAGAAAATTTTTCCATATAAAAATGTTTTCTATAGAAAATTTTTCTATAGACAAATTTTCAAAATAAATTTTTTTTTAAATAAAAAAATTTTTACATCGAAAAATTTTTACATCGAAAAATTTCCCATGGATTTTTTTAAACTATTCTAATCAATTAATATTTTAATTTTTAGTCAATTGCAATGCCACTGAAGAAGAAATCGAAGAATTAATTGCCAATAAAACAACTAGTCTATTTGTAGGAAATGTATGTTTTTCAAATGAAATTTCCCTTTTATCGTAGACATAAATGTTAACGTTAATATAGATTTTTCTCTTCCGATTTGTTTAAATTTGTACCGAAATAGATTTTAGAAGAAACCGAAAAGGAACGTAAGACCTTACAAGATCTAATGGATCGTTTTAATGAACTGAAGAAACTTGAGAAGTCCATCGAAGAGGTTCATGCATTATTTTTAAGGATACAATGTTTAGTCATGGAACAGGTGGGTAAATAAGTTTCGAAAATAGATGCATTTCTAATCTAAAATAGGAAAGATTTTTTTAGAAAATTGTGTTGCATACTTTTTGAAGTAACTCCATTTTGTGCGGATTTTATTTCATTCTTAATCAAATGCATCTGAATTAGATTACTTTAAATACATATAAAATTTTAAGTAAAAATGTCTTTTTCAGAGTGAGACCATCCAACGTGTTGAGTTCCATGCCCAACAGGCTACTCTGTTCGTGGACAAGGGTGCCGATGAATTGGAAAAAGCTGAGGGCTTGCATAAAAAAGCTTTAAAGGTATTTTCTTTTTAACAAAATTTTAATGTTTTAAATTTTCAAATAATTTTTGGTTAACTTTTTTTTAATTTTCAGAAAAAAGTGATGCTCATTTTAATTGCTATTGCCGTGCTATTGGTGCTAATTTTAATCGGTGTATTTTTGTGATGTATCTTTTATATTTTATTTTTAATTTAAGTTTAATTGTATTTAGATTTTAATTAAAATGTGATTGTTTTGAGAAGAATAAGTTAAAGTATTAAAGTCCAAAGAATTATTTTAAATAAATAATTTAAAATTTATATTTCAAAAATTTTTATATAGGAATAGATGTTTTGCGGAATTTACCTTTTTAACTATTTAAACAACAGAAATATCCTATTAGACTTTGGGCAAGAGCATTTGCAACTTCTAAGATTTTTTAATAACTATTTACATATTTTTTCGATATAAAATTTTTTGATAAAAAAAAAACTTTCTGTCGAAAATTTTTCGATATAAAAATTTCTCTATAGAAAATTTTTAGATATAAAAATTTTTCTATAAAAAATTTTTCGATATAAAAATTTTTCTATAGAAAATTTTTCGATATAAAAATTTTTCTATAAAAAATTTTTCGATATAAAAATTTTTCTATAGAAAATTTTTCGATATAAAAATTTTTCTATAGAAAATTTTTCGATATAAAAATTTTTCAATAGAAAATTTTTGGATATAAACATTTTTATTAATGAAAATTTTTCGATATAAAAATTTTGTCTATAGAAAATTTTTCGGTAAAAAATTTTTCTATAAAAAATTGTTCAATATAAAAATTTTTCAAATAAAAATGTTTCTATGGAAAATTTTTCGATATAAAAATTTTTCTATAGAAAATTTTTCGAAACAAAAATTTTTCTATACAAAATTTTTCGATATAAAAATTTTTCTATAGAAAATTTTTCTATACAAAATTTTTGATATAAAAATTCTTCTATAGAAAATTTTGCGATATAAAAATTCTTCTATAGAAAATTTTGCGATTTAAAAATTTTTCTGTAGAAAATTTTGCGATATAAAAATTTTTCTGTAGAAAATTTTGCGATATAAAAATTTTTCTATAGAAAACTTTTCGATGTAAAAATAATTCTATAGATAATTTTTCGATATAAACATTTTTCTATAGAAAATTTTTCTATATAAAAATTTTTATATAAACATTTTTATAGAAAAATTTTTCGATATACAAATTTTTATATAAAAAACTTTTCGATATAAAAATTTTTCTATAGAAAATTTTTCGATAAAGAAATTTTTCATATAAAAATTTTTCCATATAAAAATTTTTCAATATAAAAATTTTTCTACAGAAAATTTTTCTGTATAAAAATTTTTCAACATACAAATTTTTCTATCGAAAATTTTTCGATTTAAAAATTTTTCTATATAAAATTGTCTTTTTTTCTATGTAAAAAGTTTTTTATAGAAAATTTTTCTATAAAAAATTTTTCGATAAGAAATTTTTCGATATAAAAATTTTTCTATAAAAAATTTTTCGATATAAAAATTAAAAAAAAAATTCGATATAAAAATTTTTATATTGAAAATTTTCCGATATAAAAATTTTTCTATAGAAAATTTTTCGATACAAAAATTTTTCAATAGAAAAATTTTGTATAGAAAATTTTTCTATCAAAAAATTTTCTTCGATATTAAAACGTTTCTAAAGAAAATGTTTCAATATAAAAATTTTTCTATAGAACATTTTTCGATTAAAAAATTTTTCAATATAAAAAAATTTTTCAATATAAATTTTTTTCTATGGAAAACTTTTAGATATAAAAATTTGTTTATACTAAATTTTTCGATAAAAGGTTTTTCTTAAGGAAAAATTAAACGAAATTTTTATATTATATTTTATCAAAAATTTTTCATTAGGAAAATGTTTCTTTATAAAAATTGTCAATGAAAATTTCTCAAAGTAAATTGAAATTTCGCCTTTTTAATCACTTTAGCTACCGAATTAACAGATAAGCATTTGGGCAAGCGCATTTAGAACTTCTTTGATTTTTTAATTACTAGGTATAAGCTATGACTATTTCATAATATTTAAAACAAATCAAAAACTTAAAATCCCCTAATATGTTATTTCATAACGTAAGATCTAAAATATATGATCTTAAAAAAAAACACCAAAAAATACTCATATCTTTGCTTATTCGGATTTAAATCCCAAAGAAATTGTTTTTTTTTTAGCCACCATTCTTTTCGAGAAAAGTACCTCAAACTAGGGGGAAATCCCTTAAGTTGGTACCATATAATGTATGTAATTTAAACTAACTTAATACTTAGCTTTTAAACGATAAACAAAGAGCTTTGATCTCGAATTAAAGAGAAACTTTTTTTAAAATCTACTCTCATTAAGTGCATAAATGACTGTGTTTTATTATAATCACCAAATGACGTATGTTCCAAGCACATGGCTCTATGAAATCCCACGTACAGACATAAAATTAGTTAATATGTACTTTTTTATAAAGCCGGTCATATTAACAAAAAAAAATCTGATGAACGGAAAAACATTTACATTTTGCAATAAGTACAAATTTTAATTACATCTTGCAAAATTTCTGGATATTTTTTACGAATTTCCGGGAGCAGTCTTTATAAATAAATTGTACATGTTTTTTGTTAGTTCCGATTTTTTTTAATTTCCTTTAAACATAAGAAATTTTGAAAAATTTCCTATAAAAATAAGAAATTTTGAAAAATTTCCTATAAAAATAAGAAATTTTGAAAAATTTCCTATAAAAATAAGAAATTTTTTAAAAATTTCCTATAAAATAAGAAATTTTTGAAAAATTTCCTATAAAAATAAGAAATTTTTGAAAAATTTCCTTTAAAAATAAGAAATTTTTGAAAAATTTCCTATAAAATAAGAAGTTTTTGAAAAATTTCCAATAAAAATAAGAAATTTTTGAAAAATTTCCTGTAAAAATAAGAAATTCAATTGGTACCAAAGAAGTACCAAATATGCTTGTGGAACTTTTTTGAAATTAGGGGATAAAATGGAGTAAAAAATGGTAACGTTATAACTTTTAAAGTAATAAGTATGGAAACAAAATTTAAATTGCGTTTTGATCAGCTGAAGAAATAAGAAGACGTACATTGGTACATTGGTACTTTTTGGAAAAAAGTTCTGTTCGACAGAACCAATAATGTGTGAAAAATATTTTTGGTACTTTTTTACTTATGAACAAATGAACTTAGAGACAAAAAGTGTATCGCAATCGATTAAAAAAATGAAAGAAACTCCGAGAAAGGCTCGCTCAACCAGGTACTTAAATTTAAATTTTGCATTAAAAAAACGTAAAACATTTTTCGTTTACAAACTTTTTAAGAAGTATGCAATATCTATGTTCTTTTTATCTTTTTAAGTTAGAGATAAGATTTTTATGCAAATAAGTAAACAATCTATATTTACCTATAAAAATTGCTCTGCGATACTTTCTCACTTCTATTGTGAATGATTAAATCTTAAGGGTATTCCCAAATCGGAGCAAAGTAAACAAACGATATTTTTGCGGTTTTTTATTTTTTTGTTCAAACATACAAATTTATAATAATAACAATACAAATACAAACATAATTTCTTTTTGTTGATTTATTTATTGTATTTTATTTATTTTTTCTTAATGAGAAGAAAAATCCGTAGACGAACAGAATCAATTTAGTTGATCTCCGTCGGTGCCAAGTGAAACAACTTGGATAAGATGAAAGTCAAAGTAAAACAAATTAAGCAACAATTTTTGTTTTAAATTTAACAAATAAATAAACCATTCAAATAAACAATAAGAATAAGAACAAACACGGATTAAACAATATTGAAAGAAAGAACAAATTAATTAATTATTTAAAAAGGAAAAAATTACTTGAATGAGTCAATTAACCATAATTTAGTGATACAATAAACATATGACCAATAAACGATCAAACGTTCAAGTATTTTTAAAATTGATCTTAAAATAAAATAACAAAAAATTACAATGATTCGCGATCGTTTGCCAGAACTTAAAAAAGAGGTAACTTGAATTAAATTAAAAGTTTAATAATAAATGAAAAGAATGATATAAGAAAAAATTTAATTTAAACTTGTGTGTAGGTGGGTTGTACGTTCCACGCTTCTACAGAGTCAATAGTTCTAATTGAGCCGGAAGATGTAGAGGAATTTGTAGATCGCTCACATAGTCCAGTTATGGATGCTTTACTCAAAACGGTAAGTATCTATAAAAGAGAGTGTCAGATATAAATAAATTCACAGAGATACGCTCTATAAAAATCAACATCAGTGATAAAAAGAGAAACATACAAATTCTTGTGAGAGACAAAAACATTTTCTCAATTATAGTAAAAAGA
Organism: Stomorhina lunata; assembly: GCA_933228675.1. Taxonomy (NCBI): domain Eukaryota; kingdom Metazoa; phylum Arthropoda; class Insecta; order Diptera; family Rhiniidae; genus Stomorhina; species Stomorhina lunata. Next base: position 118,764,635 of record OW121743.1, on the reverse strand, counting down.
GAAAAGGGAGAGCTAAAGTTTGTAAAAGCAATAGAAATTAGCAAATTAACACTAAAAAGCAAAAAGATCATTTCAATAGTATTAAACAAATTAAAAGCATTTATGGCAATTGTTGATGAGAATCTGCCTCAGCAGGTGTCTCTGCTGCCTATAACATCTTGTTTTCTTTATTAGTTTTGTCAATTATTTAAACATCTATCGAAAATCTGTCAAATCGTGTGTATTATTTTAACATTACTATAAACAAATTTTCTCATTGCATGTTTTTCCATTTCGAAACTGGTATTTAAAAAATTTAAACTTCCTTGTCCTCACGAAATACATATAAAGAATGTAAGCTAAACATTTTTTCGCAAGCGGAAATACTTTTGGGCTATTTTTTTTTTCTATCCAAATATTTCCTATGCTCTTAACAGTTTTATTACGACTTTTCAAATAATAACACTGTGCTAGTTGAAAATACCGACAAAAGGGAGACCTAGTGGGTAAAGATGATTCGAGTACGCCAAATTCAATGGTGCTAACCATTTTTTAGGTTAGCTCTATTTTTCGAGATATAGCGTTATTAAAAAACTGGAAAAGGTTGTGCGATAAATATTCTCGTAACTCGAACTAAGTTAAAAAATCAAAATTCGGCAACCAAATTATCTTTCGTTTTGGAAATAAATTTTTTTGTTTAAAAAAAAAATTATTTTTGAAAATTTAAATTTCTGTGATTTTTTCAAAAAAAATATTTTTTTTGCAAAAAAAAACAAATATTTTGAAAACGACTCGACTCGGATTAAAAAAATAATTAGTGTTCATGAAAGATAATTTGGTTGCCGAATTTAAATTTTTTACTTAGTTCAAGAAAATAAAAAAAATTTTCGAGTTACGTGAGTATAAGCTAACCTAATGAGCTAATCTAAAAAAACGGTTAGCGTCATTGAATTCAGCGTTATCGATTTATTTTTACCCACTATGTCACCCTTTTGTCGGTAAAAAAAAGTTGTCAAAATCGAGCACAGTGTAATAAATGTAAGGTCAATAAGATAATAAGTGTTATAAGTGCTATAGTAGGTTAAGTCGACTATTTGATACCCTTTACCTCTGTAGTCTGATATGGGAGCTAGGTTCAAACAATTACATATTACACTAATTCACAGCATTTTTCTGTTTTTTTTTTACATTAGAAACTGGTACACTATTTTCAGGTTAATTTAAAAAATTTTTTTTTTAATTTTTTGAGAATTTTGTTTAACAAATATAACAAATTAATAATTTTCTCGTCGCTGTGCTAAAATACACAAATTTAAGAACACAAGTCAAAAAAGTTGATTCCGATGTCTTAAACAGTATCGCCATATCTACGACTAGAACTAGAAAATTTTATTTTTTTTGTCATACTTTGAGTATAGCTTGTTATACCCTTCACCACCATAGGTGGAAAGGGTATTATAAGTTTGTGCTGATGTATGTAACGCATAGAAATATTTGTCTTAGACCCAATTTTTCGTGTACCAATAGGCTTAGAATTACTTCCTGAGTCGATTTAGCGATGTCAGTCCGTCTGTCTGGCTGGACCCCATTGTAAACCATGTAATCAAAGTACAGGTCGCAATTCTAAAGATAATTTGATTAAATTTGGCACAGATCATTTTTTGTGGCTATTGAAATTCGTCAAAATCGGTCCATTATTTATGGTACCTCTAATAGGTCCCACTTCCCGGAATTGATATTTTGGCCACGAAAATCAATACTTTTTCATGAAATTCAAAACATATACTGCTTATATAAACCAAAATTACTGTACTATATTTCGTTGAAATCGGTTCACATTTGACCATAGCTCCCATACAAACTCTTCTGTCAAAACGCACTAAATGAGACAAAAATCAGTAAAACGCTTGTAAATCTGAAGATAATGATTTGCATATATAATTTTTGTAAAAACTGTAATTAATTTTCCAAATTTCTAGATAATCGGTCCACATTTGACCCTAGCTGTCATAAGTCCAAATGACGGAAACAGCTTAAATATATAAGTTTTGAGAAAATGTTTGTATGAAGGCAAAATTTAGCAAATTTTTGTCTTTTACAGGAAAACGAGTATCTTTGACCTTAGTGGTGAAGGGTATCGTATAGTAGGGCTTGACCGACTATGGCACTTTCTTACTTGTTTTTTCTTGAAAATCTTTATTGTCGATAAGAGAAAAAATACTTCCCATACAAATGGGTCCAGTAAACTTAATTACGTTTCGGCTCGATCAGACAAATTTTAAAGTCTTTATGATAGATTTGTTGGTGATTTCATTGTATTTATTAAACACAAATATAAAGTCCACTAAATGAAATAGAATGGCATCACTAACTCACTTTATTAAAAAAAGGAATTGTTTCGTTTTGGTATGGATGCCTACAACTAGATTTGTTTAATAAAATTGTCGATAGCTGTTCAAATATTTATAAATATCAAATACAAAAATTTGGAGTATCTACGAAACCATTGAGCGGAATAACAAGATTGCCACAGTTCACAGATTATATTAACGTAGGGTTCAGTGATCGATATGAATCATTTTTGTTGCATATTTAAGCCTAAATATTCGATTTCATAATTAATTAATATTGCGATATCGAATTTTTTATATAATCGACTTAAAACAAAACGTTTAACATAAAATGCACATACACTACTCGTCATTTGAATAGCACACCGAAAATATTTTCTTGTCATAAGTAGTTAGTAGTATATAATGTTAGTCTAACTTAGTATTTATACCTTTCACCCACCTATGGTGGGTTTGTGATGATGAATGTAATGCATAGAAATATTGGTCTAATACCCATCTTATATCGAAGTTTACTTAGAATCACTCCCTGAGTCGATTTAATACAGGTCACAATATTTATTATAATTTGTTGATATTTGACACAGGCATTGATATTGAAACTGGTCAAAATCAGTCTAATATTTCGGATAACTCCCAAGAATTGAGATTTCGGTCTGACTAAAAATATTGCTTATATAATATCTATGGCTTGATGCTAAAAGGGCCAATGTCAATTTTTTCCTGTTTCGAGTTAACCATTGCATTCGATCCCCAAATAAAATAGGGTAATTTTTTGGCTCCAACAGCTAATCTCCAACTTTTACCCTGAATAGATTTTTTAGGGTTTTTCTAGCAATGTTACTATAAATTTGTATGAAAAATAAAAACTCTAAATCAAATTTTCTCGAAAAAATTTTTTTTTGACATTGGCCTTTTAGCAACAAGCCACAGATATTATACATATGTATATAGAAAGATCGCTGTATCAAATTTTGTTGAAATCGATCAATTTTTGACCATAGCTCCCAAAAATTACTTAAGTGTGATGAAATTTAGAAAATCTTAGCTCTGGTATGTTTTTTTGTTGCACTCATTAAGCCCCCATAAGATTTGAAAGGGACACAAGAAGATTTATTGAGCGCACAAAGTATGTGCTATTCAAGTGACGAGGAGTGTAAATACATAATATTGATACTTTTTGTTTACAATAAATTTTTTAATATAATTTTTTTTTTGCAGTACAACGAACTACTGTGTGAGTTTGATAGAATATTGGCCAATATAGAAACAATGAGAGTCATGACCCAGGCTAAAAACGCTAAAACATTCAATGGTAGGTTTAACTTATTTCACTCATTTTAAAGATACAAAAATCAGTAAAAGTAATAATAATTTTTATTTATGGTTTTGTTCTAGCAAATAAATAATTTAATATGATTTTTCACAAAACAAGTCAATTTTAATAATGTATTTTTTTTCAAAATTCTCATGATTCAATTTTACTTACGAGTAGTTACTACTACTACTAACTGCAGTTGTATACGTGATTGTTTCAATTTAATTTCAATCATTATTGTTATATTTCTATTTTTATCATACTTTTTACAAATTTCTAATAACATTGCATTTAATTATATTTTTTTTATTTATTTATTTCCAGATAGAGACTTTTATAAATTACGTCAAAATACCTTACAAATTGGTAATAATGTAATGACTAAATTTCAAACAATTGAGACAACGCTGCCATCAGAAAATGACTTCACAACACTGGCCCGCATGAAGCGGACTCTGTATTATGGTCTATTTCAGCACTACAATATAATTTGGAGTAAAAATGATGAATTCTTTCATGAATATGAGAATAAGCTAAAGAAAAATCTACAAATGCAATCAAAAATATGTAAGTCTCTTGACTTTTTAAAAATAACACACTGATACATTTTGATGAAAAAGAAATACACTTTTAAGGAAACCTATATCAAACGATAGGCCTTATTGAGTGTATCAGTTTGTCATTTTTAGAAATTTCGATATACCCTCAAAATCGAAAGTTATCGATAAAAAACGATTTTTTTGGTCTTCTCGGACAAAAATAGGCCTAGCTAAGTCATTTGTTTATCGATTTGAAATTTTAAATACGGTTTGAGACAGACAAGACATCAGGCTTTCTTCTTGTTAAAAAAGATTTTTTATTTCATCAAATTATCACAAAAATATTTTCAAACAAATTTAAATTTTTATTTTTTTTCCGATTTTTTCACATTGGGACGCCGTTTTCCGCAATATTTTGTTAGGAATGCCAAACTTTTTTATATTTACTTGAAAAGTGCATTAAATATTTTGTGAACCTAGATTATTTAAATTTAAATTAACAGCGAATTAAAAAAAATATAAGTTTTTTTTGTAAAAGGGCCAGTTTAATTAACGTACAATATACGTATAAGTACTTATATTTATACGCACTTATGAATGAAGTTAAATTTTGACCTATAAGGTTAACTTTTTGACAAACTCTGAATGTTAATTTGTAATTTAGACCCAATTTGCTTTCCATCAACAAATACCATAAAATCAAATAGATGTCTTCAAGGACCCAAAATTTCTATGAAAATTTCCGATAACTCAAAAAATCCTTAGCCTACTTATACGCTACTTACGTAGATAGAAAGCTAATTGAGTCTACATTTTGAATTAATATTTACACTTTGTTAAAATGTTTACTAAAAAAGTTAAATTTTGCAAGAACTAAAAAATTGGCCATATTTTTTCTTATAAACGCAATTTTCAACTTCATGGCCTGGGCCTAGTCCGATTTGGCTTAAATTTTGTTATTTGAAGTTTCTCACCGAATGCCATAATAATCCGACCGCCATTTCTCTACTTTCGAAAAAAGTTGAAAAAACACTCTAACGTAGTATTGTATAGAAAATTTTCTAATATTTATACAAATAATACTGAATTCACCTTTTTTACTAAAATTGTTATATCTCTGTTAATATGTTTCCGATTTTAATTAAAGTACTCTTGTTTTACAAAATGGTAACCATGATTTTTTTTAAGTCAAAATATATTAGGTCTTCTGATAAATTTTACGAAAAAAAAGCTTCCGAAGTTGAAAAAATCGAAAAAAAAATAAAATTTTAACTTCTGCGGAAAATATTTTTATGATAAGTTGGTTAATAAAATGTCTTTACGAAGTGAAAGCCTATTTTGTTTTCTGTCGAAACACATTTTAAAATTTAAAATCGATGTAAAAATGACTCAGTTAAACCTTCTTTTCTCCGCTAAGTCCAAAAAAATCGTTTTTTATCGATAAATTTCGATTTTGAGGGTATATCGAAAATTTAAAAAATGGTAAAATGATCTTCTAACCGAGTTCTACTGGTTGAGCTTGGTTTCGTTCCGAGTGTATTTTCACTGTATCAGAGTGTAATTTATAAATAAAATTATTCTAAATGTTTCTTACCCTTTCAGTGAATTATGACTTAAGTGAGGAGGAAATAGAAACCCTAGTAGCTCATAAACAAACTACTCTTTATACAGGAAATGTAAGTAAATAGTGATATAACGTAATAAAATATTTTTAAGGAGATGCAAAAAAGTGTTAAATATCTAAAATCCTTTAATAGAAGTCAATATTTCCTCTACAATATATTTAAGCCAATAACTGCCTTAATAGATTTCTTCTCTCTGATTTTATTACAAGAGATGTTCTTTTATAAAAAAAAATAAAAAGTGTTAAAAAAATTGTTCATAGGCGGTATTGAATATAGGCTCACGATATGTTAATAAAGAATGACAAACGTCTCAAAATATTATAGTAAAAGTCGAATTAACCCTCCGAAATCCCTTATACCCTTATACTACATACCAACTACCTAGCCAAACAAGCTCCGAACCTTTACAAACTTATGCTGCAAAGTTCGTCTTGAACAGATCATTTCACATTCATCATCAAAATTGAGCGTATTTTGGTTGTACATGTTTTTTTATGGACAGACAGACATCTTTCAATCCACGGTCTGAATCGATCGGATGTCTGACCTATATTTCAGTGGGTTGACTTCCATACAAAATTTCTAAAGAAAATTTTTTGCTTAAAAAAAGTTTCTATTGAAATTATTTCGTTATAAAAAGTTTCTATAAACAATTTTTTGTTTAAAAAAGTTTCTATAGAAAATTTTTCGACATAACAATTTTCCTCTACAAAATTTTTCGATAAAAAAAATTTTTTATACAAAATTTTTCAATATAAACATTTTTCTACAGAAAATTTGTCGATATAAAAATTTTTCCATAGAAAATTTTTTGATATAAATTTTTTCTATAGAAAATTTTTTTATAAAAAAATTTCTCTATAGAAAAATTTTCCATATACAAATGTTTCTATACAAAATTGTTCGATATAAAAACTTTTCTATACAAAAATTTTTCAATAGAAAATTTTTTTATGTAAAAATTTTTCTACAGAAAATTTTTCTATAGAAAATTTTTCGATATTAAAATTGTTTTATAGAAAATTTTTCGATATTAAAATTTTTCTATACAAAATTTTTTGATATAAAAATTTTCTGAAGATAAATTTTCGATATAAAAATGTTTCTTTAGAAAATTCTTTGATACAAATTTTTCGATATAAAAATTTGTCTATAGAAAATTTTTCGATAAAAAATTTTTCTATATTTTGATATAAAAGTTTTTCTATAGAAAATTTTTCGATACAAACATTTTTCTATAGAAAATTTTTCGATATTAAAATTTCTTTATAGAAAATTTTTCGATATTAAAATTTTCTATAGAAAACTTTTCGTTATAAAAATTTTTCGATAAAAAAAATTTTCTATAGAAAATTTTTCGATATAAAAATGTTTCTATAGAAAATTTTTCGATATTAAAATTTTTCGATATAAACATTTTTCTTTAGAAAATTTTTTGATATAAAAATTTTATATAAAAATTTTTCTATAGAAAATTTTTCGATATAAACATTTTTCTATCGAAAATTTTTCGATATAAAAATTTTTCTATAGAAAATTTTTTGATATTAAAATTTTTTTATAGAAAATTTTTCGATATTAAAATTTTTTATAGAAAATTTTTCGATATTAAGATTTTTTTATAGAAAATTTTTCGATATTAAGATTTTTCTATACAAAATTTTTTGATATACAAATTTTTCTAAAGATAATTTTTCGATATAAATTTTTTTTTTGCAGAAAATTTGTCAATATAAAAATTTTTCTATAGAAAATTTTTTGATGTAAAAATTTTTCTAAGAAAATTTTTTGATGTAAAAATTTTTCTTTAGAAAATCCTTTGATATAATTTTTTCTATAGAAAATTTTTCGATATATAATAAAAAACTTTTCGATATATAAAAATTTTTCAATAGAAAACTTTTCGATATATAAAATTTTTTCTATAGAAAATTTTCGATATAAAAATTTTGCAATAGAAAACTTTTCGATGTATAAAAATGTTTCTATAGAAAATTTTCGATATAAAAATTTTTCTATAGAAAATAATTCGATATAAACATTTTTCTATAGAAAATTTTTCGATATAAACATTTTTCTACAGAAAATTTAGGTATACAATTTTCGGAATAAAATTTTTCATATAAACATTTTTCTGTATAAAATTTTTCGATATAAAAATTTTTCTATACAAAATTTTTTGATAGAAAATTTTTTTGAAATAAAAATTTTTCTATACAAAAGTTTCGACATAAAAATTTTTTTACTGCAAATTTTTCAATATAAAAATTTTTCTGTAGAACATTTTCTATAGAAAATTTTTCTTTATATATTTTTTATTTTTCTTTTTATGCTATAAAATATTTTTATATAAAATTTGTTTAAACCCTTTTTAGATTCTCGAAACCGAACAGGCCCGCAAAACATTACAAGCTCTCAAGGATCGTTTAGGAGAATTGCAAAAACTAGAAAAATCAATTGAAGAAGTTCATAGCTTATTCATACGCCTACAAACTCTAGTTGTGGATCAGGTAAATTAAACAAATTCGGAAAATTTTCGTAATTAGTAATAAATTTTTTAAATTTCAGAGTATTATTATGCAAAGCATCGAAAAGCATTTCCATGATGCTCGAAACTATGTGGAAGAAGGAACCAAAGATATAAAAGAAGCCACAAATCTTAAAAAGAAAAATCATAAAGTGTGTACTATATCTTGAAATTTTAGATTCATCTCCGAAAACAAAATCACTCATAACAATTTCATTTGACCTTCACTTTCAGAGCAAGCTAACTTTTATTATAGTGGCCATAACTGCAGTATCGTTATTTTTAATTGTTGCCCTATTAACACTTTGAGTAACGGACTCATTTGGAATACTTAAGTAGAGAACACAAGTCTTTTCCTTTTTTGATTCGAAAACAAATGTGGTGCTAAATTTCATTAACAATTAGATAATAGACCATATTATGGCGAGTAAAAAAGTAATTATGCTGCAATGATGTAATACAAATAGTCAACTAAAATACAAAAGGGGTTAACTGACAAAAATTTTAAAACGTATTTCAGTTTGTAAAGATTTGTTAGATGGTATATACTTTGGTTTTTTTAACACAACTTGAAATCAAAGTTTGATCATGTTAAAATATTAATTTTTACTTTTTGTCAGTTACGCCATTTTGAATTTTAGGTGAGCAAATATTTCTTATTCTAGTATGTATTCAAAGAATTTATTAGTAAGTAGTTTGATTTGTAAAAATTATTAAATTGTTTGTTACAATAACTATTTTAAGTAATCATTTAAACAAAGAATAGTTCCTATGAATAGAATGTCTTTGTCGCAAATATGCACATATCGCTCGTTAAATTCAACATTGTCATAACTCAAAATCTATCTATCTAAGATATAAGAAACTAAACATATTTAATCCTTTAATTCCATGTGATTTTTTTTTTTAATTCCTTAAAAATTTAGCTAAGACTATAAAATTGTGAAAAAAAATATTTTTTTTTATTAATAATTTTTAGTTATGACGATTTTGCAAGTAATGGGCGTTATTATAAAATATAAGTATTTATTATTTTGTATTGAATAAAAAACATTTTTATAGAATATTTAACCATCTATGCGCTTTTCTCTAACCAATTAATATAAGGGTAGGTCAATTAGACTTTTCTTCTGGTTAATTTTGGAAATTTTTTAATATTTTCTTATTTTATAGGAAATTTTTCAAAAATGTTTTATTTTTATAGGAAATATTTAAAAATTTCTAATTTGTTTTGGAATTTTATCAAAAATTTCTTATTTTTATAGGAAATTTTTCAAAAATTTTTTTTATTTTTATAGGAATTTTTTCAAAAATTCATTTTTATATGAAGTTTTTCAAAATTTTCTTATTTTTATAGGAAATTTTTCAAAAATTTCTTATTTTTATAGGAAATTTTTAAAAATTTCTTATTTTTATAGAAAATTTTTAAAAATTTCTTATTTTTATAGAAAAATTTTCAAAATTTTTTTTATTCTTATAGAAAAATTTCAATTTTTTTTTATTTTTATAGGAAATATTTAAAAATTCCTTATTTGTTATTTTATCAAAAATTGGAATTTTATCAAAAATTTCTTATTTTTATCGGAAATTTTTCAATTAATTTTTACTTTTATAGGAATTTTTCCAAAAATTAATTTTTATAGGAAAATTTTCAAACATTTCTTATTTTTATAGAAAATTTTTCAAAAATTTTTAATTTTTATAGAAAATTATTCATTCATATTTTTATAGGACATTTTTAAAAAATTTATAGGAAATCTAAAAAAAAATTTTCTTATTTTTATAAAAAAAAAATTTCAGAAATTTATTATTTTTATAGGAATTTTTCAAAAATTTCTTATTTTTATAGGAATTTTTTCAAAAATTTCTTATGTTTATAGGAAATTTTTAAAAGTTTCTAATTTTTATAGAAAATTTTTCAAAAAATTTCTTAGTTTTAAGAAAATTATTCAAAAAGTTATTATTTTTATTGGAAATTTTTCAAAAATTTCTTATTTTTATAGGAAATTTTTCAAAAAGTTCTTATTATTATTGGAAAGTTTTCAAAAATTTCTTATTTTTATAGGAAATTTCTCAAAAAATTCTTATTTTTATAGGAAATTTTTCAAAAAATTCTTATTTTTTATAGGAAATTTTTCAAAAATTTCTTATTTTTATAGGAAATTTTTCAGAAATTTCTTCTTTTTATAGGAAATTTTTCAAAAATTTCTTCTTTTTATAGGAAATTTTTAAAAAATTTCTTCTTTTTATAGGAAATTTTTCAAAAATTTCTTATTTTTATTAGAAAATTTTCAAAAATTTCTTATTTTTATTAGAAATTTTTCAAAAATTTCTTATTAGAAGTTTTTCAAAAATTTCTTATTTTTATTAAAAATTTTTCTTAAATTTCTTATTTCTATAGGAAATTTTTAAAAAAATTTCTTATTTTTACAGGAAATTTTTCAAAAATTTTATAGTTTTATAGGCAATTTTTCGAAAATTTCTTATTTTTATAGGAAATTTTTTAAAAATTTCATATTTTGATAGGAAGTTTTTCAAAAATTTCATATTTTTATAGGAAATTTTTCAAAATTTCATATTTTTATAGGAAATTATTCAAAAATTTCTTATTTTTATAGGAAATTATTCAAAAATTTCTTATTTTTATAGGAAATTTTCAAACAGGTCATATCGCCTATGTCTTCAAAGAAAAAAGGACCTTGATTTAGTGCCTATTTGTATGTCTATCAGATCGCCTAGGTCTCCAAAGAACTATGAACTCAGATTTAGACCCCTTCTGTACACTATTACAATATCCTGTATGAAGCACATAAGAAATAATACACCGGGTCTTGATAATGGTTGCAAGTTTAGAGAACTTTCCTATCTAAAAGGGCAACATTTGTCTAGAATTAGTACTTCCTCGGACAAACGCCCACCTTATCATATGTATATTAAATTGTGTAATCTCTCTGGCAGTAAGAGTTGCAAGTGGATAAAAGAATGCAACAGATTTTAGTTTGGTCATGACGGACACAAGTAAGCCTACACTGTTTCGTATTTAGACGCAAATTTGGTAACAACTGGTTCACATTTAACCCTAGATCCCATCTTAGAATCTCTGAAGAAAATGACATAAATTTACTATAATTTCAAAATTAAAAAAAAAAAAGTTGTTCCATATTTAACCCTTGTAGTGAAGAGTATCAACTAGCCGGACTTGACCGACTTAAGTATTTTGTTACCTGTTTTATGATCGATTTTTGAAAATAACTGTATTTCCTTCATCTCTTATAGTTTTTGAGAAAACTTTTTTAAAAAAATTAGATAAATAAAAGAAATAAAAAAGAAATCATTATTTTGTGTATAATTCTAGAAACAGATAAAAAGGTCACTACTCGCAATATCTTTAAATATATTCTTGTTTTACATAATATACATTTCTTCTGAATTATTTATAAACTAATTGCGGTTTTGACTTAATACAAGATTCTTGACTGAAAGAAAATTAATTAGTATTAATTTAACTATAGCAGAATAAAGAACAAATATAAAGCTAAATAAAATTTAAAAAATGCTACAAATCAAAGACCGTTTACCTGATCTCAAGAAAGTAAGTTTTTAAACCCTAAAAAGCTAACATTATTTAATTATACGTTTAAGCTAACACGACGTAAAATTTAGAATACATAGAATTTTTCCTGAATTGCTTAAATTGTTGTGGTAAAATCTTAATTTTTTTTTTCTGTCTATTATTAAATTGTAAATAAATCTGTCTCATATTAAATTCATACAAATTAAAATTTCAAATACCCTCGAAATTACCAGACCCAGTACATTTACCGCCTTCTGGATGCTCAAATTTTTAAAAAATTTCTTATTTTTATAGGATTTTTTTTTATTTTTACAGGAATCTTTTCAAAAATTTCTTATCTTTGTAGAAAATTTTTTAAAAATTTCTTATTTTTCAAAAATTATGTATTTCCTATTTTTGTAGAAAATATTTCAAAAATTTATAATTTTTATAGGAAATTTTTCAAAGTTTTTATATTTTTATAACAAATTTTTCAAAAACTTGTTATTTTTATATGAAATTTTTCAAAAATTTCTTATTTTTATAGAAAATGTTTCAAAAATTTCTTATTTTTATAGGAAATTTTACAAAATTTTCTCATTTTTATAGGAAATTTTTCAAAAATTTCTTATTTTTATAGGAAATTTTTCAAAAATTTCTTATTTTTATAGGAAATTTTTCAAAAATTTCTTATTTTTATAGGAAATTTTTCAAAAATTTCTTATTTTTATAGGAAATTTTTCAAAAATTTCTTATTTTTATAGGAAATTTTTCAAAAATTTCTTATTTTTATAGGAAATTTTTCAAAAATTTCATCAAAAATTTTTCAAAATTTTGGACCCGCAAAAAGAAAATATTGAAATTCTCTTGGAAACATGTGTAGATCAAGAACATTGTTGTAGGATATCCAATGATCGGTCGTTACCAACTGTACTTTATACTTATTAAAATAAATGTGAATAACTAAAATAAATTTTCAGAAAATAGAAATTCATAATTCATCAGATGATATAAGAAGTTATGAAGTGCTCGAAGAAGATGATATCTTGGACTCAAATTATAATCCATATAATGGACCGATTGGAAATTTATTAAAAAGGGTAAGATTTAAAAAATTTCAATGTTAATTTTTTTCTATAAAAGAATTTTTTTGATATACCAATTTTTTTTTTTAAAGAAAAATGTTGATTTTGTTTCTATAGTTTTTCGGTAGAAAGTTTCTCTATAGAAAAAATTTTAATAAAAAGTTTTTCTATAGGAAAAATGTTGTCATAAAATAAATCTATTAATGAAAAATCGCGATTTAGAACTTATTTTGATAATCATTTTTTTTATTTTAGTATTTATACATTAATGAACGTTTAAATGAGATCGAAAATCATATGCAAAAAATGAAATCCATGACAACTGCAGAAAATATAAATAATTTCGATCGTGAGTACAAAAAAAAAATTATTCTTATTAAAAATTGATAATAAATTTTGATATTTTTTAGAAAAAGATTTCAATAAAATACGAGCTGAAAGCATTAAAATTGGTAACGATGTTATCAAGAAATTTAAGAAACTCGAAAGTAAATTACCTAATAAAGATGAGGATCATAGCGCCTTGGGGCGCATGAAACGTTTACTATATTTTGGATTTTTCCAACGATATATTATCATATGGACCAAAAATGAGAATTTTCTCTTAGATTTTGAGCAGAAATTGAGAAAGAAGTTAAAACTTCAATCACAAATTTGTAAGTAAAAATATTTGTTTAAAAATATTCAAAATAAATAAATAATTAGGAATGAAATTCTTTAGTAAACTCCAACTTATCAGATGAGGATCTTGAAACTATGATCGAAAATAAAAATACCAGTTTGTTTACTTCAAATGTATGTTGTTACTTTAGTATTTTGAGAATAATTTCTTAAAATATATATTTTAAAATATTTTCAGATCCTACAAGAAGCCGAAGTTGAGCGCAAAATTGTACAAGAAATGCAGGATCGTTTTGAGGATCTAAAAAAACTTGAAAAGTCTATATCAGAAGTTCATAATTTATTTATAAATCTACAAAATTTAGTAGTAGAACAGGGCAATACAATACAATGCATTGAGACCCATTTTGATGCCACCCGTGATTATGTGGAGCAAGCTAAAAAACATATCGAAATTGTGGAACAGATTAAAAAGCAAGGGTGCTGCAGTTTTAGATGCTTCTTTTAAATTTTGAATATAAATTAATTTTTACTACTAATACTTTAATTTTAAGATATACCGAATACCGTTAATAGTTGCATATACAGCTCAGATATCGGTCGTATACAAAAAATCGATTCAATAAATTGCGTAATATTTCAAGCAAATATTCTCTCCTTTTGCATGAAGGACCAGCAATCAGAAACTATTAAAATTCATTAAATTTAACAAATTTAAAAATTTTTCTATCTTTATAGAAATTTTTCAAAAATTTCTTATTTTTTTAGGAAATTGTTCAAAAATTTCTTATTTTTATAGGAAATTGTTCAAAAAAATCTTATTTTTATAGGAATATTTTCAAAAATTTCTTATTTTTACATTAAATTTTTCAAAATTTTTTTTATTATTAAAATTTTCAAAATTTTCTTATATTTATAGGAAATTTTTCAAAAAAATCTTTTCATTATAAGAAATTTTTCAAAAAATTTCTATTTTTATAGGAAATTTTTCAAAAATTTCTTATTTTTATAGGAAATTTTTCAAAAATTTCTTATTTTTATAGGAAATTTTTCAAAAATTTCTTACTTTATAGGAAATTTTTCAAAAATTGCATATTTGTATAGGAAATTTTTCAAAATTGCATATTTTTATAGGAAATTTTTTAAAAATTTCTTATTTTTATAGTAATTTTTTTTTTAAATTTCTTATTTTTATAGTATTTTTTTTGTAAATTTCTTATTTTTATACCAAATTTTTCAAAAATTTCTTATTTTATAGGAAATTTTTCAAAAATTTCTTATTTTTAAAGGAAATTTTAAAATATTTCTAATTTTTAAAGAAAATTTTTCAAAAAAATTTTATTTTTGTAGGAAATTTTTTTTAAATTTTTTTATTTTGCAGAAAATTTTTTAGAAAATTCTTATTTTTATGAATTACGCGAATAAACTCAACAAGTAGACATAATCATGAATAGATATTGTATAGAAGAAATTTTCGAGATAAGATTTTTTCTATTGACAAAAATTTCTATAAGATTTTTTCTATAGAAAGATAGAAGTATTTTTCTATAAAAAAAATTTGCGGTATAAGATTTTTTCTATAGAAAAAAATTTTAGCATAAGATTTTTTCTGTAGAAAAAATTTTCGGTATAAGATTTTTTCTATAGAAAAAAAATTCGGTATAAGATTTTTTCTATTTTTTCTATCTAAATTGTTTATTTTTACTTTAATTAATTTAGATTTTTGGGAAATTACGCTTAACTTATTTTAATACTCACAGTTTTATGGTTATGTCGTTTATTTTTTTATAATTTTTTTCAAAATAATAAATTAAAATTTTTTATAAAAAAATGATTTTTATACTTTAAAGAGGAAAAAAATCAGAATCCGTTAAACATATAAACAAATTTTTAAAGGGACTTTATGAAAATTTAAATGACTATTCTATTGTGTGACTTTCAATTAAATCGAACAACCCGTTCCAAAGTTATAAAGCAATAGAGGGACAAGGCTTTTCAAAGATATCAAGTTTTGCAACAAAAATTAAAATTTTCTTTATCTTCAAATTATAGGTCTAACCGGATAAGAACAAATTTAGTATAGTCCAGCAAAGCGGAAGGGACCAGATAGTTTATAAAATGTTTTTCTTTTTTTTATTGGCCTAAAAGTTGTTTCCCATAGAGAAACAAAACGGAATGATGAACTTTAATTGATCTGGCAAACCCCGTTTCATTTTATTTCATCTGGCATTCCTTTGTCAAGTAAATACAACAAAACAAATCTTAACTGAATTAAAGTGGACAATAAATAAATAAATAAGAACGCATAACTTTACATTTGATTATAAATAAAGCAAATTGTAATAACTTTTTCCTATATTTTTTATAATAAAATATAAACAAATCGTCAGCTTTAAGTGTGAAATTATGTAAAATTCATGGAGTGCTAAAATTTGAAACGAAGAAATGCAGGAAAATTCGTAATAAATATTTGACAGCCATCTTGGTAATTTGTCGTCTTTTTAATTGGAGGAGGTCTGTGAAAATATTTAATTAAAAGGCCTTCTAATTGCAATAAAATGAAATTTTCAAGGTTTTTTGAAGTAAAGGATCTTTGAACTAAGAAACAATTAACCATATTCGTGAATCCACTATAAAAATTGTGTAATAAATCACAAATGGATAAAGGTCAATTGCCTTTAGAAAAATTTTTAATACAGCAGCCAATGAAGAATACAGTCAATGACCAATTTATTAAAGATGACGTTGCTGCAGCTGCCTCGGGAAAGAAGGAAAAATCGGGTATTAACACTTTAAGTGAAACTTTAGGAGCCCAAAACTCAAACAACGCCATAACACAACCCAGCAAAACAGTTTCGCGTGGCAAAGATTTGGCGTTAAGCGAAAAAAAGCTCGATGTCAAAAATATTCAAGAGGTGGGTACAGTTTTTTTTATTCAAATTAATTTTCCTAATTGGCTTTCTCTTTGCAAATTGTGTTTATTATTTTTGCAGTCTGACACAGAGGAATTATTGGGTTCTGTTACCACCTACAATTGTCATGGCACGCGCACTAGCGCTCGTGTTATACAAAAAATGCGCCAAGATCAACAGACACGCCCCATAACCCCACCGCCTTCTGAACGTGATAGTGGACGCAAGGAAGAACGTTCTAATTCTCAAAAAACCCCCTCCCAGGTACGTGCCAATCGTCCCACCTGGTCAAATGTGGAACGTAATCATTTCTTTGATGCTCTCAATGAGTTTGGCAAAGATTTTGAAGCCATTGGCAATTTTATCAATACGAAATTGAAACGTCGCAGTCCCGCTACAGATGTCTCGTTTAAGTCAAAGGATCAAGTCCGTCAGCATTATTATCAAACTTATCATAAAATCTGCAAATATATACGATTTTCAGAGGGTAAGTTAAATTATTATTTCTAAATTATTGGTATAAAAAGACGATTATTTGTTGATAAGTCAAGTAAAGCTAAAATATAGCAATCTTAAAATTCTTAAAAATACAGAAATTTATTGAAATAATGCATTGTACAACTACACTAGGTAAAATCACTAGGGAGAGTTGTTAATATTTTAGACCCTGTTATGAATTTCGAAGAAATTCTGTGACATGGCTGAAACTATCAGCCATGTCACAGAACAAAATTTCGTCGGAAGTGGAATGAATTCCGTATTTTGCTTCTATAGAAAAAGTAAAACGAAATTTTTTTCGGAATGAAACCACTTCCTAATTTCAACAATTTCTTTAATTATTCAGTGTTAGTTGTTGAAGCAAAGATAAGTTACTGATTTCAATTAAATTCAATCGTGTTTTCGAATATTTTAGAGCATTTAAAATTTTTCGGAATCTATAGAACCTAAAACCATTTTGATCGGAATTAATCTACGGAATTATTTCAATTCCGAACGGAATTTGTGACATGCCTGTGTAATCTTGGTCGTCATTTTGAGCTGATAATAAATTTTTTGTACGTCGTCCTTCAAAGTTGCGAAAGTCACTCCGTTAGTATGCATCGATATAATTTTCTCCAAGACTTGAGTAGCAATAATGGGGAAGTTTTGATTTCGAAAAATTTTATGCACTTAATTGATATAACAATTTGTTATTTTGTTTGCAAAATATCGAGAAAATCGAAAACGACGTAAAGATAGAAAATGTGTTTTTTTAGGAGCAGATAAAAAGTTATTTTTTTTTAATTTGAAAGAAGGTTTAGATAAGCCACAAAACTAAGTTGACACGTATTTGGTTCCTGTTAGAAAATACTAGGAAAAATACATGCTTGTATTATATAAGTTCTAGGGTAAACAAATAAAACTTAATATTACTCTAAATTCTTTCCTAACAGAGGTTCGCAAGCCAATTCAAGAATTGTATGCTCTTATTAATTATGGTGAAATGAGACGAAAATTACAATTTGTAACGGATAAACATTTTATGAAACTACGAAATCTTATCTATCATGGACACATATCTGTACGTTGTAAAGGCAAAAATATACGCATTAAAACACCATCCTGTAAAGCTTTGAGACGGCTAAATCAGTTAGATGGTGAGTAAATTTTATAACATTTAGATATAAATATTTAAATGCTTTTATTTTGTTAAGCAGACACCCTTGAGGATATACGTCTACCTTCAAAAATAGAAGTGATTATTAGCCCCGCTAATATGGAAGCATTTGGACGTGTCCAAGCCATTGCACAAAATCCAAGATGTCGAACTACAGTGCCACTACATAAGAAATTGGTAAATTTTATTAAAACATTTCAGCACAAATGGCGTAGTATGGATGTTAGAATAGCTGAGGAAGCAAAACTTCAAGCAACTCAAGAGATGTCTACAACTCATCAGCATCAGAATCAGACAGCAAGTACATATTTGAATGATTTAAATATAGAAGATAGTGAGATATGTTTTTTACCTAAACCCGGAGTTACCATACACAGACCACTACTTAGCATCACAGAGTACTTAAGTAGTGTTAATATATGTTTAAATGCCTATGAAGAACGTATGGGTATTAAGGTTAAGGGAGAACATCTTAATGCGGACAGATCAAATTCTTCTTCCATAACGTCATCAACACCAAACATATCCAGTGCTAATAAGCGTATGCGTACTGAAAGTGGTTCTGAGAAACGTTCACCAGAGCAATCTAAAAAAATTAAACCTTTAGATAATTCCTATGAAAACTTACTAGGCGCTGTAGAAGAAGCTCAATTGTCTTCAAATGAAAACGACTCATTTAACAATGCAAAAAATGAAAGTAGTGGAGATGAATTAAGCGATGAATTACACGAATTACTTTCAGATTCGAATGAGATCAATACAAGTAAGGAATATTTGGAAAATCATAATTTTCCACCACCACCATCATTACCACCACCTCCTGCACCACCACAGATAGCCACAACGACCGCAACAGAAATTACAAGCTCAAATTGTATGTCACAACTAAATACGGGTGTGCGATCTAAACGTTCGATTGTCAATAAAACAGCACGTTCAGTATTTAAACCTCTGCTCAATGACGATGTTATACAACGCATACGAAGTGGCTGGACCTCTTCAAGAGCCGGTGATATAACAATCGGCGATTTATATGTAGTTTTCGGTCATGATTCGAAATTACAATTGGACTATTATTGGAAAAACGATAAAATTAATCAAGAATTAAAATCCGAATCTCAATCATCTTTAGCGAAAGAAACATCAAAAATTTCAAAACTAAATTTGTTGTGTTCTTCTAAAGAAATGCAAAATTGCATTAAAGACGATGATAATTCTGTAGAAACATCAGGTTTAAGTAATAAACTTAAACAACTCCTATTGATAGCGAATTTAAGCGAACGCATGCGTCGTCGACCTTGTACTTGTGAACGTAACAATGCAGCTAATTTAAAGGTAAACAGTTTTTTCTTAAATATCATGTATGTTTGACTTAATTATTTGTTTTTTTTTTTAGTTTGAAAGAGACTCAACGGGCCGCACATTTATCGCCAATAAATCGTTTGCCAATTATGGGATCAATAACCCCACATCCAGCGAAAGCAATAGTGACAATATTTTTAGACAACCCATGTTACCAGTGCGTAGGACAGCCATAGATCCTGTTAAGCAATTGACAACGGTAAGTAGATTTTGCATTTAGAATATTATAGATTTTTTTAGAGTGGAAGATTTGTCTAATGATAAGCCCAAGAAATTGTTTTACTTCCATTAGTTGGTTTCACAAATTCTTAGGACTCAGAGAAGTATGTTTTGCTTGGCATTTTAAGATATGGGGATGTCTTTCAGATTCAAATGAACACATTTTGCGCATAAGTTAAGACAACATGGTCTGTATTGAACAAAAAAGTGCCAAAACCTTAGAAAGATCAGTTACTAATGTTTGGTTATTACGTTAGTTACTAATAGCTTTCTCTCAAGATCTTACTGCATGTTAATCAAAATATTCACTGGGATAAACATATTTAGTCCAGCTTAATATAAGGAACCATGGTTTCCAGTTAGATTGACTAAAATGGTATAAACACAGTGGGGACAAACGACTAATTTCGTCCAACACGACGAATTTCGTAGTAGGCAACTATTGTGCGCATTAATGACGAATTTTCGTTCCGAAAAATGATTCGTTCATTCCAATTGTGTTCATACCTTAACATTTATTGATATCAGCCAACCGACCTTTTTCTTAAAAGAAAGTCCATGAACCTATTGCCCCGGTATACGCATAAGGAATTCAATTAAAATTAAATGCCATTACATTTAACATCCCTTTCAGTTAACGCGACAAAAAATGTCCAGACAGGTTCTTGTGCAAAGACTATTGCTACCAAGTAATGGTAGTGCAAATGCAGCGAGTCAACTGAACAGCAATTCTACACAATCTTCAAAAACACGCAATAATTCTACGGCAGGGTCATCAACATCGGCAACAACGGTAGCATCAAAACTTAATAAAGAAGTGCCTTGGAATCAGGCCGATGAATATAACCCACAAACAAACACAACAATCTCTACTACAAAAGATCATACCGCCTCTGATCAAAATCCCTACAATAACACATCATTTCTGAACGCGTTAACTCTTAATGATTTTGAAGAAATGCCACAAAGCTCTACATCACATTATCAACAAGATGAGTATAGGGAATTGCAGGAATTCGGAGAGGATAAGACTGATGGTTTGACATCGTCAGGCATACCATCAGTGGACAGTGCCTTTGATGAAAGCTCAAGTATGTACATTTTAAATAAAATAATATTGATCATTTATAACCTTAATTCTTCCTCAATGAAGACACGAGTTTTTTAAATGGCTTGACACCCATGCATCTCTTAAGGGAAACTTCTTCCAATTCTAAATGGCTCGATGATAATATTAATGACTTTTCTCTGACCAGCCTATTAGGCCACCTAGATGAAATCAATTCTAGTCGCGATATGCTGGTATGTTTTTTTTACAAGTTCTTAAAATGTTTATATTCTTTGTAACCAATTTTTCCTTTTAAGGATCCTTCTTCAAATCTTTCGGTTATAAGTGAAAGTAGTGTGGATTATATGCACAAATTTCAGGAGATTAAAGCCTTATTACAAAATCAAGAAAAAGATTAAAAGCAATGAATTTATTTTATTATTTGTTTCCAGTTTCTTACGAAACTAAGTTTAAGTATTGTCTCAAAATAAAATTTTTAATTTCTAACTCTTTTTGCCTAAAATATTGAAAAACTAAAGAAGTTTATTTTCAAAGGAATTAAAATTAATTTAAACACAATTATATTTATTTTTGAATCTTCTGTTTAAAAAGTTAATTTAAAATAATCTTTCTCTAACAGTTTTTTTTTTTTTTTTTTGTTTCAAATGAGATATGTATATTTATTATAAAAAATTATTTTCCTTTTTTGCCGATATTTAAACGCTTGGTTTAATTAAAAATTAAAAAAAACTGTGAATGCTTCCAATGTTTTATTATACTTAGATTTATTACTTTTTTTGTAAAACCTTTAATTGTTGTTGCTTGTTTTTAGATATTTTTCATTTCGTTTTTAGTTTTCAAAATTTGTATTTAACAAATCTGAGTATTATATTTATGTATATTTACTGATTTTTTTTATTTAATTATTTTCATTTTATTTGGACATAACCGATTTATTCCGTTTAACAAAATTCAAGTTTAAGTAAAACAGATATACTATCTAAGATTTAATTAATTTTTAAGAAATTTTAAAAAGAACACGATGTACACATATTTAACATAGACTGTAGAAACTACTGTGGAACAAACATAAGCAAAAAATATAGATAAAAACGATTAAAACGAAGTTTATTTAAATAATTGATTTCATTGTTTTTCTTTATTAAAAAAAATATTTTCGGCGTAAATTTTTTAACTTAATCCCTTGAATTTATTAAAAATATTTAGAACCACAAAATTAAACTTGAATATTTTCAGTCATCATTAAAAATTCTTTATTTACTTTAAGTTAAACCCCCTATGACAAGCTTATAATTTAATTTTCCCATACAAAATTACAATAAGCTTTTGATTATATTGTAATTGGTTTATGAATTAGGGGGGAAGTTTTTAGAGTATTTTTTTCCTTTAACCACAGCGGCATGATGCCAATCTGTGCTGTCTCAAAAACGGTACACTCCGTTATACAAATTACAAAATTTTTAATGCCTGATGCCACAAATGCTTGGTTAGCTTGATACAATTTAAAATTTTATGCCACACAAGAAATTTCTTGAGGAATTTTGTCCTGTAGTCTTCCTCAATAATGCTAACAAAAATTATGGCCCGGAAGTTGTATTTACACCCTTCACCACCATAGGTATAAATTATATTTTGCATGTGTGCTGATGTTTATAACACATACAAATCGTCACCTAAAATGCAAAAGGGCGTAACTTCACTTCACAGAGGTGTAGGGGACTGGTTCTGGGTTGTTGATGAGGTACGGGCGAGGAAGAGTTAGAGGTGGGAGAGGCTGAGAGATTGGGATTTAGAAATTTACTTCTGGAGGATTTACTGGTTTCGGAACCAACACCCGAGTCATTACGTTCTATATCACTAGTTGCTTGTTTATTGCGTAGCAGCATTAAGTTATTAGAAGCAAAAAACGTTATAACTTTTAAACAACACGGAACAACAAATCCAAATTTTGGAATTTGGTCAACAAGCTAAAAGGGCTTAACTACAAGTTGAATATTTTCTGAAACCAAAAGGGCTTAACTGCCATACAAATATTGAGCAAAAATTTAATATTACTATGTTCCTGCATATCTAAATATCTTTTAAAAGTTATAGTTTAACAAATAAATGCAAAATATACACAAGTTTGCGGTGAAATAGCCACATTAGGGTAGTTCCGTTTTTTTGAACGAACATTAAAGAATACATGCATACTTTTATTATATGTGTATGCTTTCTGATAAAACATAAGAATATTTTTATAGGTTATGAAAAATTTTGTTCTATTTTATATCTAGAGTTTTTACAAACAATGTATATCGCACTTGATATAATAATACCCTATAAATTAAAACTTCAATTTTCGTTTTTTGGTTTGATATACTTTTATTCAATGAGTGGTATAGTTTTCCCTCGAAAAAGTCAGAATTTAAGTTTTTGATTTAAAATCAAGTATCTTTAGTTTATATCCACCCTAATGATTTGCACAAAATGAATTATCAAAAAATATTTTAATTCAATTTGGACTGGTTTTAATTAAGAATAAAAAATGTTACTTCAAATTGGAGTAGAGGAATGAAGAAACATTTTATTCATTCAAGTTGATTTTAAATTCCCATGTGAATCAATTCACTATGAATTAAAAATCAACACATTTTTTTTAATTGTTTTATGGGAATTAAACTTAAGGTATTGTTAAATCATTTTTGAATTCCTAGGAATTAAGCTAATATTTAATTAAGCCTTTCGAAGCTCTGGTTTTTAGTGACTGTTTTTGACTGTACGCATACAAAATTTTGTAACAAGGTGTATTTGGGTTATTTTGTCATAATCAATCAAAAATCAGTTGTAATTTTTGTGTTAGTTACGCCCTTTTGCATTTCAGGTGACGAAATATTAGTCTGACATTAAGTATAACAAAAAGGCGGCTCAGAATCACAGTAGATTTAATGAAATTTTTCACAACTATTTTCTTGGTACAAAAATGTGCAGTATAATTTTTGGTACCTCCCATAGAACTGCCTTTCCGGAATACAGTTATTGTCTGTTTGAAGCCACAAATTTATTTATATTTTAATTAAATTTAGCATAGCCACAAAAATCAGGGGTATTGTGTAATTCGATTCGAAAGAAAAAGCTTTTGTATTTATATATCTAATACATTGTGTTTTTCTTTTGAATCGAATTACATAATAACCACTGCACAAAATTTTGTTGGAATCGGGTCAGTATTTGACCATACCTCACATACAAGACAAGCTCTTAAAATCCATTTAAATCACAAAAATGCTTATAAATTTAAAGATAATTAAAGGCTTTAGCTAAAACTATTTTAAAATAAGGGAATTTCGAAATAGCCTTCTTTAATTTTCATTTGGCCTCGTTTGCGAAAAAAAAATTCCTTTGCGTACAGTCCACTCGCAATAGGAATTCAGTAAATTTCCGATAAATTTCCAAATACTTACCACATTGCAACTTATAATATGATCGTATAAAAAAAAATATTTTAATTCAATTTTTTTAATTCATTTTTAAAAAAATATAACATAATAAAATATAACAAGTAAAAAATATAACATAAGTAATACAACATAAACAAATTATTTTTTTGTTTTCTTCTCTAGATCTTTTTTAAGGGCCATTTCAAATAATCCCATATCAAGATCCTTAAGATTAATTATGTGTTCATATCCCAGTAAGGGATTGTAAATTTTATAACATTTTATGATTTGACCGGTTTTCTTAAAATAGCCAAAACCATATAAAATTAATTTATAGAAATTTATAAATTTCATATTTTCACAATTCCTTCCAAGATTTATATATTTAGAAGTTTTAATTTCATACAAAACTTTTTGATCGAAGATAAGATCCGCATTCCCCTTAAAGTAAATGCAATCGGCTGAAGGTTTAATTTCCACAGATTCATAGGGAAGTTCTTGAAGATATTTTTTGACCTCGAGTAGACTAATAGGTTCAGTTTCAATATCCGCCTTTGGGAGAGGATCAAGGAACGATAATTTATATGACAGAGACACTTTTTTAATGGTTTCTAAAATATCCATAGCTTGCTTTTTCGAATCTTTAAAAACAGCATAGTGCTTTTCTATATCATTTTTTAAGTTGATATCCTTTCCTTTTCCCACAAAATAGGTTGAGGCATTTTTTAGAATCAGTTCAGTTACATCGTCCTTTAATTCGATTTGAAATTGATTGGATAAAAGCTTACGTATAAAATAATCCATAAATGTACCGTAATGAGAATAAAGATAATTTTTCGTAATTTCACTGGGATAATCAAATTCTTTTCCAACTTTTTTTGTTTCAATGACATTTGTGCTTTCCAGACGTTTTAAGAAATTATGGAGATTTGGATAATTATCCAAATGCTTTTTTACAATATCCGTGGCATTTTCGACTTCCATTTCTCAAGTTGTTTAAGATCGTTTAACTTTTACACAAAGACGTTCAGAATAAAACTGATTAAAGTTCTTATTCATTTTAATATTTATATAGAAATTTTTACTATCTTTGCAATAGTGTAAATTATATATTTTGGTAAATCCCCTGAAAGGAGAACCAAGCGGCTTTTTTTCAGGGTTGCCAGAAGATAAATGAACATGAGTGGTGAAATGTTGTAAAAGTGCTAAAATGTTCTACAAATAAAAAACAAAGTGCTAGATTTTTTTGAAATACCTATATTTTATTTAAAGTTTACATTCTATCATGAAATAAATATTAAAGGGAGTTTTATTTGATATATTTAGGCAATAAAGAATATGTCTACTTTCACACCAGTCAGGTTTGGCTCATCAAGTCTTGAGTTTGTATGAGAAAAACCTGACAGAATTAAAATTAATACAAGTCTACTTTTACATTAGTCAGGTTTGCCCAAGATATATGTACACGGTAGTTCCATTGTCACTTTTAAATTTAAAAATCACTGTCTGACATATATAAGGATTATGACATTTGTGAAAAAATAAAGCTACCATATATGTTTGGATTTCTTTTCAATTTTGTAAATATTGAATATTTTTGAAGCATATTAATTTTTTCATTGAAATTATTTTTCTTCAATAAATATAAAAAAAAATATATTAAATATTAAATTTAAGAGAGCCTGGATCATAGAGGAATACTTCTAGACAACCATTATAACAATTACAAGGTCAAAAATGTGCTTATAATGATATGCAAATTTGATGCCGTTTGATATTCAAAGCTGTGTTTTTAAAAAGTGACAATATTTTTTCAAATGTAAATATAAAAATGAAACTTCAAAAATTCCTTATTAAAAATTTAGTAAGAGTATTGGAACTACCTTGTACTTGTATCATGAGTTTCCTGTCTTGAATTTGTATGAGAAAACTGACAGAATTAAAATTAATAGCTGTGTTCCAGAACTCCCAATACTGTACAAGTTTTAATCAGAAATTACAATTAAGTGTTCCTGTACTAAAAAAACTGTAATTGAGAACGAATTTGAAAAAATTCTAAAATTTTCTCCTTACAATAATTTACATATTTTTGTCAGAAAAATTTTTCCTGGCAAACATTTAATAATTTTCAAAAAAATATTTATGAATAAAAAACAAACAAATATTCTGCCACACAAGAAATTTCTTGAGGAATTTTGTCCTGTAGTCTTCCTCAATAATGCTAACAAAAATTATGGCCCGGAAGTTGTATTTACACCCTTCACCACCATAGGTATAAATTATATTTTGCATGTGTGCTGATGTTTATAACACATACAAATCGTCACCTAAAATGCAAAAGGGCGTAACTTCACTTCACAGAGGTGTAGGGGACTGGTTCTGGGTTGTTGATGAGGTACGGGCGAGGAAGAGTTAGAGGTGGGAGAGGCTGAGAGATTGGGATTTAGAAATTTACTTCTGGAGGATTTACTGGTTTCGGAACCAACACCCGAGTCATTACGTTCTATATCACTAGTTGCTTGTTTATTGCGTAGCAGCATTAAGTTATTAGAAGCAAAAAACGTTATAACTTTTAAACAACACGGAACAACAAATCCAAATTTTGGAATTTGGTCAACAAGCTAAAAGGGCTTAACTACAAGTTGAATATTTTCTGAAACCAAAAGGGCTTAACTGCCATACAAATATTGAGCAAAAATTTAATATTACTATGTTCCTGCATATCTAAATATCTTTTAAAAGTTATAGTTTAACAAATAAATGCAAAATATACACAAGTTTGCGGTGAAATAGCCACATTAGGGTAGTTCCGTTTTTTTGAACGAACATTAAAGAATACATGCATACTTTTATTATATGTGTATGCTTTCTGATAAAACATAAGAATATTTTTATAGGTTATGAAAAATTTTGTTCTATTTTATATCTAGAGTTTTTACAAACAATGTATATCGCACTTGATATAATAATACCCTATAAATTAAAACTTCAATTTTCGTTTTTTGGTTTGATATACTTTTATTCAATGAGTGGTATAGTTTTCCCTCGAAAAAGTCAGAATTTAAGTTTTTGATTTAAAATCAAGTATCTTTAGTTTATATCCACCCTAATGATTTGCACAAAATGAATTATCAAAAAATATTTTAATTCAATTTGGACTGGTTTTAATTAAGAATAAAAAATGTTACTTCAAATTGGAGTAGAGGAATGAAGAAACATTTTATTCATTCAAGTTGATTTTAAATTCCCATGTGAATCAATTCACTATGAATTAAAAATCAACACATTTTTTTTAATTGTTTTATGGGAATTAAACTTAAGGTATTGTTAAATCATTTTTGAATTCCTAGGAATTAAGCTAATATTTAATTAAGCCTTTCGAAGCTCTGGTTTTTAGTGACTGTTTTTGACTGTACGCATACAAAATTTTGTAACAAGGTGTATTTGGGTTATTTTGTCATAATCAATCAAAAATCAGTTGTAATTTTTGTGTTAGTTACGCCCTTTTGCATTTCAGGTGACGAAATATTAGTCTGACATTAAGTATAACAAAAAGGCGGCTCAGAATCACAGTAGATTTAATGAAATTTTTCACAACTATTTTCTTGGTACAAAAATGTGCAGTATAATTTTTGGTACCTCCCATAGAACTGCCTTTCCGGAATACAGTTATTGTCTGTTTGAAGCCACAAATTTATTTATATTTTAATTAAATTTAGCATAGCCACAAAAATCAGGGGTATTGTGTAATTCGATTCGAAAGAAAAAGCTTTTGTATTTATATATCTAATACATTGTGTTTTTCTTTTGAATCGAATTACATAATAACCACTGCACAAAATTTTGTTGGAATCGGGTCAGTATTTGACCATACCTCACATACAAGACAAGCTCTTAAAATCCATTTAAATCACAAAAATGCTTATAAATTTAAAGATAATTAAAGGCTTTAGCTAAAACTATTTTAAAATAAGGGAATTTCGAAATAGCCTTCTTTAATTTTCATTTGGCCTCGTTTGCGAAAAAAAAATTCCTTTGCGTACAGTCCACTCGCAATAGGAATTCAGTAAATTTCCGATAAATTTCCAAATACTTACCACATTGCAACTTATAATATGATCGTATAAAAAAAAAATATTTTAATTCAATTTTTTTAATTCATTTTTAAAAAAATATAACATAATAAAATATAACAAGTAAAAAATATAACATAAGTAATACAACATAAACAAATTATTTTTTTGTTTTCTTCTCTAGATCTTTTTTAAGGGCCATTTCAAATAATCCCATATCAAGATCCTTAAGATTAATTATGTGTTCATATCCCAGTAAGGGATTGTAAATTTTATAACATTTTATGATTTGACCGGTTTTCTTAAAATAGCCAAAACCATATAAAATTAATTTATAGAAATTTATAAATTTCATATTTTCACAATTCCTTCCAAGATTTATATATTTAGAAGTTTTAATTTCATACAAAACTTTTTGATCGAAGATAAGATCCGCATTCCCCTTAAAGTAAATGCAATCGGCTGAAGGTTTAATTTCCACAGATTCATAGGGAAGTTCTTGAAGATATTTTTTGACCTCGAGTAGACTAATAGGTTCAGTTTCAATATCCGCCTTTGGGAGAGGATCAAGGAACGATAATTTATATGACAGAGACACTTTTTTAATGGTTTCTAAAATATCCATAGCTTGCTTTTTCGAATCTTTAAAAACAGCATAGTGCTTTTCTATATCATTTTTTAAGTTGATATCCTTTCCTTTTCCCACAAAATAGGTTGAGGCATTTTTTAGAATCAGTTCAGTTACATCGTCCTTTAATTCGATTTGAAATTGATTGGATAAAAGCTTACGTATAAAATAATCCATAAATGTACCGTAATGAGAATAAAGATAATTTTTCGTAATTTCACTGGGATAATCAAATTCTTTTCCAACTTTTTTTGTTTCAATGACATTTGTGCTTTCCAGACGTTTTAAGAAATTATGGAGATTTGGATAATTATCCAAATGCTTTTTTACAATATCCGTGGCATTTTCGACTTCCATTTCTCAAGTTGTTTAAGATCGTTTAACTTTTACACAAAGACGTTCAGAATAAAACTGATTAAAGTTCTTATTCATTTTAATATTTATATAGAAATTTTTACTATCTTTGCAATAGTGTAAATTATATATTTTGGTAAATCCCCTGAAAGGAGAACCAAGCGGCTTTTTTTCAGGGTTGCCAGAAGATAAATGAACATGAGTGGTGAAATGTTGTAAAAGTGCTAAAATGTTCTACAAATAAAAAACAAAGTGCTAGATTTTTTTGAAATACCTATATTTTATTTAAAGTTTACATTCTATCATGAAATAAATATTAAAGGGAGTTTTATTTGATATATTTAGGCAATAAAGAATATGTCTACTTTCACACCAGTCAGGTTTGGCTCATCAAGTCTTGAGTTTGTATGAGAAAAACCTGACAGAATTAAAATTAATACAAGTCTACTTTTACATTAGTCAGGTTTGCCCAAGATATATGTACACGGTAGTTCCATTGTCACTTTTAAATTTAAAAATCACTGTCTGACATATATAAGGATTATGACATTTGTGAAAAAATAAAGCTACCATATATGTTTGGATTTCTTTTCAATTTTGTAAATATTGAATATTTTTGAAGCATATTAATTTTTTCATTGAAATTATTTTTCTTCAATAAATATAAAAAAAAAATATATTAAATATTAAAATTAAGAGAGCCTGGATCATAGAGGAATACTTCTAGACAACCATTATAACAATTACAAGGTCAAAAATGTGCTTATAATGATATGCAAATTTGATGCCGTTTGATATTCAAAGCTGTGTTTTTAAAAAGTGACAATATTTTTTCAAATGTAAATATAAAAATGAAACTTCAAAAATCCTTATTAAAAATTTAGTAAGAGTATTGGAACTACCTTGTACTTGTATCATGAGTTTGCCTTGTCAAGTCTTGAATTTGTATGAGAAAACTGACAGAATTAAAATTAATAGCTGTGTTCCAGAACTCCCAATACTGTACAAGTTTTAATCAGAAATTACAATTAAGTGTTCCTGTACTAAAAAAACTGTAATTGAGAACGAATTTGAAAAAATTCTAAAATTTTCTCCTTACAATAATTTACATATTTTTGTCAGAAAAATTTTTCCTGGCAAACATTTAATAATTTTCAAAAAAATATTTATGAATAAAAAACAAACAAATATTCTGCCACACAAGAAATTTCTTGAGGAATTTTGTCCTGTAGTCTTCCTCAATAATGCTAACAAAAATTATGGCCCGGAAGTTGTATTTACACCCTTCACCACCATAGGTATAAATTATATTTTGCATGTGTGCTGATGTTTATAACACATACAAATCGTCACCTAAAATGCAAAAGGGCGTAACTTCACTTCACAGAGGTGTAGGGGACTGGTTCTGGGTTGTTGATGAGGTACGGGCGAGGAAGAGTTAGAGGTGGGAGAGGCTGAGAGATTGGGATTTAGAAATTTACTTCTGGAGGATTTACTGGTTTCGGAACCAACACCCGAGTCATTACGTTCTATATCACTAGTTGCTTGTTTATTGCGTAGCAGCATTAAGTTATTAGAAGCAAAAAACGTTATAACTTTTAAACAACACGGAACAACAAATCCAAATTTTGGAATTTGGTCAACAAGCTAAAAGGGCTTAACTACAAGTTGAATATTTTCTGAAACCAAAAGGGCTTAACTGCCATACAAATATTGAGCAAAAATTTAATATTACTATGTTCCTGCATATCTAAATATCTTTTAAAAGTTATAGTTTAACAAATAAATGCAAAATATACACAAGTTTGCGGTGAAATAGCCACATTAGGGTAGTTCCGTTTTTTTGAACGAACATTAAAGAATACATGCATACTTTTATTATATGTGTATGCTTTCTGATAAAACATAAGAATATTTTTATAGGTTATGAAAAATTTTGTTCTATTTTATATCTAGAGTTTTTACAAACAATGTATATCGCACTTGATATAATAATACCCTATAAATTAAAACTTCAATTTTCGTTTTTTGGTTTGATATACTTTTATTCAATGAGTGGTATAGTTTTCCCTCGAAAAAGTCAGAATTTAAGTTTTTGATTTAAAATCAAGTATCTTTAGTTTATATCCACCCTAATGATTTGCACAAAATGAATTATCAAAAAATATTTTAATTCAATTTGGACTGGTTTTAATTAAGAATAAAAAATGTTACTTCAAATTGGAGTAGAGGAATGAAGAAACATTTTATTCATTCAAGTTGATTTTAAATTCCCATGTGAATCAATTCACTATGAATTAAAAATCAACACATTTTTTTTAATTGTTTTATGGGAATTAAACTTAAAGTATTGTTAAATCATTTTTGAATTCCTAGGAATTAAGCTAATATTTAATTAAGCCTTTCGAAGCTCTGGTTTTTAGTGACTGTACGCATACAAAATTTTGTAACAAGGTGTATTTGGGTTATTTTGTCATAATCAATCAAAAATCAGTTGTAATTTTTGTGTTAGTTACGCCCTTTTGCATTTCAGGTGACGAAATATTAGTCTGACATTAAGTATAACAAAAAGGCGGCTCAGAATCACAGTAGATTTAATGAAATTTTTCACAACTATTTTCTTGGTACAAAAATGTGCAGTATAATTTTTGGTACCTCCCATAGAACTGCCTTTCCGGAATACAGTTATTGTCTGTTTGAAGCCACAAATTTATTTATATTTTAATTAAATTTAGCATAGCCACAAAAATCAGGGGTATTGTGTAATTCGATTCGAAAGAAAAAGCTTTTGTATTTATATATCTAATACATTGTGTTTTTCTTTTGAATCGAATTACATAATAACCACTGCACAAAATTTTGTTGGAATCGGGTCAGTATTTGACCATACCTCACATACAAGACAAGCTCTTAAAATCCATTTAAATCACAAAAATGCTTATAAATTTAAAGATAATTAAAGGCTTTAGCTAAAACTATTTTAAAATAAGGGAATTTCGAAATAGCCTTCTTTAATTTTCATTTGGCCTCGTTTGCGAAAAAAAAATTCCTTTGCGTACAGTCCACTCGCAATAGGAATTCAGTAAATTTCCGATAAATTTCCAAATACTTACCACATTGCAACTTATAATATGATCGTATAAAAAAAAATATTTTAATTCAATTTTTTTAATTCATTTTTAAAAAAATATAACATAATAAAATATAACAAGTAAAAAATATAACATAAGTAATACAACATAAACAAATTATTTTTTTGTTTTCTTCTCTAGATCTTTTTTAAGGGCCATTTCAAATAATCCCATATCAAGATCCTTAAGATTAATTATGTGTTCATATCCCAGTAAGGGATTGTAAATTTTATAACATTTTATGATTTGACCGGTTTTCTTAAAATAGCCAAAACCATATAAAATTAATTTATAGAAATTTATAAATTTCATATTTTCACAATTCCTTCCAAGATTTATATATTTAGAAGTTTTAATTTCATACAAAACTTTTTGATCGAAGATAAGATCCGCATTCCCCTTAAAGTAAATGCAATCGGCTGAAGGTTTAATTTCCACAGATTCATAGGGAAGTTCTTGAAGATATTTTTTGACCTCGAGTAGACTAATAGGTTCAGTTTCAATATCCGCCTTTGGGAGAGGATCAAGGAACGATAATTTATATGACAGAGACACTTTTTTAATGGTTTCTAAAATATCCATAGCTTGCTTTTTCGAATCTTTAAAAACAGCATAGTGCTTTTCTATATCATTTTTTAAGTTGATATCCTTTCCTTTTCCCACAAAATAGGTTGAGGCATTTTTTAGAATCAGTTCAGTTACATCGTCCTTTAATTCGATTTGAAATTGATTGGATAAAAGCTTACGTATAAAATAATCCATAAATGTACCGTAATGAGAATAAAGATAATTTTTCGTAATTTCACTGGGATAATCAAATTCTTTTCCAACTTTTTTTGTTTCAATGACATTTGTGCTTTCCAGACGTTTTAAGAAATTATGGAGATTTGGATAATTATCCAAATGCTTTTTTACAATATCCGTGGCATTTTCGACTTCCATTTCTCAAGTTGTTTAAGATCGTTTAACTTTTACACAAAGACGTTCAGAATAAAACTGATTAAAGTTCTTATTCATTTTAATATTTATATAGAAATTTTTACTATCTTTGCAATAGTGTAAATTATATATTTTGGTAAATCCCCTGAAAGGAGAACCAAGCGGCTTTTTTTCAGGGTTGCCAGAAGATAAATGAACATGAGTGGTGAAATGTTGTAAAAGTGCTAAAATGTTCTACAAATAAAAAACAAAGTGCTAGATTTTTTTGAAATACCTATATTTTATTTAAAGTTTACATTCTATCATGAAATAAATATTAAAGGGAGTTTTATTTGATATATTTAGGCAATAAAGAATATGTCTACTTTCACACCAGTCAGGTTTGGCTCATCAAGTCTTGAGTTTGTATGAGAAAAACCTGACAGAATTAAAATTAATACAAGTCTGCTTTTACATCAGTCAGGTTTGCCCAAGATATATGTACACGGTAGTTCCATTGTCACTTTTAAATTTAAAAATCACTATCTGACATATATAAGGATTATGATATTTGTGAAAAAATAAAGCTACCATATATGTTTGGATTTCTTTTCAATTTTGTAAATATTGAATATTTTTGAAGCATATTAATTTTTTCATTGAAATTATTTTTCTTCAATAAATATAAAAAAAAATATATTAAATATTAAATTTAAGAGAGCCTGGATCATAGAGGAATACTTCTAGACAACCATTATAACAATTACAAGGTCAAAAATGTGCTTATAATGATATGCAAATTTGATGCCGTTTGATATTCAAAGCTGTGTTTTTAAAAAGTGACAATATTTTTTCAAATGTAAATATACAAATGAAACTTCAAAAATCCTTATTAAAAATTTAGTAAGAGTATTGGAACTACCTTGTACTTGTATCATGAGTTTGCCTTGTCAAGTCTTGAATTTGTATGAGAAAACTGACAGAATTAAAATTAATAGCTGTGTTCCAGAACTCCCAATACTGTACAATATTGTACAAGTTTTAATCAGAAATTACAATTAAGTGTTCCTGTACTAAAAAAAACTGTAATTGAGAACGAATTTGAAAAAATTCTAAAATTTTCTCCTTACAATAATTTACATATTTTTGTCAGAAAAATTTTTCCTGGTAAACATTTAAAAATTTTCAAAAAAATATTTATGAATAAAAAACAAACAAATATTCTGAAAAATTGTTATAAAAAATAAAATACAGAAGAACTGAAATGTTTTTAACTGATTTAAAAACATTTCTTTGGATATTTTTCAAGTTAGATCAATTGTGGACATTTAGGTGTTTTGTGTTCCCGTACTTCTATGTTAGTTTTGCTATTTGGGAGAGTAACTTCTAAATTACTCTCATTTGCAGGAACTCACCCAGAAAGTAAAGAAACAGACCTAATATTTACAAACCTTATTTTTTTTATGGACATTTTTAACTAAAATGTGTAGTTTGAAAAAAATTAAATAAAGCTTAAAAAACTTATATTTTCCAATGAATAGCTTAGTAAAATTGAGCCTGTAATTATGAAATTCTATGTGTTAATGGATCACGAATTACGGGCAAACTGCTGAACTTTTTGAGACAATATTTACAGCTTATGTTACTAAAAGTATCATTGTAAATACATACCTGAAATGCAAAAGGGCGTAACTGCACTTCTAGTTGTTTACAGGAGAAGCAAAAAATGTTATTAGTTTTAAACTACAAGGAACATTAAATCCATATTTTGGAATTGAGCCAACAAGTTATCAACCAAAAAAACTCTAAAAACTAAAGTGGCACAAAACGTTTAGTTTTTGAGCTATTGCGAAAAAACAAAAGGGCTTAACTACAAGTTCAATGTTTTCTTCCAAAAGGGCTTAACTACCATAAAACTTTTGAGCAAAAATTTAAAACTTTCAAAATGCAAAAAGTTTTTTGTCAATAATATAGAGACGGGTCTTAAAAATAGTAACAGTTTATTTTTGAAACATAATTTAATGTAAAAAGATAAGTTTTAAATAATTTAAAATAAGATATACAGAGGTTTTCTTAAGAGTGATTTTAGAAATAACCCCGTAACTTTTAAAGGCTTAAAGATACTTAAATGAAATTTTGTATAGTTTGAACAGAGACCTTTAGAAATGATCTGTAGACAAGCAGGTCAATGTACGGTCGGAAATCTAACTTATAGCCTTTTAAAAATCTTTGTCTCGGCTAATAATTTTTTATATGATAAGCAAAAAAACATGATAGCTTTCAAACTAAATATAATATTTATTCCAAATTTTTAAATTTAGTTAACAATGCAACAGCAAAGACATTCCTGTAAACTTAATGACAAAAAACGAGTAATTTTTAAGTATTTGTGAAAAAACAAAAGGGCTTAACTACAAGCTAAATATTTTCTAAAACCAAAACCGCTTAACTACAATACAAATTTTGAGCAACACTTTAAAACTTTGTAATACCCTTCACCACCATAGATGGAAAAGGTATTATAACTTTGTGTTGATGTATGGAACGCATAGAACCTTTAAGTATACCAATAGGCTTATAATCACTTTCTGAGTCGATTTAACGATGTCAGTCCGTCCGTCTGTCTGTCCGTCCATTTGGCTGGCTGGACCTCCATGTAAACCTTGTTATCAAACTACAGGTCGCAATTCTAAAGATAATTAAATGAAATTTGGCGCAGATAATTTTTTTGACAGTGGGACCATGGCTGTTGAAATTCGTCAAAATCGGTTCAATACTTATCGTACCTCCCATAGATCCCACTTCCCGGAATTGACACAAATATCGATATTTTTCATGAAATTTAAATTAATACTAATAAGCTAAAATCACTGTATCAACTTTCATTGAAATCGGTCCACATTTGACCATAGCTCCCATACAAACTCTTCTGTCAAAACGCACTAACTGAGACATACATAAATCACTAAAACGATCGTAAATCGGAAGATAATAGAAATTTTAAGCTCATTTTCTGCATACATAATTTTTGTAACAATTGTAATCAATTTGCCTAATTTTGAGATAATCGGTCCACATTTGACCCTAGCTCTCATATAACAGCTTAAATATATAAGTTTTTAGAAAATGTTTGTATGATAGTAAAATTTAGCAAATATTTGTCTTTACACAGGAAAAAGAACACCTTAACATTAGTGGTGAAGGGTATCGTATGGTCGGGCTTGATCGACTATAGCAGTTTCTTACTTGTTTTTTAGTGAATTTTGTAGTTAGATGTATTTTGGGTTGCTGTATCATAGTCAATAAAAAAATCAATTGCAATTTTTGTGTTAGTCAGCCCTTTTGCATTTCAGGTGACGATATGTATATTTGGATTTATTTATTATAATTATTTATAAAGTTTTTGATAAAACTAAAAAATGTTGGTGGGAAAACCTTTCTTCGACACGTTTCGATGGTTGGTTAGGCCATCTCATCAGGAGGATTATCCCTAATTCTAGACAGAGCGAAAACCACACATTATGTATTTTTTGAGGGACAAAATAAATAAATATCATCTGAACAGAAACACACAAACATTTTTCAGTTTTATCATTTCTTTATTTCCCACAGTTTTGAAATAAATTTTATTTGTGTTTTAATCTATAAATGAAAATAGTGGAATTCACCAAGTTTTGCAAAGAAGCAAATTGTGTGAGTGAATCCCCAAAATATAACAAAGCTTATCAGAAAATAGCGTAACTAATATTAAGTTGTATTGCAATATTGGAAACGTTGTTGCCATTTT
This sequence comes from Stomorhina lunata, assembly GCA_933228675.1. Taxonomy (NCBI): domain Eukaryota; kingdom Metazoa; phylum Arthropoda; class Insecta; order Diptera; family Rhiniidae; genus Stomorhina; species Stomorhina lunata. The sequence goes on along the minus strand of OW121743.1, from coordinate 118,727,508 downwards.
AGCTTTTTCCTGCTTGATTTAGCGAAATAGGTTTACAAATTGCAGCAAAATTGACAAGAAAATACTAAAACTTTTGAATTTATTTTGGAAACAAACAAATAAACGAAATATTTAAAAGTTTATTTTTAAATTTTGTATTTTTATTAAATGATTTTTCTTTTATTTTTATTATTAATAATGATGAACAAAGACATGTTTTTTTTATTGTAATATGTATGTATGTAATTTTGTTTTTTTTTTTTTTTGTTTAATTTTTTATGGAACAAATTGTTATTACTTATTGAATATTTTTATTTTTCTCTTTATGAATTTTAAATTTAAGCTAAACCTTGAAATTGAAATGGATCTGTGGAAGTATTAAGTTGGATGTTTTGGAGATTAGGAAAGGATTTGGTTTATTTAAATGTGAGGGTTGAGTGGGCGTTAAAAGGGTTGGTAAATATTTTTTGTTATTAATTAAATAGTTTACTTTTGATAATTTTTTAAATAAAAATCTTATTAATGCTTATAAATAAGTTATTGATATTTTAAACATTTATTAAATGATTTGTTTTATAATTCAAATATTAAAATGTGTGAATATTTAGTTTCTAAATAAATAACAACGATTCTTCCTTTATATTAGATTTTTAATTTACAAGTTTTCTTTTATTTTTTTGTTAGGGGAATTTTAAAATATTTTATAAAAAAAATTTAAATTATAGATTAACTTTTTTATGCATTTTTCTTTTCATAAATTACAGGTAGGTATAAACAATTTTTGATGTCGTTTACTCTCTCCATCCATTATGAACGATATTATGTAATTGGAGAAGTTTAATACGTCTATCAAGTTCTTTTCGAACCTAAAGTTTTACTTTAATTTAAAGTGATTTTTTTTTCAAAGATGAATTAACAAAAAATATAAGAATTTTTATTTTCCTTTTAATTAATTTCTGAAATGAAATTGCTAACAACTTTTTTCATTTAGGAAAATTTTAGCTAAGGTCTGATGTCGCTTTCGATTCGAATTAAAATTAATAAAACTAACAAAATTTAAAAAAATCACTATTTTTAGGGATTTTTGTTTTAATTTAATTTTATTTAATTTCTTTATAGGGAATTTTTAAAAAGTCACTTCTCATAGCCAAAATTCACTAGTTTTAGAGAATTTTTCAAATATTCACTATTTTTAGGACATTTTTAAAAAGTTCTCTAACTATAAGGAATTTTTCAAAAATTCACTTTTTACAGGGAATTTTTTAAAAATTCACTTTTTAAAGGGAATTTTTCAAAAATTCACTTTTTAAAGGGAAAAATGCACTTTTTATAAGGAATTTTTCAAAAATTCACTTTTTATAGGGATTTTTTCAAAAATTCACTTTTTATAGGGAAAATTCATTATTTAGAGAATTTTTCAAAAATTCACTATTTTTGAAAAATTGCCTATAAACAGTGAGTTTTGGAAAAAATCCTTATAAAAATTTTATTTATTAGAAATTTAAAAATTTAAAAAAAATCCCATAAAAAGTAAATTTTTGAAAATTCCGTTTAAAAGTGATATTTTAGCGTTCAATATTTATTGGATTGTAATATAAATTATCTGCAACTTCTGGAGCAAAAAAAAAACTCATTAATTTCCATTCGAATCGACTTTGGTCAACTGTCCCTTGCTTTGATTTTTTCTTATTTTGATTGATTTTTAGGAAATTTAAATTTAATTCATTTACTTTTCATACACTTGGAAAAATGTTGCTTTCATTTTGTGTCTGTTACATTCGATTTTCATATTTTTATAAATTTTGAATATGGAATGTTGTTTTGGTTTTTTTGTTGAATGGATTTTAGTATGTTTTGGTTTTTTGTTTCATTTTTGTGACTCGAGGACATTTTTAAAACAAAAGGCACATTTATTGTATGAATTCTTTATTTTCTTCCTTTTTTTGCTTCATTTATTTAGTTATTGGCTGGTGACAAGGAGTTTTTGTTTTATTATTTTTAATTAAAATTTTATTATAATATTATTTTTAAATTTAATTTCTAATATTTTTGCAATCTTAAGTTTAAAACGATTCAAGGATTTATATACTTTTTTTATTTTTTAATGATTTCTTCAAATGCATATTATACTTTTTTACAATTCCTAATAATTTTTAAATAAATGTTTCTTACGAATAATTAACAAATAACGTTTGTTTGTATGTAAAAATAAAGACGTACAAAAATGAAACTAAAATTATAAAAAAATAAAAAATTGACAAAAACTCATCATTTGTATAGGGAATTTTTAGAATATTAACTATTTATAGAAATTTGTCCCAATTTCAAAATACTAGATTTTGTGCAAAGTATTTTTATTGGATAAATTGGACATAAATCGCAATAGCCCTAAATAAAATATTACAATTTTCCTAATTGTCAAACCGTTAGGATGTTATTTAAATTTTTGCTGTAGAAGTTGAAATTTTATTTAATAAAATGTGTATCATCCACAAATTTAAATTACGCCTTACAATATGCTCTAGTTTTTGTATCCATCACACACAGTTTCAGATATGCTTGCGAATGTTTTTTCATACAAATATTTTTTACTTACGCCTTACAATATGCTGTACTTTTTGTACCTATTACACACAGTTTCAGTTTTGTGTACGAATGTGTGTTGTGATACCCCAGTAAAAAATATATGGATTAATCCATAATCGAGCAATAAAGGAGTAATAACTTGTTCATCCATTTGGAGTAATAAGCGAGCTATCGAAACTTTTTATTTTGTTTTGTTGTTTATGCCTCGCTTAATACTCCAAATGGATCAACAAGGGATGCATCAGTTAGTTTTTTTTTTTCTTTGACATAACAAAAAATATTTTGTTCAAATTAAATTGGTACGGATCAAAAAATACAATGTTTTTTACTTTTTTTTATTTCGGTAATTGGTGAATTTTTAATTGTATGTTTTAAATAATATATTACGCGTTGTCTTTTCTTTAATTTTCTTGCAGAAGCACTTAAAGACACGTTTCCAATATAAATAAAAATTAATATTTTCTGATTTTTGTAAAAACCAAATTTTTATTTTACATGAATGTTTACTCCCTTTATGCTCCTTTAGGAGACAAAAACGACTACTCCCTCTGTCGTCATTTTCAAGACTAAAGGGAGTACTCCATAAGGAGCTTAAAAGGAGTACTCGTGTTTGCGGACATGCTGTGTTAAAAATCCTATGAGTTTCGGAGTTTTATGGAGTAATCCATTACTCGTAAAGGAGCGCTCCAAGAGTAGTCTTTGGATGATCCTATTTTTTACTGGGCCCAGTAAAAAATATATGGATTAATCCATAATCGAGCAATAAAGGAGTAATAACTTGTTCATCCATTTGGAGTAATAAGCGAGCTATCGAAACTTTTTATTTTGTTTTGTTGTTTATGCCTCGCTTAATACTCCAAATGGATCAACAAGGGATGCATCAGTTAGTTTTTTTTTTTCTTTGACATAACAAAAAATATTTTGTTCAAATTAAATTGGTACGGATCAAAAAATACAATGTTTTTTACTTTTTTTTATTTCGGTAATTGGTGAATTTTTAATTGTATGTTTTAAATAATATATTACGCGTTGTCTTTTCTTTAATTTTCTTGCAGAAGCACTTAAAGACACGTTTCCAATATAAATAAAAATTAATATTTTCTGATTTTTGTAAAAACCAAATTTTTATTTTACATGAATGTTTACTCCCTTTATGCTCCTTTAGGAGACAAAAACGACTACTCCCTCTGTCGTCATTTTCAAGACTAAAGGGAGTACTCCATAAGGAGCTTAAAAGGAGTACTCGTGTTTGCGGACATGCTGTGTTAAAAATCCTATGAGTTTCGGAGTTTTATGGAGTAATCCATTACTCGTAAAGGAGCGCTCCAAGAGTAGTCTTTGGATGATCCTATTTTTTACTGGGACATTTTTTTGTTAAGATTTTTTTTCAATTTTGGTATTAAAATCATTTTTGATGCATATCTCCTTAACTATTAGCCAAAAATGGCTGGAAAACACTATTACGTATTTTTGTCATACGCTAAATCCGAAAATGATGTCCAAATTTAATTAGGATGAAGCCTTCCTAGTAATGTCCAGTAATTTTGAAACACCTAGGCGTATGAGTAATATTTAGTTATTATGAAGTTATTCCTTCTTTCATGCAATTGTAGAGCAGATTTATAAAAGAACATACAAATTTGCAAACTTAATTTCAAAAATGATTGAAACTAGAATCTTCCTATTGAAATAAGAATATACCTTTATCGGGTTTTTGGCCTCAAAAATATTACAATCTTTAAGACCACTTATAAAAACTCGTTTAAGTTGAGTATTTTCTGTGCTTTAGTCGGTCAAGGCCATTCACTATTAAGGTCAAGTCTTTACAAATTCTCAACAAATTAGTAGTGAATTTTTTAAAAATTCCCTGTAAATAGTGAATTTTTTTTAAATTTCCTATAGAGTGAATTTTTTAAAATTTTCATATAAATAGTGAATTTTTGAAAAATTTCCTAAAAATATTAAATTTTTAAAAAATTCCCTAAAAATTTTAAATTTTTGAAAAATTCCCTAAAAATAGCGAATTTTTGAAAAATTCCTTATAAATAGTGAATTTTTGAAAAATACCTATAAATAGTGAAATTTTGAAATATTACTTATAAATAATGAAGTTTTGAAAATTTTTCTATCAATAGTGAATTTTTGAAAACTTCCTATAAAAAGTATTTTTTGGAAAATTCTCTATAAAAAGTGAATTTTTGAAAAATTTCCTATAAATAATGAATTTTTGAAAAATTCCCTATAAATAGTGAATTTTTGAAAAATTCCCTGTAAAAAGTGATTTTTGAAAAATTCCCATTAAATAGTGAATTTTTGAAAAATTACGCATAAATAGTGAATTTTTGAAAAATTCCCCATAAATAGTGAATTTTTGAAAAATTCCCCATAAATAGTGAATTTTTGAAAAATTCCCCATAAATAGTGAATTTTTGAAAAATTCCCTATAAATAATGAATTTTTGAAAAATTCCCTATAAATAGTGAATTTTTGAAAAATTCCCTGTAAAAAGTAAATAAATAGTAGATTTTTGAAAAATTCTCTATTAAAAGTGAATTTTTTAAAAATTACCTATAAATAGTGAATTTTTGAAAAATTCCTTATAAATAGTGAATTTTTGAAAAATTCCTTATAAATAGTGAATTTTTGAAAAATTCCTTATAAATAATGAATTTTTGAAAAATTCCCTATAAATATTGAATTTTTAAAAAATTCCATATAAATAGTGAATTTTTCAAAAATTTCCTATAAAAAGTGAATTTCTTGAAAAATTCCCTATAAATAGTAAATTTTTGAAAAATTCCCTTTGAGAAGTGAATTTTTAAAAAATTCCTTATAAAAAGTAAATTTTTGAAAAATTCCCTTTAAAAAGTTAATTTTTGAAAAATTTCTTAAAAAAATTGAATTTTTGAAAAATTTCCTATAATTTGAATTTTTGAAAAATTCCCTATAAAATGTGAATTTTTAAAAAATTCCTCATAAATAGTAAATTTTGAAAAAATTCTCTAAAAAAGTAAATTTTTGGAAAATTCCCTAAAATAGTGAATTTTCGAAAAATTCTTTATAAATAGTGAATTTTTGAAAAATTCCCTTTAAATAGTCAATTTTTGAAAAATTCCCTATAAAAAGTAAATTTTTGAAAAATTCCTTATAAAAAGTAAATTTCTGAAAAATTCCCTATAAAAAGTAAATTTTTAAAAAATTTGAATTTTTGAAAAACTTCCTGTTAAAGTTGCTAAAAAAAAGTGGATTATTAAAAACTTCCCTATAAAAAGTGAATTTTTAAAAATTCCCTTTAAATAGTCAATTTAAAAATGTTGAATTTACTTGATAAATTAATGAAAACAATTTTTGTTATTAAAAACAAGTAAAATCAAAAATAAATAAAAAATAATACAATAATTTGTTTTTTACGATAAGACTTTTGTTTATTTCGTTTTTACTTGTTGGTTTTTATATTTTTATTTAAATATAAGTAGAGTTTTTCAACAATTTAGCACATTATTTATATAAATTATTTAATAAGGACTTATACAACATTTGTTTTTTTTTTGTTTTTATTTAAAAATGATTCTTTTTTTTATTTTTTCTTTTAAGTAGTTGTTTTTGTTGTGGTTGATACATCAGATTACTAACTATTTTATCATTATAATGATAAGAATTTAGTAAATAATTGTGTTTTTTTAGTACAAAATACTAAGCTCAAAGTAGTTTTTAAATACTTATTTCTTTTAAAAGAAAATCTATTACAAGTTTGAAAATAATAAAAAAAAACTTAAACAAAAATATTAAATATAATTCAAACATAAAATTAAAGATTTTTTTTTACTAAATTGTCGTTGTAATTTGTGTTACTTTCTTTCTTTTTCCTCAATAAATGATACTAAATAACATAATTGATAATAATGATTAAATTGAAATATGTATGTATTATGTGTGTATGTATTTATGTATGTATATTAAAATGAATGTATGTATATACCTAATGTATGTATATAGATAATAATAATTATCAGATTTATGACAAAAAATTTAACTAACAAATATTTTTTAATAATATATTTATTAAGAAAGAAACGGAAAAATAATGAAAGATTAAGCAGAGTTTAGTTTTTGTTATAAATATTGATTTAATGTTTGAAAAAAACTGAATACAAAGAAAAAATAAATTTTGTATGATTTCACTTTTAAAATTTATCAAAACAAATACCCTATAACTAAAGAATTATCAAAAGAATTTTATATAATAGACAATTTTCGAAAAATTACCTTAAAGAATTTCCTATAAATGAATTTTTGAAAAATTCTCTATAAAAATAGTCAATTTAAAAACTCCTTTTAAAATAATAAATTTTCGAAAAATTCCTAACAATTTTTTAATAATTTCCTATAAACAAGGAATTTTTAAAAAATTTCTGTGAATTTTTAAAAAAATTCTCATAATTAGTGTATTTTTGAAAAATTAACCACAAATAGTGAATTAGTGAATTCCCTATAAATAGTGAATTTTTGAAAAATTCCCTATAAATAGTGAATTTTTGAAAAATTCCCTATAAATAGTAAATTTTTGAAAAATTCCCTATAAATAGTGAATTTTTGAAAAATTCCCTATAAATAGTAAATTTTTGAAAAATTTCCTATAAATAGTGAATTTTTGAAAAATTTCCTATAAATAGTGAATTATTAAAAAATTCCTATAAATAGTGAATTTTTAAAAATTTTTGAAAAAGTCTCCATATATAGTAAATTTTAGAAAAATTCTCCTTAAACAGTGAATTTTTGAAAAATTTTCCATAAATAGTGAATTTTATAAAAATTCCCCACAAATAGTGAATTTTTTAAAAATTCCCCAAAAACAGTGAATTGTTGAAAAATTCCCAAAAAATAGTAATTTTTTGAAAAAATTCTCCATAAATAGTGAATTTTGGAAAAATTCCCAATAAATAGTGAATTTTTCAAAAATTTCCCCATAAATAGTGAATTTTTGAAAAAAAGTATAGTATTTTTTTGAAAAATTTTACATAAATAGTGAATTTTTTTTTTAAATTTCCTATAAATAGTGAATTTTTTTTTAAATTTCCTATAAATAGTGAATTTTTTTTTAAATTTCCTATAAATAGTGAATTTTTTAAAAATTCCCTATAAATTGTGAATTTTTGAAAAAATCCCTATAAATAGTGAATTTTTGAAAAATTCCCTATAAATAGTGAATTTTTGAAAAATTCATTATAAATAGTGAATTTTTAAAAAATTCCCTATAAATAGTGAATTTTTGAAAAATTCCCTATAAATAGTGAATTTTTGAAAAATTCCCTATAATCAGTTTATTTTTAAAAAATTCTTTATAAACAGTGAATTTTTGTAATATTTCCTAATAAGCAGTGAATTTTCAAAAATTTCTCTATAAATAGTAAACTTTCGAAAAATTGCCTAAAAATATTGTAATTTCAAAAAAAAAAAAACACTTTAAATAGTTAAATTTCTAAATTTCCTAATAAATAAGATCTTCGAAAATTCCCTACAAATAGTGCGTATTCCAAAAATTCCTTATAAATAGTAAATTTTCGAAAAATTCCCTATAAATTAAAATTTTTGCTAAAAAAGTTACTGAAAGTTCAGGTTTATTTCCGTTTTAAAATTACTTCTTAATCAATAAAAACTTCTCTAAAGAAAAACTAGTGCTTTTTAATATTTGTAAGTGTTCTTTCTGATCTTTTAACCTTTGCCGACACAATAAAATAAACTCTATGGGCTACCAAGCTTAAGTATAATAAGGTCTACTTAATGTTTTTATATTGTCAAAAAAAAAAAGAACAAAACTGTTTTTGTATTAGAAATTTCATTATTATCGTCATCATTAAATATTTACTTGTCAACATTAATAAAATTATTATTTATTTATTTGTTAATAAATATGTATCTTGAATTATGTATAATTTATTTAATAGGGAACTGCATTTCTATTTATTGATCATATATTGTTTTTGTAAAACAGAGTACGTCGTTTGTATTGATTTTCTTTTGTGGTATTTGTAGATTTTTAAAGAATATGGAAAAAATTTAACGTTTTTAAAGCCTTAAGTAACAGAAAAAATTCAGAAAAGAAATTCTAAACTAATATTAACAAAATTTCAAAAATTATTTGTAATTTTGGAAACCAAAATAGTTAAAAAATTTCCAATAAAAATTATGTTTGAGAAAAAAAAATTATTTAACGTTTAAACTATTAAAAAAAATCCTATAAATAATGGGGCCTTACTGTGTAATTCGATTCGAAAGAAAACCCTTTCGTATTTATATACCTAATACAATGTGATTCGAAAATTTTTCTTTCGAATCGAATTACACAGTAAGCCCCATAAATTAAAAGAAAATTAATATAGTAAGTGCGGGTAATGTGGTATAACTATTATCCTAAACGGAAACACGCGTAATAGTCTGCTATTATCAGACAATAAAAAGAGTTACTGTCTGCTTCTTCACGTATCTGGAACACAGATGAAACCGGGAAAAAGCAAATTTCAGCCCATCGGGGTCTCTGGTTATTAATAATATGAGCGTAGGAAGAGTTTGTACCTCCTTTTTATATCCACCGTAAAAATCTAACAAAAATAATGTGGTACACTATAACACATTACTAGCATATGGTGTACCACATTACCTACACATTTTTTAAAAATCGATTTTAATGGAATTTTAAATATTTTCTCAAATATCACTGTGAAAATGTATCATATTTTGATCGAGCAAAAACTAAAAATTCGACAATCTAAATAAAAGGTATACCACATTACCCTCACTTTCATTATTTAACTTAAAAATATATATATATATATATATATAGCGAATTTTAAAAATTTTGTGTAAACAGTCAATTTTTAGTATTTCCCTATAAAATCCTTTAATAGGGAATTTTTTCATACATTCATTATTTCTGGAGAATTTTTTTGAAATTACCCATCTATAATAAATATTGAATTTAATTTAAATTAAAGTTTAAACAATTCTAATCAGTTTAGCTTTATAAAACGTTAATTTTTTACATTTTCTTCAGTTTTGTGTTTTTTTTTTTGTTTATATCTTCTAATTGTTTAAATTTCTGTATCGTCGTCTGGTGGTTAAATTGGTATTCGAGTTATTTTCTTTATATAATTAATTAATATTTCATTTTGAATATTTTCAAATTGGTTTAATTTTTTTTTTACTAAATATAACAACAAATGCATTATCACCAATGCGTGGGATATATCTTCTTCTTTTCATTTCTTACTACCAAAAAAATATATATAGATATATTAAGACTTTTTCATGTTCGTACTAATCTTAAGAATCGTTTATAACGTATTATTTTTTTTAACTTTTTGTTTTTCATTATTGAGGGGCGGGGAACTAAATGTTAGTGATAATAATTATAATAATTATTATTAAATGGTCGTCTTATACACTTTTTGCCTTTTGCTTAGGTTTTGTTTAGTTAAGAAGCTTTTTTGCAAAAAAGAAAGACTTTATAATAAATATTTGTTTGTATAAGTTTATAATATGGCTTCATCTAACGTAATTTTTTAGCCATTTTCTGTGATTTTAGTTTTTGTTTTTTTTTTTCTTAATATTTGTAGGATTTTTTTAACGTTTGTTTCTATTTTTTGTGTTTTTTTTTCTCTTAATGTTGTTGTATTTGCTTTTAATGTGTTTTATGTTGTTGTTGTTGCTGATGTTGTGTAATTGTCGTTGATCTCGAGACTGGTCGACAACGTACTCGAGGTGGCAGTGTCCATGTCGTCGTAGCGGTTGGTCATAGTGATTCCTTTGATGGTACCCAAATAGTTGGTCCAGATTGTGACCATATCATTGATTTCACTTTACTGTAGATTTCTTCAATAGTATCACCTTGTACTACACCTGCGAAACAAAGAAAATAATTAGTCAAACTTGTAATACGCAAATTTTAATGTTTTTGGGTTGAAAATTCAAAGATTTCAATTCAAAGATTTAAAAAAAAGTATATTTGCCATACATTGCTCAACTGACATGCCACAAAATATTTTCATAATATTAACATAGTTAAGGTCTACCGAACGTATGAGCAATATTTTTAAATGAATTTATTAATTGTTACTCATACGCATGATATTTACAATAAAAGAAAAAAAGAGTGTATGTGCTGGATAATAATAATGGACAAAAACAAGAAAAATATCTCGAAAATTATTACAAATAAAAACAAGTAAGAAAGTGCTATAGTCGGTCAAGACCGACCATACGATACCCTTCACCACTATGGTCAAAGGTGTTCTTTTTTCTGTATAAAGACAAATATTTGCTAAATTTTGTTATCATACAAAGATTTTCTCAAAACTTATACATATATTTAAGCTGTTTTTGTCATTTTGACTTATATTGGGGTTAGGGTCAAATGTGGACCGATTATCTTGAAATTTAGCAAATTGATTACAGTTTTTACAAATTATGTGTGCAAAAAATAAACTCAAAATTTTCATTATCTTCAGAGTTACGAGCGTTTTAGTGATTTTTGTCTTATTTAGTGCGTTTTGAAAAAAAAAGAGTTTGTATGGGAGTTATGGTCAAATGTGGACCGATTTCAACGAAGTTTGGTACAGTGATTTGGATTTACATAAGCAGTGTTTGTTTTAAATTTAATGAAAAAATATTGATATTTGTGACCAAAATATCAATTCCGGGAAGTGGTACCTATGGGAGGTACCATAAATAATAGACCGATTTAGACGAATTTCAATAGCCATGGTCCCACTATCAAAAAAATTATCTGTGCCAAATTTCATCAAATTATCTTTAGAATTGCGACCTGTAATTTGATTACATGGTTTACATGGGGTCCAGCCAGCCGTCCAGAAAGACCGACGGACGGACATCGTTAAATCGACTCAAAAAGTGATTGTAAGCCTATTGGTATACTAAAAGGTGGGGGTCTAAGACAAATATTTCTATGCGTTACATACATCAGCACAAACTTATAATACCCTTTTCACATATGGTGGTGAAGGGTATAATAATGGATTTATGCAACATCTAAACCGTTTGGCTGATTTTTAATTAATTTTAGGTGCATATAGCAGAATGTATGTACATTAGGGTGCACATTATATTACGAAAGTGCGAAATTGAACCGTAACTCCCCCTAGAAATGTTCTATGTAACATAAAAACATGCTGTGCAAATTTTTTTCAAAATTCCATAAGGGGAACACGTGCTGCATCCGCCCACAGAGTGTAAAAACCAAATTTTAGCCACTTAGAATTTAACTATTTAAAAAAATTTACTGCAATATAAAAGAGAACTAAAGCTTTATTTTAAGTCATCAACATTAAAAATCCATGAAGTAGTTTCGGAGTTATTGCAGTTTTACCCGAAAATTCGTGACCTTGATGACACGCTTAAGGATATGCAGCCAAAAAAATTTACTAAAAGATAAGTAAATTTCTAAGTAAGACCTAATATGTAAGTACTTAAGAGTTGAGTTTCGTTAAAATATAACTAAATTTACTCAGTTTTTTTTTCATTTCAGAAAATTATACTTTTTTCTCAGGCCGGTTTCAAAAACCATTTTTAAATTTTTTTGAAAATATTGTTCAACAAATATTGCAAATAATAAATTTGCTTTCCAGTATCATAAAACAAACAAATGGGAAAATAAAATACAAATGTGAAAATAAAATCGATATCTTGAACCGTTTAGCAGTACCAGCGATTTGAAATCGTAAAATTTCGCGAAAATGTGAATTTTTTGTAATAATTTTAGTATATGCTTGTTAAATTGTACCAATGTTCAGCATTAATAAAAGTTATGAATATTTTTCCTTAGACTATATAGAATGTACACGGCATTATTTTTTTTAAAATTGGAAAAGTTTAACCCTTTCTTCACCGGGGTCAATAGTCAGAATTTGGATTTTTTTTTTCATTTTTATAGGAAAGTGACAGAATATTAAGAATTTATTACCAAATTTTGTTCAAAATGCAAAAATATATTGGTTTTTATTAACCGTAACTTCCAGTTCAATTTCGCACTTTCGAATAGTGTTATTATATATCTAAAGAAAATTGTGTTCGTCGTACAAAAATATTTTAAAAATATGACAAATTTAAAAAGCAAATAACACTTTTGGTAAAAAACATGAAAACAGCCTAAATTTTTGTTTTATCTGCATTAACATTAATAAATTTTAGATTAGAAACATTATTTATAAATATATTTTAATGAAAATTTGAGATGGTATAAAACTTGTTAAGCAAGAAAATAGAAAATTAAAAAAAAATATTTTTCGAAACAGAAATCCCAGAATTAATAAAAAAAAAAATTAAAAAATTTCCAAAAATGGTTATTTTTAGTTTTTTTGCTCTAGTTGCTTGACCACTTTCAGAACGACAAAGTACAGTAAAGCTTTTAATACACTACTTGCTTGTAAAATATTCAAAATTTTGTTCTTTTTCTTAAAAACTTCCGATTTGAAGTTTTTAAGAAAAAGCGATTTATATATAGATCGGTTTACATATAGATCGCATATTAGTAAAAATTCGGTGCAGTATGGGACAAAAAATTAAAATTTTAATTTTTGAATTCGAATATCTTTAAAACCATAAGAGATAGGATATGCATGTCGCTAAGTTTTTAGTAGATCTTGACCTAAGAATTTGTTATATAGTATCATTCTTCAAATCGATTGAGAAATGACAATTATATATTGTTTTAAGTAATTTAAGGGTGTGAGGTGACCTACTTTGTGGACCGATTGTGACGCCCATTAAAATCTACGCTTTCCAGGTTTAAAACTCAAGCTCCCCAACACGTCTGCTATATTCACATACAATTTTATTTAAAAATCCGCCCAACGGTTTAGATGGACTTATTTCCATTCTATTTTTCCACCATCTAACTATTCATTGGTCAACAGCCAAAATTTCATTTTAATTGAAATATTTTTTTATGTGCTATCGTCCCCTAACTATAAAAGCCCCCGAAAACATTTTTAAGATATTTCCGGTCAAATGTGGACTGATTCCTGTTATAAGTTTCTCTGCTCCAAATAAAGCTGTCATATCTATTAAAATTTGATTTAATTTACGAGTTAAAAGTGAATAACAGGGCGTTGGTTATATGGAGGATATAAGCAAATGTGAATCGACTTCGCCATACTGTTATCAAACTGTTGTTGCTCTAGCTTTTCGTTCTTTAACCTGACGGACAGACAGAAACCTCAATTCTTTTTGGTAGTTGTGCTGTTTCCGTAAGTTTTTTATATGTATGCTAGGTCAATTGTGAATGAGGAATTTTCTTGCAAATTTTGTTAACCTAGCTCTATCCTTTCAGACCCTATCGTGTATCAATAAAATTGAATTTATGAAAAAAAAGTTTGTCTTTATCACAAACAAATAATTTTGATATTATTATTTACTTACCAGTAAAATATTCTCCGAACTCTTGTTCCATTTTAATAGCACGTTCGTATGTTTTCTTGGCTTGTTCTTCGGTCATACGACGATTCATTTCCCTAAAATAATAAACAATAAAAATCGTATTAGAGTATAACTAACTTCAAATAAATCAATAATTTTTTTTTAATTTGTAATAGGAATTGAGAAAATTTGCTTTTTATAGAAAACTACGAAAATTTACTATCTATAAAATTTTTTAGAAAATTGATTATCTATACAAAATTTCAAATAAAAAAGCTTCAATTAAAATGATTAAATTAAACTATCTTACACTACAACTAAGCACTAGTTAAATGTTATTTTAAGTGTAAATGTAATAAGTTTACTTTTTCTTTAATACAATTAAAAACTTACATGATTGAATCAACAGATTTAGGTTTAATAAATACAGCAATTGGATATAATTGTGCTACTTGTAAACGTTTTATTGCATTGCCCGACACATCCAGAATACAATGTTTACCCTTTTCGGCGACCTCACGTACACTGGCTACCGAGGTTCCATACAAATTATCATTGTATTGACCAGCCTCGATAAATAGATGATTTTGTATATCATGTTCCATTTGTTCGCGTGATGACACGAAATGATAATCGCGTCCATCCACTTCATAATCACGTTTGGGACGTGTAGTATCTAGAGGTGTTGCAAAAAAAAAAATAAATTTTTTAATTGTATGAATTATAAAATTAAATATTTATAGAATTATATTAAAGATTTCCTATTGAAATTTCTATAAAGAACAATTTTCTATAACAACAAATTTTTGTTTGCGAAATATTTTGGGAGTAAAATTTTAAAAAATTTAACAAAAAATCTTTTTGTAGAAAATTGCTTGATAAATTTTTTTATAAAAATATTTTTTTCAAATTTTGGTTAACAAAAAATTTTCCATAAAATATTTTTTTAACGAAATATTTTCTATAAAAAAATTTGTTTACAAAATTTTCCTTTGAAAATTATTAAAAAAAAAATTCTTTTATAAAAATTATTTAACAAAAAAAATTTTTAACGAAAAATTTTGCAAAAAAATTATCAACGAAAAGTTTTTATAAAATGTTAATGTTTTAACGAAAAATTGCTTAACAAAAAATTTTCTATAAAATTTTTATTTACAAAATTTATCTACATCTAAAAACTATTTAACGAAAACTTTTTAAAACTAATCTGTTTTATAGAAAATTTTTCTATAAAATAAAAAAAAGGCAAATGAGGAATTTTTAAAGAAATATTTTCTATAAAATATTTTTAACGAAAATTTATTTTAAAAAATCCCAATAATTCGGGCTCGAAGCACTTCGAAGTTTTTTTTTCGAAATATCCGTCGCATCCATTTGCAAGAAAGAAGTAATAAAAAACAACCCCAAGACATCAGTTCATACAAGCAAAGACTCTATAATATAAAGATGTTCCACTTCCATGCATTGATTTGCCGTATGGTCGTTTTGAAAAGTCCCATAAAAAAGATAGTATACCGCTTTGTCTCTAATTCGGAAACAATTCATGAAGACGATTATCCAATGAGAGAAAGCTAAGGCATTGTTTTTGATTTTCATTGTTCATATGAAATGTGCTGTAAACATTCTTTAAGCCCATGTAATTTTTAGAGTTTTTCAAAAATTTTGATTCAGTTTACAAATTTTGATTTTTTTTCATATTTTTTATATTATTTCGCAGACCATGGGCCCATTTTTGTTGGTTTTTATATTCTGTTGATACTACAGCCCATATTTGAGAAAAGAATGACGAAAATGGAAGATATGCTTTTTAAGATATCCTTGAGTCAAGTAGATAATTGACACGCCTTGTTCTTTAAACTACAGGACATAGAATCTATTTTTATAAAATTCAGGTCATGGACTTCTTGAATAGCCTTTACACAAAACAAAAGCAAAATTAAAATTTTTAATTTTTATTTTTTAAAGATAATGAGGTCCAAAATTTGTGTTTTGTACGAGGTCTGGTCAACAAGTCCAAATCCTTTCAATTTCTTGCCTAATTATTGATGACAACACTAGCCCTGTCAATATACAACTGTCAATTGACTAGTGTATTAATTTAAACGAGATACATTTCATAAGCACGTGTGTGTGCCATAGCTTACTTTCATTTTTATCATCATATTTATTCAATCATATTAGTTGTTTCCGAATTTGAGTAAAAACGTTTTTTTTTATGGGACTTTTCATATTGACCATAGGGCTATAATGTATGTAGTGCAACATCTTTATATTGTAGAGTCTTTGGTTGAGGTCTTTACATCCGAGCATCCCGTTTTTCGGGTATAGTAACTTTTCTCTTAAACAGTATTAGAATAACGGAAATAATTGCTTAAAAAGGAAAAAAAAAGCCACGCCCCTAATAATCTAACAACAACATTTTCTCCAGATTTAGTACAGAGTGACTATTTCTTGTTCTCAACCTTTAAGAAATGGTTTGGCGGAAAGAGATCCTCCTACGACTGATTATCTCACAAAAAAAAGCTATTTTAAAGACCTCGACAAACCAAAAGGACACAGGAATTTTGCATTCCTTTTTATTGTAACATTCTATTATAGATAAATTAAAATAGTTCTCATTCTCGTGTCCTACTTCTCTGCGACAAGATCGAAGTCTTACTTTTTTACACTTTTTTATATTCCATTTGTATTATTAAATTGAATTAAATAAATGAATAAATACATTAAAACACAATAATTTGGCGACGAGGTGAAAACCTTTTTTCTTTTTTCAACGATCAAAAATAATCAAAAGAAATTGCGCGAGAAATCTTCAAGTAAACTTCTTCAACAAAATGGATGCCTCACAATTTGCACAATTTATGCAGGTACAACAGAAAATTCTGGAACAGATGCATAATGGAGTTTCTTCAACAGGTGTTGGTACATCAAATACCAGTATAAATTCAAACATTGCTTTGGTTCCTAATTTCGATATGTTGGATACTTCAAAGGAGTCGTTCCGTAACTATATTTTAAGGTTTGAAAATTATACCAGAATGAAAAATATTCATACCAATGAGACGTATTGTGCGAATTTACTTTTAAATTCTATTGGTCCAAAAAGCTTCAGTATTATTACGGCATTAGTTGCTCCTGACAAGCCAGGTGATTTTCAGTACGAAGAATTGGTTAAAATTTTGCAAAAACACTTGTCTCCGCAACAAAACGTCTTGGTGGCTCAACACCAATTCTTATCAAAATATCAAATAGAGACTCAATCAATAGCCGAATACGTCGCTACCTTAAGAATGGATATTGGAGATTGTGAGTTCGTTTGCCCGTGTAAAAAATCCATAGCAGATATTTTTCTGCGTGCTCAGTTCATCCGAGGGATCAGAGACGATAATATCCGTGAACAACTGCTTCAATCTCAACAAAGTATTGCTGAATTTAACGACATTGTAACAAAGGCACTTGCATTGGAAGCAGCAAAAAGTGATTCTAAACAAATTGCCAATAAGACAGCTCAACCTAACCATAGTGAAATAAACAAAATTCACTCAAAAAAGTTTAACTCCAAGAAAAACAGTGATGGTAAACACAACAAGAAGAGAAAAAGTGAATCCACGGGAGTTGATTTTAAAGCTTTAGGGTTGGATGGTCTGTGTCTGAGGTGTGGTAAAAGCAACCACTATGCTAAAGACTGTCGTAGCAATAAAAACAGCTTACGCTGTGCAGAGTGTAGAAAGACGGGACACGTAATCAAAGTTTGTATCAAGGCACGGATGAAAGAGAATCAAAATTGTTCAAATCAAGTTGATAGCGTACACCAATATGGAGTTTTGAATGTAGTTAACGTAAATCAAAATGAATCTGCGAGAACAGATAAAATATTTTCAACAATAAACGTTCAAGGTGAGCCAATCAAATTTGAAATCGACACCGGATCAAAATTTACCTTTCTACCAAGAGATCAATTTGCTAAACTTAACCTCAAAGTTCCATTTTTACCTACAAACATGGTTTTTAAATCGTATACACAAGATGTTTTTTCAGCCGATGGCAAAATTGAGGTTAATGCTGAATATAATGGTGAGTGTATTTTTGATGAAATTTACATAGTTCCGGAGGAGTTTACAGCCCTCCTAGGTCGTGATTGGATAAGGAAGCTAAAATTAAATATCAATTGGGATGAAATAAACTGTATTAATACGACAAGTAATGAAAACGTTGAAGTTAGCGAAATCGATAAAATCATGCAGGATTTTAAAGACATTTTTCAACCCAAAATAGGATGTGTTACCCAACATACAATTTCATTGAAATTGAGGGAAAATGTAAAACCCATATTTAACCGGGAACGAGATTTACCATACGCCCTTATAGGAAAAGTAGACCATGAATTAGATCAGCTAGAAGCTTCAGGTATAATCACAAAAGCTGAAATTAGTGATTGGGGGTCCCCTCTCGTCGTAATACCGAAAGCTGACGGAGGCATACGTTTGTGTGTAGACTACAAGGTCGGGGTTAATGAACGCCTTATTGATGCCCATAGTCCCATAAGGAAAATTGAGGACATTTTTAACAGTTTACGTAATTCAAAATTTTTTTGTACATTAGATCTATACAAAGCGTACCTTCACATTCCAGTCGATGTTGAATCAAGCAAAATACAAACGATGTCTACACATAGGGGAACGTATAGGGTAAACAGGTTATCATTCGGAATCAAAACAGCCCCATCCGAATTCAATAGAATAATCAATCAAATACTGAGGGAGCTTCCAAAGACAGAATCCTACTTTGACGACATAATAGTACATGGGTCTACACTGTCAGAATGTCGTGAAAATTTGATTAAGTGCCTACAACAACTACAAAAACATGATTTACACTTGAATAAAGATAAATGTCGACTTTTCAAAAATAAGCTTACATTTCTGGGTCATACCATTAAATATAACAACATATCGAAAGATCCTAGTAAGGTATCGGCTATTACGGATATGCCAAATCCTGAATCTGCAGACGATGTAAGGAGATTTTTGGGTATGATTACCTATTATTCCCGTTTCATTCCAAATTGCTCAGAAATTACAGCACCCCTACGAGCTCTTATGCAAAAAAACAAGACATTTTTATGGTCTCCACAATGCGAAAAAGCATTCAATCGAATTAAGAGGGAAATAGCGAGTGATCGCGTACTAGTACCCTACGACCCGCAATATCCTATACAGCTAGCTTGTGACGCAAGTCCAAATGGGATTGCTGGAGTTTTGTCACACATCGTCAATAACGAAGAGCGGCCGATTTCTTTTGCTTCTCGTTCGCTTACAGAAGCAGAGAAAAACTATTCGCAAATTGATCGCGAAGCATTAGCGATTATTTTTTCGGTTGACCACTTCTATCAATATTTATATGGAAGATCGTTTGTTCTAATCACAGACAATCAGCCATTAGTCAGAATTTTTAACGAGAGGGCAAAGTTACCCCAAATGACGGCAGCACGTCTACAAAGATATGCAGCGTTCTTATCTGGGTTTAACTACAAAGTTATGTACAAAAAAGGCAGTGAAAACGTTAATGCCGATTGTTTATCAAGGGCTCCTGCCAAAACTAATTTATTAACAGATACATCAATCAATAATGAAGTTAATCAGCTGTGTGAATCAACAATTGAAAAAATTTCAACAATCGTCCTAAACTACAAAACTCTCAAAAAGGAAACTACAAATGATGAAGAACTTTCGAGCATTATAATCCAGCTACAAAATAATCGAGTAGAGGATACTGAATTTACGCTTAACAATGGTATCGTTTTTAGGGGTCACCGAGTGGTAGTACCATCTACATTACAACACGCAGTCTTACAAGAACTACATCAAACACACATCGGCATATCAAAAATGAAGCAGTTAGCAAGGCGTTATGTGTACTGGAAGTCAATCGATAAGGATATTGAAAGTTTGGTAAAGCAATGTTCATCATGTGCAAGTGTTAGATCAAATCCGCCCAAAGTAAAATTACATACGTGGGAGGAGCCGGAACAAAATTGGCAACGTATCCACATCGACTACGCTGGTATATTTCAAGGAAATTATTATTTAGTTGTGATGGACGCCAAGTCCAAGTGGGCAGAAATCGGAATTACACCTTTCGCTCCAACAACACAATCAACTATAGAAATGTTGTCAGATTTATTTGCCAGACATGGGTATCCTGATGTCATAGTTTCCGACAACGCAACAATATTCACCAGTGACTACTTCCGAACCTTTTGTGCCAGTCGTGGTATTTTTCAAAAGTTCATCGCTCCAGGGTATCCGGCTACAAATGGGTTAGCCGAGCGCAATGTGCAAACCCTAAAAAATCGTCTAAAATCTATGGTAAACGATCAACGCCCCATACGTGAAAAGGTACGTGAGATACTTTTTCGTTATCGTGCAACTCCGCTTTTAAATGGTAAAACTCCGTCTGAACAATATTTGAACCGACAAATCCGAATCCAGCTAGACGCATTGAAACCGCCAGAAGAGGGAAATCCTATTCCGTCTGATGATTGTAAAGCCCGACAGTTGAGCGAGGGAGACAGAGTGCAAGCGAGATACTATTCAAATAACAAGAATCAGTGGAAGTTGGGAACAATTAAGAAAAAATTTGGCCATTTACATTATTTGGTTACATTAGATGATGGACACACCTTTAAGCGGCACATCAATCAACTTCGCCCAACATTAGTTGAAAAGCAGCCACAACTTGATGAGCCAACACATCAACATGAAAGTCCTACAACATCCACCTCTATTTTGCAAGATCTGGTAGAAGTTCCTATACGTACGTCAGAGTCCGCACAACAACCAGGCAATACGGAAGTCCAAAGGCAAGGTGCAGAAGAGCAGAACAATACACCTCAAAGACAACTTCGTAGAACTACTAGAATTCGTCGACCACCAACCTATCTTGGAGACTATGTCTAATTTAAGTACTTGTCTTATAAGCGAGGGAGAACTATTATAACTTTTGGCAACTCTGGAATTTTGCATTCCTTTTTATTGTAACATTCTATTATAGATAAATTAAAATAGTTCTCATTCTCGTGTCCTACTTCTCTGCGACAAGATCGAAGTCTTACTTTTTTACACTTTTTTATATTCCATTTGTATTATTAAATTGAATTAAATAAATGAATAAATACATTAAAACACAATACCTTTTGACCTATTTCTTTATTTTGAAGGAATTTATTTTTAGGGAAATTTTAAAAAATTCACTATTTTTAGGTAATTTTTAAAAAATAAAATTTAGGGAGTTTTTTAAAATTTCACTATTTATAGAGAATTTTTCAAAAATTCACCATTTTTAGGGAGTTTTTCAAAAATTCAGTATTTTTAAAAAATTCACTCTTTTAGGGAATTTTTTAAAATTCACTATTTTTACGGTATTTTTCAAAAATTCGCTATTTTTAGGAATTTTTAAAAAATTGACTTTTTTAGAAAATTTTTTAAAAATTCACTATTTTTATGGTATTTTTCAAAAATTCACTATTTATAGCAAATTTTTCAAAAATTCACTATTTGTAGGGAATTTTTCAAAAATTCACTGTTTTTAAGGAATTTTTCAAAAATTCACCATTTTTAGGGAATTTTTCAAAAATTCACCATTTTTGGGGAGTTTTTCAAAAATTCACTATTTTAACGGAATTTTTCAAAAATTCACTATTTTTAGAGAATTTTTAAAAAAATAACTATTTATAGGAAATTTTTTAAAAATTCACTATTTACAGAGAATTTTTCAAAAATTCACTTTCTTAGGGAATTTTTCAAAAATTCACTATTTATAAGACAATTTTTTTAAAATTCACTATTTATAGGCAATTTTTCAAATGGACCTTCTTCTTATTTTGAAGACTTTCTGAAGTCATATTTTTCGGTCTAAGTGTAAGAGTTGAAAAATAGACCACAGGATACGACTTATTGTTCTGCCCTAGTATTTTCCTATATGTATTGAATTTATATAAATAATAACTATAATAATTTTTCAAACTTACGTGGCACACATGATCCAAATTTATCTGGATATTCTGATATTAAATCATCATTTATACGATCCTTTAGGGGACCCAATATTATAACGGGTCTGGTGTAATTTATCGATAACCGTTGCACAGCCTCATACGATAAGACGTTCTCTTCGGAAGCTGTAAAAGTATATGTGAAAAATGTTTTATGCAAGGGGAGCTAAAGGACATGCAAGCGTTTCTTATAAATGAAAATTATAATGATATTTATTTTTTTTGATATAATAGTTATATACATAACTTTTTTTTTTGTTTTAAATATTTAGGTTAAAATTTGTTCTATTATACAAATCTAAAGCCAATTTATTTCTTTGATATGATAAGTTTTATTTTTTATTTTTGTACTAAAATGTAGCAAAGAAATGAGGATTTTTTTTTTAATTTTTAAATGAGAGTTTAGGTTATAGATTTTTTATATATATTTTTGTTTTAATTGTTAATTTTATATTTTTTAGGTTAATATTAAAGAAATAATTTGAAAACCCAAAAGAAAAAAGAACTGTTTGTTAATAAAACTTAAAGAAATTAACAAAAATTATTATTGAAACTTTGTTAAATTATATAGAAAAAAGAAAAGTTCTCACTAATCTAAAAGATTTTGCAGGCAAGTGTGTGTATAGTAGAGGTGTGTGTTTTTTTATTTTTTAATTAGTTATACAAATATTTAATATTATTTTTTAATGTTAAAACATTTATAATAAAATACATAAGTTTGTTGAATAAAATGCATTTACAACATAGACTATATTTTGTTTACTTTAAGAAATAAAATCATTTCCCCAGAGTTCATTTCTAAAGAAGAATTACATAGACACGACAACGAAAGAATTTACACATAAACATTTTCTACTGGCATACAATTAGAGGACACAAGGACTACAAAAAGGATTTTGCAAATTTAACATAGAAATCATACAAAATTAAATTATGAAAATTAATTTTTAAAATAAAATTATTCCATTTTTTTAAACAAAATAAATTAAAATTTTACATATAATAAAACCATAAAAATTTTTAAAATTAAAAAATAAAATCAAATACATACAATAAATAAAATAATAAATTTAAACATTTTAACGTAAAATAAAAAAAAATTAATTATAAAATAACTTACATTTTCTTTTCATAAAGCATAAGATAATAAATTACACCGCGGCACAAAAATCGATTTTTTGGTGCTGCACAAATTTTAAAACTAAAAATAAGTTTGATGTTCTTAATTCGTATGATGTTAAATTTTTACTAATTTACCAATTAAAAAAAAAAATTTAATTTATAGAATTATAGAAAAATTTTTCAAAAATAAATTTTTTGGAGGGAAATTCCTCAAAAATTCAATATTTATAGAGAATTTTCCAAAAATTTACTTTTTATAGCGAATTTTTCAAAAATTCACTATTTATAGGGAATTTTTGAAAAATTAAAGAAATTTTTTAAAAATTCACTTTTGATAGGAAACTTTTCAAAAATTCACTTTTTATAGAATTTTATATATCACTTTTTATAGGAAATTTTTCAAAAATTCATTATTTATAGAGAATTTTTTAAAAATTCAATATTTAAAGGGAATTTTTCAAAAATTCAATATTTTTAGGGAATTTTTCACAAATTCACTTTTTATAGGAAATTTAAAAAAAATCACTTTTTATAGGGAATTTTTCAAAAATTCACTATTTATAGGAAATTTTCCAAAAATTCACTTTTAGGGGAATTTTTCAAAAATTCACTATTTATAGGAAATTTTTAAAAAATTCACTTTTTATAGGAAATTTTTAAAAAATTCACTTTTTATAGGGAATTGTTAAAAAATTCACTTTTTAAAGGGAATTTTTTAAAAATTCA
The DNA here is from genome assembly GCA_933228675.1 of Stomorhina lunata. Lineage (NCBI taxonomy): Eukaryota > Metazoa > Arthropoda > Insecta > Diptera > Rhiniidae > Stomorhina > Stomorhina lunata. The sequence continues at coordinate 118,703,612 of OW121743.1, read as the reverse complement.
CTTTTTAAAGGGAATTTTTCAAAAATTCACTTTTTAGAGAATTTTTAAAAAATTACTTTTTAAAGGGAATTTTTAAAAAATTAACTTTTTAAAGGGAATTTTTTAGAAATTCACTTTTCAAAGAAAATTTTTCAAAAATTCACTTTTCAAAGAAAATTTTTAAAAAATTCACTTTTTAAAGGAAATTTTTCAAAAATTCACTTTTTGAAGGGAATTTTTCAAAAATTCGCTTTTTGAAGGGAATTTTTCAAAAATTCACTTTTTGAAGGGAATTTTTCAAACAAATTCACTTTTTATAGGGAATATTTCAAAATTCACTTTTTATAAGAAATTTTTCAAAAATTCACTATTTATCTTTTAAAATTCACTTTTTATAGGAAGTTTTTCAAAAATTCACTATTTTTCAGAATTTTTTAAAAATTCAATATTTAAAGGGAATTTTTCAAAATTTCACTATTTTTAGGGAATTTTTCATTATTTATAGGAAATTTTTCAAAAATTCAGTATTAATAGGGAATTTTTCAAAAATATTATTTATAGGCAATTTTTTTAAAAATTCAATATTTATAGGGAGTTTTTGAAAATTTCCCTAAAAAAGTCAATTTTTGAAAAATTCCCTATTAAAAGTGAATTTTTTAAAAATTCCCTATAAAAGGTGAATTTTTGAAAAATTCGCTATAAAAAGTGAATTTTAAAAATTCCCTATAAAAATTAATTTTAAAAATTCATTACTTTTAGGGAATTTTTCAAAAATTTACTTTTTTTATGAAATTTTTTAAAACAACACTATTTCTAGGGAATTTTTTAAAAACTCACTTTTTAGAGAATTTTTAAAAATTACTTTTTAAAGGGAATTTTTAAAAAATTAACTTTTTAAAGGGAATTTTTCAAAAATTCACTTTTTAAAGGGAATTTTTCAAAAATTCACTTTTTAAAGGAAATTTTTTAGAAATTCACTTTTCAAAGAAAATTTTTCAAAAATTCACTTTTCAAAGAAAATTTTTCAAAAATTCACTTTTTAAAGGGAATGTTTCAAAAATTCGCTTTTTGAAGGGAATTTTTCAAAAATTCACTTTTTGAAGGGAATTTTTCAAACAAATTCACTTTTTATAGGGAATATTTCAAAATTCACTTTTTATAAGAAATTTTTCAAAAAGTCACTATTTATTTTTTAAAATTCACTTTTTATAGGAAGTTTTTCAAAAATTCACTATTTTAGTGAATTTTTCAAAATTTCACTATTTTTAGGGAATTTTTCATTATTTATAGGAAATTTTTCAAAAATTCAGTATTAATAGGGAATTTTTCAAAAATATTATTTATAGGCAATTTTTTTAAAAATTCAATATTTATAGGGAGTTTTTGAAAATTTCCCTAAAAAAGTCAATTTTTGAAAAATTCCCTATTAAAAGTGAATTTTTTAAAAATTTCCCTATAAAAAGTGAGTTTTTGAAAATTTCCTATTAAAAGTGAATTTTTGAAAAATTCGCTATAAAAAGTGAATTTTAAAAATTCCCTATCAAAAATTTACTTTTTTTATGAAATTTTTCAAAACAACACTATTTCTAGGGAATTTTTTAAAAACTCACTTTTTAGAGAATTTTTCAAACATTCACATTTTTTTTAGGGAATTTTTAAAAATTTCACTTTTTTAGAAAATATTTAGGGAATTTTTTTAAATTCACTATTTAAAGGGAATTTTTAAAAATTCACTATTTATAGAAAATTTTTCAAAAATTTACTATTGATTGGAAATTTTTCAGAATTCAATTTATATCACAACTTTAAATATTTGTAGAAAATTTTTAAAAATTTCGCTATTTATAAGGAATGGTTCAAAAATTTAATACTTAAAGGAAAAGATTTGTGCCGCTGTGTAATAAATTTTAAATTTGTTAAAGAAAAAAGGAGAAAGACTAAATAATTATTTTTATTGATAAGAGTAGAAAGTTTATTGAAGAAATATTAAATATTTAAGAAATTATTTTAAATTGTTAATAAAATTAATATTAATAATACACAACAATACATTTATTTATTTCTGTTTTGTTTTAAGGTTTTATTTTGTTTAAATTATTTCAAGTTTTTAATATTTTTTTAAGACCATGTATGGATGGATGTAGATGGTGGCAAAACGATGGATTGGCCAGGGGAGTATTAAAATTGTTTTCTCTAAGCGAATACATTTTTAACTAATGATTGAAAAGAGTTCAAATCTACAGTGCTGACATATCGTTACTTTAATATAGAAAGGCCCTAAGTCGTTTTTCATTCAAGTCGCTTTTTAAAGCTTTATCTAATATAATTTTATAAAAATCTTTTAATTTTAAAAAACATTATTAAAGCATTAAATTCTTTAGAGAATTTAGTAAAAAACTTCGTTTAAATAATTTCTGTATCTTCAAAACTTAAGATTTTATTCAGTTTTATTCCCCTCTCCTGTCATGTAAGAAAAATATTAGTTAGGGCTTTCCTATATTAAAGTAACGATATTTGAATAAGTAGTTTATAGATCGAAAATAGCATTCAAATTGGTTGAAAATACATATATATCGCACTTGATCAACAATAATACCCTATTAACTCAAAATTTTTAAATTTCCTCTTTTTAGAAGAAATCGATGTGTAAAAATCTTACATCATTTTCAATATAATTTCGCCAATAAGCTACAGTTTTATCCCTCTGCTTAATGTAAAAGTAGCAGTAAAATAAAAAAGTTTTTGACTCTATTGAAAATTTTAACTAAATATCCTCTTGTTGATCAAATGAGATATGGAAAAATATATTTATAACAAAGTATTATAGTCGATTAGGTCCGACTTTTGGTTATATGAACAAGACATTTTATCTTATTTTATGTAATCCCAATTAAAACGCAAAATATTGTATTCGATTTCGATCAAATAATAGGCATGGTCCCAATGACAAAAAGGTTTTTGCTAAATGTCATAAGTTTATTCTCAAGAATTAAACCTTTAAACCTTTTATAAGGTCGTGAAAAGGATTTTTATAAATAATTCAACTTGCAATTAAAGTAAGTACACACTATGTCATTTTTTAGATCAGTGAAGTTGCGTCATCTGTTGTTAGGTAGTTACACTGTTTAAGATTTCTCTTCTACAGCCAATTTCATTTTTTACATCGGCGGCGTGTTAATGCTTTATTTTGTGCTTAGCGCCGATTGATAACGCTGCGGCAATTGGGAAATTGAGGTTGTCTCGAACCCAGGCATAATTTGTTATGTTAATGCTTAATAATCGCACCCCAAAAACGGTGAGCGGGCCAAATTTGTATCAATGTATTTAAAACTGATACCTTATTCACTAGCTTTATATGACAAACAGCCAGACAACCAGTCTAGATGAACGGACATTGTTAAACAGTATTAGAAGAATTTGATTTTTAATCGGTCATACCGATGAGTTACATTCAGCAGAAATCAAAAAATAAATTATAAAGCTTAGCCTGTGATTGAATTTTCTAAATATTCCTAAAGGATATGAACAAAATGTAAATGGTCCTATCAACTAACTGATGATGGAAAGCATCAAAAAGTATTTATTACTTACTTGTCGAAAAACTTACAAAAGTATATGAATACATTTTGAAGTAGGCTACACTGTAAAGAGTTTTGAAGATCTCAACGGAGGAAAATTTTTAAAAAAGATCTTCCACATTCTTTTCAAATCTGAAATAGTTTTGAACGTGATAACCCTAAAACTATAATTTTTGAAGATAAAACGATGTAACCTTTGAGTGTGAATGACAAGGCAACGCTAATGTATGAATTTCTCGATTAAACAGTTAATATAACAATTTATTTTGATATTATCCATAGACAGAGGTCAAATGAAATCGTATTGCTATGCTATGAAGGCTAAGATGAAACGAATGTTTACACAAAACTTCTGTGGGCAATGTTTTAGTACACAACCTTTTTTGTCTTAGGATTTATTTATGAGCATTTGTGAGTTTCGTAATAGGTGCTTTTTGGTTTTGAAGTGTATTTTGATAGTGGATTTTCTATGAGCTGTATGGTCGAATATTCATTCGATTTAAAAAAAGGACATAGAGTTCAAAATAGTATAAAATTATTTTTAAAACTACGATTTCCGGAAGGATGTAGTAAGTGATTTTAAGTCGTTAGCTGATCTCAGGAAGGCCATTTTGGTAAATGTTGTGAAGACTTTGCACCATCCATTTCCATGGTAAGGAAGTTGTGTATAAATTTCGATGCAGCCGTAAATGCACTGAAGGTAACGAACGTTTTTACGTTCAGTTCTTATTCACATGAAAAGCACTCCATGAATGGAGTAACTATTTCTTGTTACTAAGAAATCGGCGTAAAGACATTCGACTCTAACGAAGAAATTATCACACAAAAATGTTAAAATCGTTGAACTAAGTGAGAAGAAGTCTTTTATTGAAAAATACATTAACTTTTGGTATAAAAAACTTTTGGTAAAAAAAACATTGTGAAAATGTTAGATTGTACCAAGTAGAACGTGATAGTATTACGGTACCAACAAGGTTTAAAATGTATCAAGATGAGTACAATTGTGTCATATTTGCCATCCCTGCTCTTTATTGCTCGTTTTATGAATATTCTAACATAAACAAGCGCAAACTGTTATTACACCAGGGATGGCAAACAAGGTACAATTGTACTTTTTTATACATTTTAAAATTGATTGGTGCCGTGGAACAAAAAAATGGTAGGCAGAGTTGCCGTTTTTTATGCTTTTAACTAAAATAGGTATTTATTTCAATGTGTAGTTCTAATGTTTTAAAAAGAAAAAGTTTTCTATAGAAAATCTTTTTATCAAAAATTTTTCCATAGAAGATTTGAAAACTTTTTGATATAAAAATATTTTTATCGAAAATTTTTACAGAAAATTATTTTTATTAAAATTTTTCTTTAAAAAAAAAAATATTTGGATCAAAAATATCTAAAAAATATAAAAATCTAAAATTGTTTAATATTATCAGCCATGTCACAGAACTCAATTCCGTTCGGAAGTGGAATGAATTCCGCACTTTGCTTCTATTGAAAAAGTAAAACGAAAACATTTTTCGGAATGAAACCACTTTCTATTTTCAAAGTGGAATTGAATTCATATGTTTTTAGTTGTTTATTCAATATTTATTTCAATATTTCAATTAATCAGTGTTTTTTGTTAAAACAAAGATAGAGTTAAAAATTTCAATTAAAAAAATCTTATTTTGTACTGATTTTGGACATTTAAAATTTTTCGGAATCTATAAAACCTAAAACCATTTCGATTGGAATTCAACTACGGAATGGTTTCAATTCCGAACGGAATTCGTGACATGCCTGTAGAAATTTTTTTCTTTTTCCATACAAATTTTTTGGATCGAAAATATCTAAAAAAAATATAAAATTGTTTAATATTATAATTTATTTCCGTTTTGAAAAATATTCCTAATATTTACAAAAATATTCCCAATGTCTACAAAAATAATAGTGTCGTGGCAACAATGTTCGAGATTATATTTCTTAGTTCTCTCGGACCATGTATTTTGTAGCTATAAATTGATATTTTAATGGAATAGCAAAAATTTTAATATTAAGAATCACTGTTAATGACAGTATCCAAATTTGGTGGCATTGTTTCATCTTTAACCCTAGCACTGTGTTCGTATGATGACAAAATTTTCTAAGCATTACAAAATCTTCAAGATTTGTTCAATTCGTTCTTTGTGGTTTAAGATATAGCAGAATTGGTCGAGCCTGACTCTATTACTTTCTTAATTTAAATTAATTTCTGTTAAATTTGTGTATTATTTGATTTTACAATTTAACATTTTAGATACTTTTATAATATTCAAAAGGAAAAAATAAGATCCAGATCAAATAAGATCCAATGTAGAGTTTCAAATTTATTATCGGTTAAGTGCGGCATTTTTAATACAATATATTTTATATAAAAAGTAGTACCTTCCTGGCCTAAAAAGTATTTTTTTATAATGCCTGTATTTTTTATATGCCTGTATTACAGATGTCTTTAACAACAACAGTTCTGTTATTGCTATGTAATTAATAAGTATATCGCTGGTTATGGAAAGGCGAAATGAAAATATGTAAAGTTATCAAGTTTTTAGAAAACATATTTTAAATTACACGATAAAGGTCAACTACTTAATTGTAAACATTTTAGCTATGATATAGAAATAAACTGTTATATTAACTGCAATGTTAATATAGTATGTTTTTAAGTAAATGATAACATACTATAACATTAAATACAACTGTTAACTGTTAACCTGAAATAAATTGTGTTTATATAGAAGAAATATTGTAGAACAAGGTAGTAAAACTATTTTAAGTGTAGAAAGTGTAATTTTGATTCTGTGTGCAAAAGGGGGTGACGTTAAAAAAAATAAAAACAAAGTTATCATTTTCAAAAGGAGTCGAAAATCTTGTTATGGGAAATTCAAAAAGAAAACATTGAGAAGATAATGTACTAAACAACTAACATTCCTAAAACTTGGGAGGATTTAAGATTTTTTTGGCTTAAATATTGGTTAAGAATTGGTTTAAAGAATAAGGAAAATTCTTAGAGATATCTGAAAAAATACAATTTTGGAGAGGAAGTTGTGGGAAAAAAGGGTATTAAGAAGGTAACAAACGAACGTAACGATTTTCAACAATATATTTATATATATATATATAAAAAAACAGCTGGAAACAAAGTAGAAATTCTTTCATTTATGTTTTTTTTTTTAATTCTGTATAAGTGTTTTGCAAACAAAATTTTTTCTACCAACAAGACACAACTACAAATTTAAAATAATAAATTTAGAAAATTAAAAAACAAAACTTTTACAAATTTTAAATCTTAAACTATAAAACCAAAGCCTGAAACTGAAATTGGTAACAAAAAAAATCAAACCAAGAAAATCAACACATAAGCAACAAAGCCGTTTAAAGCTAAAATTAAATTAAAATTTAATTAAAAAATTATTGAAAATTAAAGAAAAAAATGTAAACTACAAAAAGTTTAGAAAAAAAACTACTACAATTTTTTAACGAAAATTTCTTTTTTTAAAGTTTGAAATTTGCATGACAATTAAATTTTTTAACGATTTTTTTAATTTAAATACCAAACGATAAATAACGTTAATAATGTTAAGTTAACAGTTGTAGTAAGTAGTAAGTAAATAAGTAGTAGTTGTATTAAAAAGACAATGGACTGTGATTTAAATTTTAATTTGTGATAAAAAAATTTGAATTTTTTTAATGAAAATAAAAGAAAGTAAAATAAAACAAAAGTTTCCGGTTTTCTTTTTAACGTTTTAAAACAATAAAAATATTTTTTTTAATTTTTTTCTTTTTTTATATTAATTGACTTTAAAGATAAAATACATCATCATTTGAAATGTTTTGAGTTTAATTAAATTAAATTTCAATTGTTATTAACATTTTATTTTAGTTAAAAAAAATATGTTTTTTTTATAAATCATTTCAACATTTCTGTTTTTTTTTTTTTGTACACTGCCGCTCATAAGAATAAGTTCAGGCCATTTTTTGTATTGAAAAAGTAAAAAATCATATATTTAACAATATAAAAAGAGTTTTTTTTTCGAAAATTAAAATGTTTTAAATTGTCGAATATTTTGGCTCATCTGAATAGGTACATCACAAATTAGCGTTCTTTAGCTTGTATAATGGTCCAGGTAATAGATACGGAAAATTTGACAAAGGATCCTCCGATCTTTTGTTTAGTATTTTATATTCATAAAAGGGGGAATCACTTAATTTTATTATGATGAAATTCCATAAATTGTAATCGTTAGTAGGTAATTTTAGTCATATTTTAGAAATAAGCTCTATGATAGTAGAGCATTTTAACCTACTTGATGAAAAAATACGAATGCTCGCTTTGAACTTAGCTACGTTTAAATGTTATATAGTTATTATCATCAGAGCTATGTATCAATACGCCTGTACTGGTCTACTGAACCAACTTTTTTTGACTGGGAATCGAACGCAGGCGATCCTCAGAAAAATTTTCTATAGAAAAATTTTTGTAACGAAAAATTTTCTATAAAAACATTTTTTGAACAAAAAATTTTCTATGGAAACATTTTTTTAACGAAAAATTTTCTATAGAAAAATTTTTTTAACGAATAATTTTCTATAAAAAAAATTTTTAACGAAAAATTTTCTACAAAAAAATTTTTTAACGAAAAATTTTCTATAGAAAATTTTTTTAACGAAAAATTTTCTATAGAAAATTTTTTTTAACGAAAAATTTTCTATAGAAAATTTTTTTTAACAAAAAATTTTCTATAGAAAATTTTTTTTAACGAAAAATTTTCTATAGAAAATTTTTTTTAACGAAAAATTTTCTATAGAAAATTTTTTTTAACGAAAAATTTTCTATAGAAAATTTTTTTAACGAAAAATTTTCTATAGAAAATTTTTTTTAACGAAAAATTTTCTATAGAAAATTTTTTTTAACGAAAAATTTTCTATAGAAAATTTTTTTTAACGAAAAATTTTCTATAGAAAATTTTTTTTTAACGAAAAATTTTCTATAGAAAATTTTTTTTAACGAAAAATTTTCTATAGAAAATTTTTTTTAACGAAAAATTTTCTATAGAAAATTTTTTTTAACGAAAAATTTTCTATAGAAAATTTTTTTTAACGAAAAATTTTCTATAGAAAATTTTTTTTAACGAAAAATTTTCTATAGAAAATTTTTTTTAACGAAAAATTTTCTATAGAAAATTTTTTTTAACGAAAAATTTTCTATAGAAAATTTTTTTTAACGAAAAATTTTCTATAGAAAATTTTTTTTAACGAAAAATTTTCTATAGAAAATTTTTTTTAACGAAAAATTTTCTATAGAAAATTTTTTTTAACGAAAAATTTTCTATAGAAAATTTTTTTTAACGAAAAATTTTCTATAGAAAATTTTTTTTAACGAAAAATTTTCTATAGAAAATTTTTTTTAACGAAAAATTTTCTATAGAAAATTTTTTTTAACGAAAAATTTTCTATAGAAAATTTTTTTTAACAAAAAATTTTCTATAGAAAATTTTTTTTAACGAAAAATTTTCTTAATGAAAAGTTTTCTATAGAAAATTTTTTTAACGAAAAATTTTCTATAGAAAATTTTATTTAACGAAAAACTTTCTATAGAAAAATTTTTTTAACGAAAAATTTTCTATAGAAAAAATTTTTAACGAAAAATTTTCTATAGAAAAAATTTTTAACGAAAAATTTTCTACAGAAAAATTTTTTTAACGAAAAATTTTCTATAGAAAAATTTTTTTAACGAAAAATTTTCTATAGAAAAATTTTTTTAACGAAAAATTTTCTATAGAAAAATTTTTTTAACGAAAAATTTTCTATAGAAAAATTTTTTTCTATAGAAGTTTTTTTAACGAAAAATGTTCTATATAAATTTTTTTTAACGAAAAATAATACAAAATTACTAGTTTCTATTTATCTGCAATGAACCTAATCAAATAAGCTAAATTCTCAGGTGCTTATTCTTAGAATAATAATTAATTATTTCAAATAATTTGCCTATGGATAAGATTTACACTAAAAACCTTTCACTTTCTTAATTTATTGTCTTTAAAGTGTATTTGGCAAAATAGTAAACCTATTGCAATGAGCGGCAGTGTATTTTAAAGGTGTTTTTTAAGATATTCAAGTTTTTTTTTTAAGATTTGTTTTAGTTGCTGGACTTACGATAGTCAGCATCACTATTCTCCAGGTAGATAAGAGTAATTTGTTCCATATCAGGTAGTTCCACTCTATAGATGATTTCGTTGCCTTTTTCAAATCAATTCACATACACACATACGAACACCCGAAGATCATTCCGATATTAAGGGGATTTTTTTTTAAGTAACAGTTGCACGTTTTGGTAGTAGTAGTAGTTAAGATATTTGGTGTATATTTTGGTAGTACATAGTAGTAGTAGTAGTAGTGATAATTAAAAGTGATTTAAGAAGCACAATTTGTAGTAGAAAAATCAATTTTATGGTTATTTTATAATTTTAATTGTGTTGAATTTTAAATTTCAAAAATTAAAACGGAGTTTGGATTTTTTTGAAATTGGCAATTTTTTAAATGGTAGTAGAAAAAGGTGTTGGTTGTAGTATAAGTAGTAGTAGTTAAAAATTATTTTTTGTTGAATTGATTAAATGTTTGTTTGATTTTAACAACAACAACAAGTTGGTTGATAAATACAAGTAGTAGTAGGTAGTAGTAGTAGTAGAAAAAAGTAGTAAAAAAGAGAATAAAGATAAAAAACAAATTCAAAAGAAAAAGAAAATCATCTATTATTGCCATACGTTGTTGATTTTATAGGAGATTTTTGTTTAAAATATATTTTTTTTAATTTTATTAAATGAAAACAAAAAAAAGAAACTAACAAAATGATAAGACGAAAAAATACATAAAAAATAAAACAACTAATTAAAATAAAAAATAAAAACTAAACAAAATTAAGAAAAACAACTGAAGAAAAATTTTGGATTTTTTTTTTTGGTGACCTGTTTGAACCAATTTCGTATTTGAAAATTTGACAATATTTCACACAACAACTACAAGCAGGGAAATGAATTTGAAACAAGTTTTTAATACTAAATGATTTAGTTGATGATATGAAAACAATCAATATCAATCATTCATTCCTTATTGTTTTGCTTAATTGACTTAATGACAATTTTTAATTGCTTTGAATTTTTTTGTTTTCGAGTTGCGAGACAAATACGATACGGTTACGTTTACGATTTTCGCTATGCCACACCTGCCATACAAGATCGTTTCTTTTTTTGTAGAATATATTTTTTTTAATTTCTTTTTTTTAATATTCTTAACTTAGTACACTGAGAAAAAAAACATTGCAAGCTTTATTTTGATATATATTTATAATGAAATTTTTTTTACATTATACATCCGGTTATATAAGCAGAGTATTAAAAGAATTTTATTTAATTAGATCACTTATAAAATTGCACAGAAATTACAATGCGTCACAAAATTTTTGGTAAATAATTTTAAACTTTTGATAAATTTATATCAATTTCTCTTTTTTAAGTGGGCTTGCATTTTTGAGATATTTACTTTTTTTTAACAAAAACTAACTTTTCATGATTTTATCGTATATTGATACAGTGAAAACTATCATATCCGGTCACTAAACGTTTCTATAAAGTTTGCCCAGTTATGGTAGATATCTTTTAGAAGAGGTTTCACAGTATAACTAAAAACTGGTTATATCTTTACAGTTAACAAGAAAAATATAAAATTTGGGAATTATCAATAATTTTTTACTACTTACTACATATATATGCACATATTCTGTTAGAATTAGGACAGCGATATACAAGATGGAGTGGAGTTCGTGGACATTTAAGACCGCATTTGGCCAAGAAAAAGAGTGTGCAGTTTTCATGTCAAAAATCTCTGAATTGGTCTACGAACTGCTCCCACAAACATCATATTCTCCAGATTTGACACCAATAACTAAAAAATGCCTACTTTGAAAACCTCAATCATATTTTTCAGAAGGGATAACAAAATTTGAGAAACGTTGGACTAAATCTAAAGAAAACTAGAATGGAAAATAAACTTTTTTTCTAAAAAAATTTAAATCGAAATTTTAATTCAAAAGATAAATTAATTCTCAATATCAAAAAACAACAAAATTGTCGGGATGTAAATATTATTCAAAAAGATAAATTATTCGCATTTGATCCCATTATGTAACATTTATTAATTAACTGGCTGTAGCTGTACCTTGTGCGCTTTACTGCACCACCAGCTAAAATAAATTAGAACAAAAGTCATTACACAAATATCCAATTAATTTTGAATCATTTTGTTAATTTTGTCCGATCAACACATGACCAAATACAAAGTTTACGATTCAATTCATTTTGAGTAATTTTCGGAAGTTTATTGCAACAACTTAGAAACCTCCGTCGACTTATGCGCAACAACTTTGCTAATGAAAATAGCATGATTAAATGCACAGTTTACGAGTTAATTCATTTTGAGTAACTATTAGTGGCGCCACCTTTCTGAAATTGGTCGTACCAATTTAGGAACCTTCGTCGGCCCATGCGCAACACATTTGCTACAGATTTAATTAATTTATTTCATTTTGAGTAATTTTCAGTTACGCCACTAGTCGAAAATTGGTCATACCAACTTAGAAGGCTTACGCGGCCCATGTGCAACAACTTTGCTAAAGATCATAACATGATCAAATGCACAGTTTACGATTAAATAAACTTTAAGCAATTTTCAGTGGTGCCACCTGTTGGATCTTGGTCATACCAACTTAGGAATGTTCGTCGTCTCATGCGCAACACCTTTTCTTAAGATCATAACATGATCAAATGCATAGTTTACTATTCTATAAAGGACATCATTCATTTTTATATATGTGACCCGGTCTATGAAAAGGAGGCTTATAGTCAGAGTCATAAGCCACTATTTCATAGACCGGGTAACATATATAGATGTAACCGATAATTTATTGATGAAAGCCAACAAATGTTTGTGGAGACAACCAATTCTTCGACGCGTTTCGATGATTATGCCATTTTTTTCAGGAGGAGTATCCCTACTTTTAGACAGTCTAAATAAATGTAACAGATTGGGATCAAATGAGAATATATTTTTTTTTGAATTCTCAATATTTCTAGAAGTGATGAGGTTTTAAAAAAACATATTTTAGCATAAAGTTGTTCTCGAAATTTTGGGTTTTTTAGTCAACTGAATCGAGCCGAAGAAAAATGTCCAGAAGAGAAAAAGATTTATTGGTTAAGTAAAAAGAATGTATCTCAGAAACTAAAGCGAACTCGAAAAAAGAAACAATATTATTTTCGGTTTTATTTAAATAAAATTCTTTAAGATGTATAAATTAATACCATTACGCAAAAATGTGTCCACTGTGTTATTTATTTAGTTAATTAGCTTTTCATATTAGTCCTAGTTCGATTGCATTAGTTTTTTTAAATTCCTTCAGCTTAATGACATCATTTATAATTAAACAATATTTTTAAAATTGTACCAATATAAATTACAATACAATTTATTGACTTTTTTGATTTTAAATGAGAGTGCAAAAAATATATTAAATTTTACTGAAATTGAAAAATTAATTCAATTAAACTTTATCTAAAATTTAGAGCTAATGAACCAAAAATTTCGTTTACTATTTCTACTAATTTGTTGAGAAAACTGAATTGTAAAAATAGAATATGAAAAACTTCTCTAGTAATTAATAGTAAAAATATTAGTGACTAAGTAATTCTTTTTAAACTCTGATTATAACACTTTTTTTTTGCGATATGAAATTTTATATATGAAAATATAACAGATTTTTTTTTGAAAAATAAAATAGTGCTTTAAATCATATACAACAAACAAAATGAAAATATTTATTCAAATCTGAAGATCCTATTAACGATGTTATTTTCCGGTGTAGTTGATGATAGAATACCAAATTATTGTAATTAAAAACAAAAATTTACCCAATAACTTTTGGTCAATACGAGTATATTACGAAAATTGTTTTGAAAAAGTTCAAATAACATTTTTAACATTTTTAATAAATATGTTCATATGTATATAGATCAGTCAAGGCTATCACTTGCTATCACTAGTTATAGGAAAATACATTTTGCCAACACACATACACCACACACAACAATTTTAAAGAGCATTAAAATACTTTTACGCTCCTCTCTTACGATTTTTTCTCAACAAAATCAATCATTCAAACCAGGGCTGCCAACAAATTTCAGTAAAAAATAGGCACATTTTTCAAAAAAAAAAAAATTGGCATTATCGGCAGTAAATTTTCAGAAATCAGTAAAAAAAAATCGGAATTGTCAAAAATATTTATATCACGAATATTGGATAATATTGAAAAAACTCTAGTTGAAAATTTTTCTATACAAGAAATTTCATATTGAACATTTAAAAAAAACTCATATGGAAAATTTATCTATACAAAAAAAATTTTATATTGAAAATTTTTCTATACAAAAAATTTCATATCAAAAATTCTTTTATACAAAAAATCTTATACTGAAATTTTTTCTATTAAAAAAAATTTATTAGAAAATTTTTGTATACAAAAAAAATTTATGTAGAAAATTTAACATTAAAAATTCTTTTATACAAAAAAATCTTAAATTGAAAATTTTTTTATACATAAAATTTCATACTGAAAATTTTTCAATTTAAAAAAAAAAATCTTTTTTGCAAAAAAATATATATAGTGAAAATTTCGATAGAAAAAAATTTTAATAGAAAATTTCACTACAGAAAAAATTTTAAATTAAAAATATTTGCATAGAAAAAAATTTAAATAAAATATTTTTCGGTAGAAACAATTTTAAATTTTTCTACAACAACTATTTTATATGGAAAAATTTTTCAATAGAATATTTTGTTATCAAAAATTTTCTTATAGAAAATTTATCTAAAAAAAAATCATATCTAAAATTTCTCTATACCAAAAAATGTTATATTAAAAATTCTTTTATACAAAAAATCTGAAAATTTTTCTATCCAAAAAATTTTATACAGAAAATTTTTGTATGCATAAAAAATTTATGTGGCAAATTTAATATTAAAATTCTTTTATACAAAAAATCTTAAATTGAAAGTTTTTCTATACAAAAAATTTTAAATTGAAATTTTTTTATACAAAAAATTTCATACTGAAAATTTTTCTATTTAAAAAAAATTTTCTTTACAAAAAATAAAATATTTCTACAGAAACAATTTAATATAGAAAAATTTTACAATAGAATATTTTTTTAACAAAAATTTTTTTATAGAAAATTTTTCTAAAAGAAAAAAATCATATCGAAAATTCCTCTATACAAAAAAAATTATATTAAAAATTGTTTTATACAAAAAATCTTATACTGAAAATTTTTCTATACAAAAAAAATTATATAGGGAAATTTTCTATAGAAAAAATTTTAAATTAAAAATTTTTCTACAGAAACAAATTTAAATGGAAAATTTTTCTATAGAATATTTTTTTTATCAAAAATTTTCCTATAGAAAATTTTTTTATCAAAATTTTTCTATAGAAAATTTTTTTATCAAAATTTTTCTATAGAAAATTTTTTTATCAAAAATTTTTCTATAGAAAATTTGTTTATCAAAAATTTTTCTATAGAAAATTTTTTTTTTTTTTAATTTTTCTATAAAAAAATATTTTTTGAGAAAATTTTCACAGAAAAATTTTCTTTAAAAATTTTTTTTGTTTTCAAAAAATTTTAAAGAAAAATTTTTTTATCAAAATTTTTCTATAAAAAAATGTTTTTATAGAAAATGTAAAATATTTTTTATATAATATTTTTTTTATAAATTAGATTTTGGTTTTGTTTCTTGTATTTTTTGTATATTTTCACGAGTTTCATTAATGATCGTGATATTTATGAAATTACAAAAAGATCTCGGCTTCTGATGGTATGGGTATTGTATGAATACTTATAAGCTTGTAAGTAACTTCCGGCGAAAAAAAAAACGGTCGGGTTCTGATATTTATTAATGTATTTGTTCGAACTTTTCAAAACAATTCTCGTTAATATTAAGAAGAATTTTATTTTTCGAAATTAAGCTAAATCAATAAAAAAAATGTATATTCGTATAAGAAAATATTGAAAATCGTTATGTATGCGACTTATTTAAAAGAATAAAAAAAAATTTGATATTAAACGAATCTGTTGACTCTGGCACAAGGGGGGGTTTTTTTATTTTGAAAAAGTGTTAAAGAATATGATGACCATTTTGGTTGCTAATTTTTTTTTTTTTTTTTTGTGGTAAATAGGAGTAATTAAGTAATAAATAGTAAAATGATTTTTTAAATATGAAAAAGCATAACTATTATTAAAATGTATAAGTTATTAATTGGATTGAATATATGTAATATATACTATATATATGTTATGTAATAATGGGTACATAAGTTCATAAGTAAACCAATATTATAGTATTGTAATTATTATATGTTTATGGTGATCATTTTGCTTTAATTTGTTAAAAACATACATATATTTTAAATTTTTTGTTGGGTATTTTTTTATTTTGGAAATTTAAAGGAAAATTAAAACAAAGAAAAACCAAAAGCCAGATTAAAACACATTAAATTTGAAGTGTAAAGTTTGGTATGAGTAAGTAGATATTTGTATGTAAAAAAAGTATTGTGTAAAATAAAGATTATTTTTTAAGGTAATATGTAATTAATTATGTAAGTAATAGAAGTAGTAAATAGTAATAATTGTTACATTTTGAATGTAGTAATAATATAAATATGTTTCAAAGAGGTATTTTAGGTATAAAATATGTAAAAGAAATGTAAAAAAAAGAAAAACATAAATATAAAAATAATTAAAAGACTACATTGATAAAACATATACTCCCGTTCATCTGAATAGGTTCGATGATTTGTTTACTGTGAGTTCAGAAAATTAAAGATTAAATTTAAATTTGGAAAGAGGTTTTTGTTTGATTACACAGATCAACATGATTTAGTGGTAAGAGATTTGTTGGCCAAATCTAGATTACTTTGTTAAGCTAAATTGTTTTTTCCAAGTTGCCTTTAGTTTTCAAAATATAAATTTTGCAAATATTGTTAATATGAGTCAAAATCTAATAAGAAATAACGAAGATTTGCTGTTTCTTATATTTTTAATGAATTTTTCGAAAAACAAAAAAATTGTAAAAAATATTTGAAAAAAAATTTGTACGAGTAAATTACACTACGACACATTTTGTTATGTTATACCTATATAGAGCACATTAACGAGATATATATCAAACGATGCGAAATTGAAAGATCTACAAATCGTTATCTTTTTTTTATAATTCTTTAAGGCGGCCAAAAAATATGCGAAAAAAATAAAAAGTGGCGAAAAACGAGCTTCAAATTTTGGTAGCCATTAAATAGTATTAGAAGCAATAAAATTAAAATTTAGAGAAAAGTGGATTTATCCCCTAAGTGTGGTGTCTATTTCGTAGAACAACGACTTTTGTCCAAATGTTAAAACGAATGCAGAAGAAGACGAAATGTGAAGAAAAACTTGAATGCTTCAATCGATTTTTTTAGAAGCGCAAATTTGCGCTACTGAGGTATTGTGTTCAGTATACAGAAGTTTTTGCGAGTTCAAGATCTGTAATTAGATTTTCCGAACTCCTAAGGGTGCAAAAATTATTCGAGTTGAAAGTCGGTTTCAAAGGAATAAAAACTGTTTGGTTTTTGCCCATATAAGTTTTCAGAAAATGTTTGTATGATGGCAAAATTTAGCAAATATTTCTCTTAGTGGTGAAGGGTATCGTATGGTAGGGCTTGACCGACTATAGCACTTTCTTACTTGTTTATAATTTATTATTTTATTTATTTTATTATTCTAATTTCAAAATTTGTACTGAAATATTATGAATTGTTTCCCCAATGATCCACTTTTTTAAATTTTTTATTTTGATGTCAAAACTATAACCAGACGTTTTTCAGTTATATATATAAATATTAGTCGAGCAAATATATATCTCGAAAACTAGAGCAAACTTGAAAAAAAACTAAAATTATTTGCGGATTCATTAGACAAAATTTATCTAAGAATTATCCTAAAGGTACGTATCGCAGCAAAAAGCAAAATTTTTGTATAGCAGTGAACTTTTCAAAACTTTCGACTTGGATTATCTTAAAAAGATTGCGTCATTCATGGGCACAGATGGGCTAAATATTCAATGATTTTTTCCTCAGCTTAAAACTTTTCAAATTTATTTTGGCCTGGGATCTTAAAAAAAAACTATATAACTTAAAAGTGAACCTATTCCGACGAACGGAAATGTAAAAATAAATAATAATAATAATAAAATTAAGAAAAAGAAAGACAATAAAACATAACACACTAAACAAATAAATGGTTTTGTTTAATTTCTTTTTTTTTTTTTTTGTTTGTTTTGTTCATAATATAATATGAATAAAATTACAATACATATAAATAAAAAAATTAAATTTAAGATAAATTTAAGTAAAATAGTATATGTAGCTTTTTAAGAGAAATTATAAGAATATTCTAAAATTGTTTACATACCTCCTTCAGCATTGGCATCGTCTTGTGTGTAGCAAAGCATAAAAGCTAGAAATATTAAAGAATTGAGAGAGAAGAGAAAAAACACAGAGTTGATTTGATTGATTGTTTTTTTTTTGGGTATTGTTTTAAGAGAAAAATAGAAAACAAAAGAGGAGTAGAGAGTTATAAAAAAAAAAATAAAAAAAGAGTGAGAATACTACACAATTTTCAAAAATTTAAAATGATTGAACACTTAAGCAATTTTTGCTTAAGTGCTGAAAATGTTTAGCACAGAAAGTACCTTAATATTGCAGTATAGCCCTAAAACACTTGATCTGTTTTATCTGCTGAGCTGTAATGTTCTAAAGTTGGTTCAAAAGTTTGATAGGTTTCCCGACACGTGTTTATGATATTATATATGACAGTGCATTTAGTCTATATCAGTGATGGGCAGGAAAATAACAAATTATGTTATAACAACTCCTAACACTGGTTATAAGAACATTCCCACGGCAGTCGGTTCTTCGTACCGGAACGACTCGGAAATCTTAGGATTTCGACCAAGGACTGCCACTTCTGCGATATTACCACCAATATCGCAGTTACTACAACAACAACTGATTATAAGAAAACAGAAAAGGTGCCCTGTTGGTATATATATACATATATGAATATAAAATTCAAACATTAAAGACTCACGACTTGCTGGCTGATTCATTACCGCTAAGTACAAAGCGGAGCCTGTTCTTCATACCGGAACGAATCTGAAATTTTTGGATTTCGACCAAGGACTGCCACTCCTGCGATATTAACATTAAAATATCGCAGTCACAACAACGAAGGGCTAAAAGTCAAGAGCTGGAATTTGAACAGTGGATACCTTTTAAAATGTAAAACCACTAAAAAGGATTTTTAGACATTCTGACGAGTCATTTAGACGAGAAATATTGGTAACGTTATATAAAGTTTAACTTCGTTTAGATCAACTGAAAAAACAAACTACTTTTTGTAAAATGTGGGTAAAAAAAATATAAAAATAATTTTTTTGAATTTGTTATAGATCATATGTTTCTTTTGAAATTCAGTCGATAATCTGAGCTTTTACCTTTGATTTACAGACATAATTCGTAATGATTGTGTTTGTAAAATAGGTAATAATGCGAGGTGTTTGATCTGTCTAAAAGTAGGTCTACTCCTACTGAAGAAAATGGCCCAAGCAACCATCGAAACGCTTCAAGGAATTGGTTGTCCCCACAAACATTTTTTGGCTTTTATCAATTAATAAATAAATGTAATAGAAATCAAATGCGAATAATTTTTCTTTTTGAATAAAATTTATATCCCGACAATTCTGTTATTTTTTGAAAAATTGATTATGACTAAAAAATACATCTTTTTCGATACATTTTAAATTCATGGGGTAAACATAAGTACGGTTAGGTACTTAATTTTAACTCGTGCCTATTTTTGAAACTATTTAACCTATAAATTCATAACTCAATCGATTGACGTACAAATAATCATACATTTTTTGGTACCAAATTCAATTTCACTTAGACTAATAGAAAATATAACCGAATTTATATAGAGTTTCGGTAGTTTTTTTTTAATTTGTCGGATGAAAAGAAAAAAATGGTATACTAGCGTATTTTAAAACCATTGAGTTTAGAGCCAAAAATTGTACCGCAAGAGATTTCATCAAAGATTTGATGGCGGTGTAATTAGCCTATATAAATCTTGATGTAAATTGGCCGCCAAGAAGTTGCAATTTCACACCGTTGGACTATTTTCGTTATGGCGACAAACCAGAGACAATTGAGCTTTAGAAAATTGTATGTTAATTTTTTGAAAATTGAGTAGATCTTACAAAAATATTTTTAAATAAATAATTGAAAATGTTTTGAAATGTAAATATTATTTTATTTTAATAATACCGATCAATTATGAGAACGAGCGATTTTGTGAACAATAGAGAGGAAAAGAGAGAGAGATACAGAGAGAGAGAGAGAGCGTTGATGGTTTTGATATTTTTGTTTTGAAATAAAGAAAGCATTTCTACAGAGGGTAGATAAAAAATATGTTGTAATGTTTAAAGAAAAAGTATAAGCTAAAGGTAAAATAGTGTCTTCTGCTAATTGTTTAAGGTCTAAAGAAGATGCTTTTGCTTTTTTTTTGGAATTACTAAACTAAACTTGCAACGATATTTTTAATTTATTTGCTTAATATTATCTTTCAATCTAAAAACTAGTTTTCTCATTAGCATTTTGATTAACATATTTTCCAAGTATAAAAACAAAAATTTCACAAAAAAAATAAAGAAAATAAAATTTCAAACAGAAATAAATTGATAAAAATAATGAAAATCAAAAACTAAATTGATCAAATTAAGAATTGAAATGAAAGATTCTATTTGTTTTAATGTTTATGTTGGTGACTGAATAAGTTAGAAATTGTCAAAAAATGTATACTTTGTATCAGATATTTTAAAACTGAAAAATCTTAAATATTTTAAATTGATTTAAAAATTTAATGAATATTCTTCAATTTCAGTTTTTCTAATATCAAAGTATTACATATTTAGATTTCAATCTTAGGTGACTATCTATTGTTTTGAGTGTTATGTAGAGACGATACCAGCCATTCAGTTCCATAAAAAATAGGTTTACCTTCTTAAATTTTAAAAAGATTTTGAGTTTCAAATTTAACACAAACCACCTTAAATATTACAATAGATATATTAAATCTTATCAAAAAATAGCCCTATACCCTTTACAAATTTATTAATTTATTATAAGCTTTAACATATTTTATACATATTTACATTCAAATTATTATAACTAAAATCTGTATCATTTGTAATTAATGAAGTCAGTTTAGGATTATTCGAAATAAATATTGAAAATAAAGTTATATTGAATTGAAAATTTTGGTTATAAAGTTTCAAAATTTGAGCGACTTGCTTTTAGAAATTTCGGTTCTTGGCAATCGAAAAAATATGACTATGATTTATTGACATTAGAATCAGCCGTTGAGATTTTTGAAAAATTACAATTTGAGTAGATCAATATTGATGAATATTACACGACGTGACAATCAAAATTTGATCAAACGAATCTGATACCCAATCTTTATGTAAAATTGTCTGCTAAATGCGAATTTGAACTCGAATGGTCAAAAGCAGAACAGTATTTGAGATATTGCAAAATTATTGTGTATTGTATTTTGCGTTTTCACTTTAATTAAATTATTTTGGCAAATTTTGTTAAGCAGTGTTATTTCTCAGTCTATGAAAAATGTGCCCGGGTCAAATGTCGAATTTAAGATTTTTTATGACAAAATAAATTAAGTTTGCAGCAAGTTTTATAAGAGGATTAAAATACATATTTTATAAAAATTTCGTTTTTAACCCTAAATAGACATGAGGCCTAATCCAACCTTTTTTGTTAAAATTTATACTAAAGGGTTAAATTAACTTTTTTTTATTTTAAAACTTCGTCTTGGAGTATAAGAATACATTTATGCGATTTACTCAAATTTCGTAATTTTGTATTAAAATTAAAAAAAAAAAAAACAAAATTGTTACCTTTGACCCCGGGTAAGAAAAACAAACATTTTACCAAGTATCGCTTTCAATAAAGACCAAATAAAGAGCAGCAAGAAATATGACGTCGTCTGCTGTCCCTGTACTTTTGTAGCGTCCCTGTTGAAAACCCCGATATATTTTAACATAACATAAATAATATATGTAAATAAATCTCCTTTCCTCAATTGGAGGCCTATTAAAAAAACATTAGCGATTTTATATTTTTTGATATTTTTACAAAAAATTCAATTTTTAGTTAAAATTAGATGAGAAGATACTCCAAATGAATCTCCTTTTCTTGATTGTGGCCCTATTTAAGAAAATATCCACAATTTTATGTGTACATTTTTTTGAAGAAATTACTTTTTGCTAAAGAGGAGCAAAAACAGAGAACTTCGGAATTAAAGCAATATAATCATCCTCACTATTCAGTTATCAGCCCCGAAATGAAAAGCCCTACTTATCCAACAAACATTGACAAAAACAAAATAAGAACTTTTTCCCGTTTACGTATGTGCCATACATTTACAACTCATCAATATCTAATAAACAGTACCTTCACTAACACCTTCACTAAATAACTGCCCGAATTTGAAAAGCTTACAGACAAAAATACCTCTCTAATAATGGTCTCAATGTACTCAAGGAACCCTTCTTTGTAAATATTAATAACATTTTTGATTTTATATCTAAACTAAATATTAGAATCTAAACTTTATACAAGTATTAAGCCGATAGCCCTGATAGTCCAGCTAATGCTATCATATGTAAATATAAGTCTTATATTAATATAAGCTTACTACCATGTAAATATATAAATAAATAAAAAAGAGAAATTTTATATTATCCCTTTTTGGAATATTTTAAATTTTGAATAATTCTAAACGATTTCCAAAATTACAAATGACTTTCTCATCATAGCAGGAATAAATTTACACATACTTTAATATAAGATAAGAAAAATATATATATTTGAACAAACTTACGCTGTGGTTCATTGGAATCATTGTTGTTTAAATTATTAACATCTAGCTCACTATTACTGGCTGCAATTCCATTAGCTTTAGTTTTGATATAACCATTTAATATCATTTATTTATTCAATATTTGAAGTGTGTGAGTTTTGTTCGATTATCCAAAAAAATAATAATTGTTTGTATATAGAAATAAACCCCACAGTGATTAGGTTATATATAAATAATTAAATTTATTATGTTGTCCAAAAATTGGGGGATTTTCAAATAGATAAACCAACAAATGAAAACAGGACGACAATACACATGAAGAAGTTGGTATGTGGATTTGTTGATATGGTAAAAATAGTGTTTAGTTGTAGTTGAAGGAGTAGTGATAGATAAAATTGACATCATTATGATAAAAATGTTATGAGTTGACGGTAGGACATTGTGTTGTGGACAGTAGACAATAGTTGTAAATAGTATTTTGATGGAAAAAAAATTAAAATAAAAAAACAATATTAAATAAAGGCATAAATTATACATTAAGCCGTAATTAAATAAAATAAAACAAAAATTAGAACATTAATAAAAAAAAAAATCAAAAGACTTTATAAATAAATTTACATAATTGTTGTTTAAAAAAATTTCTTAGAGATTTTTAATCATTATTGAAAGTATAGGAAAAGTGCAGATATTAAAATTGGTAATTCAAAAGAAATAATCGGGTCAGCTGGTGCACGTTTTATTTAGGTTTTTCTTAGATTTTCTTTGATTTAAAAAGGGATTAAAGTTACATTTTTTACTTTCAAAATTTAAATGGTGTTTGCTTTTTTAACTGCTCTCAAAATTTTAAATATTTTACCTTATGTATAAATATTAATGGTTATTTTTATATGTATAATTTTTTTAAATACTTATAGTTTTATAATATTCTTAAAATACTTATACTTACGCTCTTGATCACTTCCATCTTCATTACGCTCATCGCGACTCTTCATAAATGGAAATTTACGAGAAAATGTAAAGTTTTTCTTTTTTCTATCGAGAGTTGATTGCTGGAATATACAAATTTTAAGTTATATAAAATTAAAAAAATACTCTCATTACTCTTACCTTATCCATATTATTATTTGCACTAGCTGATTGGCCTTGAAATTTGACACTGCGATCTCTCGCCCTCATTTTACGTTCCCATCTACGTTTCGATGGTACAATACCAATCTGTTCATCCTCATTATCGCCCAAGACTCGTCGTGCCTGCCACCATTCATCATCCGAGGCATTTGTTACATGCAAAATATCACCATGTCTAAATGGCAAACCTCGCGACGGCAGACCATCATCACGATTTGGATCATAATCGAATAAGGCCCGTACATACAACGATCGTTTTTGTGTAGTACGCAACAGAGTGCCAGTACTTCCAGCTGTTAGAGCAGCCTGTTGCTTCAGCTCCTGTATGCGAGCCTCAAAACGATTATATTCTTCAGGCCGGTATTGAGCTACCAGGGTTACAACACCACCAGATTTCTACAAAATATTTGATTGAAATAGTTTAAGTTTTTATTTTTTATTAACTTTTTAGTTATTTTAGTTTCTATCTTATTTACCTTTAAGGCTAGGGCAGCTTCTTCATGTGTGGCACTTCTTAAGTCAATATCATTACAACTTAATAACTGATCGCCTCTTTTCAATTCTCCACCCAAATCGGCTGGTCCACCCGCCAATATAAAGGAGACATAAATACCTTGACCATCTTCTCCGCCCACAATATTAAAACCTAAACCTTGTGGCCCTTTTTGAATGGTTATTGTTCGTGATTCTCTAAAATTTTTGAAGTTTTCATATTTTAATAAGTGGATTATTTTGTTAAGGTATTTTTATCAAAAATTATAAATTTTATATCTGTAATGAAATAGTATTTCCCTACATTTTAATGAAAAAAAATAATATTTCTATCGAAAAATTTTTAATATCAAAAAATTTTCTAAATAAAAATTTTTAATATCAAACAATTTTCTAGCCAAAAATTTTTAATGCCAAAAAATTTTCTACCGAAAAACGTTTAATATCAAAAAATTTTCTAGTGAAAAATTTCTAATTGAAAAATTTTTTCAAACGAAAAAATTTTAATATCAAAAATTTTTGTAAAGCAAAATTTAAAATATCAAAAAATATTTTTAAGAAAAATTATTTTAATCAAAACATTTTTTAAAGAAAAATTTTTAATAACAAAAAAATTTCTAAAGAAAAATTTTTTGATATTAAAAATTTTTCGATAGAAAATTTTTTGATATTAAAAATTTTTCGATAGAAAATTTGTTGATATTAAAAATTTTTGATAGAAAATTTTTTGATATTAAAAATTTTTCAATGGAAAATTTTTTGGTATTAAAAATTTTTCGATAGAAAAGTTTTTAGTATTAAAAATTTTTCGATAGAAAATTTTTTGATATTAAAAATTTTTCGATAGAAAGTTTTTTGATATTAAAAATTTTTCGATAGAAAATTGTTTGATATTAAAAATTTTTCGATAGAAAATTTTTTGATATTAAAAATTTTTTGATAGAAAATTTTTTGAAAAATTTTTATATCAAAAAGTTTTCTATCGAAAAATATTTTTTTTTATATTTAAAATTTTTCCTTAGAAATTTGTTTGATATTAAATATTTTTCTTTAGCAAATTTTTTGATATTAAATAGATATTAAAAATTATAAATATTATATTATAAATTTTAAGAAAATTATGCCTAAAATAACTAAATTTCAAAAATTACTTTCATTAAATAAACAATGAAAGTTTTCTTTAAAAAATTTAAATAAAGAAAACAAAATCAATTGATAACACTTGTCCTCAAAATTCAACTTTTTGCGATACATTTGATCATCACTAATTCTTTTTATTCATTATGATCTTTAGATTATAAAAACAGTCGAAATTAACTTTTCTTCAAATTGGTTGATTTTTAAAAAATTTTGTGTACAATTTGTCATTTAAGAAAAGAATGATCGATTAATTTTATAACTTATTTAGAATTAAATTATTCTTAAGTCGTTTTAAAACAATTTTCTTATATATTAAACGGATTCGGAGGTATTTCCACTTTAAAAAAGCGATGAAAAATGTTTACATTTCTGATGTTTTTACACTTAGGGGACCATAACACATAAACAATTATTGTTTCACTTGAATGTAATTTTAGCTGTTGACCTGTGTAATATTACAATTTCATTTTTCATTTAATTATAATATGTAGTAGGAGAAAAAGTAATGAAAAAAGAAATTAAAAAACATTACTTTTTAGAATTTTCACAACGATCATTTGATAAATTATTCACCGCCAGTAGTTGGGTATTGACAAAACGTGTATCGTCGTCGCAGTCGTTGTGATCTACTACAGCTGTTGTCCATAATGGAGGTTTACGTAAATTTGCAATACGTTCATCTAAATTTAGTAATTGCAATTGTAGACAACTCATTTTCGAGACAGGTAAATAATATGTGTTTGTATATTTATATGTAAGTACAGATACATATATGATGAATGTAGTTATATATTTTGTTATTTGTAATTGACAATGTGCAATTAAAAGTTTTATAAAGAAACAAACAAACAACAAAAACAAATTTGTTTAAGCACTTTTTATGCGTCTCAGGTGTCGTCGTGATTAATTCATAAAAGGAATTTCTTTGATAATTTGCCAAAACATTGAATTATTTGTTTTAAAATTTTATTGTTTAATTTCGTTGCTATTGGTTTTTTATTTAATAATTTATTTGTTTTTTTATTTCGTATGCAAACGAAGGCAAATGAAAGAGGAATGACGTTTTTTAATGTCACTTTTATTTGTAATGCGCGCTCGGTTTTTAATTAAACTGTATGGAGTTTATTATCTAAGGTTCACTTAATGACTAACTGATTACTGCAGAAACACACATATTTTTGGGAAGCATCATTTTAATTCGCAAACAGTGAAACTTGGCTATTGTTAATATTACAGCTGTTAAATCCGAAAATGATATTGATTTTTTCAGTCGACTCCTTAACTGTTTTTAAAAATTTTTCTTTATAAAAAGTGTTCTAAAAATATATACCCTCTAAAACACAAACGAATAATAAAATTATCAAATCTTCATAGTAGGAAATTTGTATGGAAAATTTAATTTATAAGCTTGTCATATCATTTTTTTTCGTTTATGAATTAGGGGACTAGTTTATAAAATTTATACGAAAATTTATTGAAATATTGTTTAATCTGATTTTCAAATGTTGGCATATTGTTCAGTATCTGGATGAATTTGAAACAGTAAAATGCTGTTACTGCGTATTTTAAAATATACGGAAAAAATACGAATTATAGTGTCTAAACAAAAATCAACAAAAAGCGAAGATTATCATCTGAAGAAAAACACAACATTTTTCAGTTGTATCTTTCCTTTATATACAAATTTTCAAAAAAATTGGTTTAAGTACGAATTTTTAAATTTTTGTAGTGATTACAGATTTTTGCTAAACGGCTCAATCTGCTTTAGTTTCCAAGAAAATCAAAATTTTATGTTTTCATATAAAAATTTTCAAAAATTAAGTTTTAGTACTAGTTTTGAAATTTTTTTTAGTGATCACAGATTTTTGCTTTAATTTCTAAGAAAGTCAAGGTTTTATGTTTTCATATAACAATTTTCAAAAAATTAAGTTTTAGTGCGAATTTTGAAATTTTTTTTAGTGATTACAGATTTTTGCTTAAATGGCACTATCTTTAAAAATTTTCAAAATTCTTAGTACGAATTTTGATTTTTTTTTTTTTAGTGATCACAGATTTTTGGTCAAGATAATCAAGGTTTTATGTTTTAATATAAAAATTTTCGAAAAATGAGGTTTTAGTACGAATTTTCAAATTTTTTTGCTGATCACAGATTTTTGCTTAAATGCCTATATCTGCTTTAGTTTCCAAGAAAATCGAAGTTTTATGTTTTCATATAAAAATTTTCAAAAAATTGGTTTTAGTACTAATTTTGACATTTTTTTAGTGATCACAGATTTTCGCTAAATGGCTCTATCCGCTTTAGTTTCCAAAAAAATAAAGGTTTTATGTTTTCATATAAAAATTAAAAAAAAAAAAAAATAAATGAATCTATCTTCTTTAGTTTCCAAGAAAATTAAGCTTTTATATTATCATATAAAAATTATAAAAATATTTAGTACGAATTTTTAAATTTTTTTAGTGATCACAGATTTTTGCTTAAATGTCTCTATCTGCTTTAGTTTCCAAGAAAATCAAGGTTTTATGTTTTCATATCAAAAATTTTTTAAAAAATAAATTTTAGTAAAAATTTTGAATTTTTTTTAGTGATCACAGATCTTCGCTTAAATGCCTCAGTTTTAGTTCTGATTTCGAAAATTTTTTTAGTGATGACAGATTTTTGTTTTTAAGAAACTGAAGTTTTATGTTTTCATATAAAAATTTTCATATACAGGTATGTGATGGAAATTGTTCGTTTTCAACTCGATCGATTTCAGACATATTTTTTAAGCTAATTTTCTGTTATATCCCCCAAAAAAATGAAAATTTTGGCTTTAATCCTTTTGACTGATATTTTATCTTTCATTTGGTTTGAATTTTTAGGGAAAATAACCGAAAATTATCTCAAAAATATATCTGAAATCGATCGATTTGAAAACGATCGTTTTCCATCACATACCTGATAAAATTGGTTTTAGTACGAATTTTGAAATTCGAAAGTTTGCAAATGTTATTCCCCTGTCACTACTTTCCTTACGCTACTTTCACTTAAATTTTTCTTATCGAAAAATGATAAATAAATTCTTGATTTGATATACATATGTGGCAGGATTTTTGCCAATAATATTTTGTCTTTCATAATGAGCATTAGTCATTCCCCTGTGCTCGTTCAGCAGCATCATAAAGTTGTGAAATCTTGTAGTAATTAAGAAATTTTGTAACACTATGTTCATTTTATGTGTCTATTTATTTTTACAGTTTACAAGAGTTTTTGTCTATCACCTAAATGGTTTGCATCATTCGTTTTAGCGATTATTTACTGTATGCGGGTTTATTACGACGATCTAACATATCTTAATTTGTATTTCGTTATCTTTGTTATCAAATTAAACTAAACACGAAAAAACTACATCTGCTAAAAAAAGGCTTGTAGAAATTGTTAAAATGTTTGAATTGTAAAAATTTTAAATAATAACTTTAATAATGAATGAAAAGCTCTACTATAAAGAAGAAAAACGTTGTAATGCACCTGTTGGGTGTGGTTTCACCCAAATTGATGAAATTCCCAAGACGTGCAATAAGTAAAAATAAATAAACATTTGCATGCCTTAGTTTGTGTAGGAAACTTAAAATGCAAATGTATGATTCTGGAAATATAAATTCTTTGGGAAAAAATTGTATCAAACTTTTATTTTAATAAATTAGGTGCAGCAACTGGAGTTCCTCTAGTTAAAATATAAATTGATCCTAGGATTTACAACTACTACTTAGGTTAACAAAAAAGTGTACCTATATCATGGAATGAATATACATTTCAAAAGAAAATATTTCTGACGTTGCTAATGTTGGGTAATACTTAGAAATAGTACTGGGGACAGACGCAAGTGTAAAGACTAATTTAGAAAGACAAACGAAATTATACCTAAAAGGAATGTACTTTAATTCTAATGAGTATATTTTTAGGGGAATGAATTTTTCTTTTTGGAATAAAAAACTCTGCACTATATATTTCCATGGCAAAGAATTGATTCTGAATTTCGATCAAAAAGAAATCTTACTAAAAAAATAATGTTTTATTATTTAAGACCAGGAGTAGGCAGCCCATACCACCAGCAGCCGATCGTTTTTTTTAATTTTCGTAAATACACGATCATTAATAAAACTCTTGAAAATGAATATTAAAATCACTCAGTTGGAATTTGGATGTTAACAGAGTCGGTTGGTGCCGCTTTGTTAAAGAAAATACAAAAACAAAATAGGTAAGAAGAAAATCAAAATCCTATTTATAGCAACAAAATACATAATCTCAAACATTGTTGCCACGGCACTATTATTTTTGTAAACATTGGGAATATCTTTGTAAATATTGTGAATATTTTTTAAAACAGAAATAAATTCTAATATTAAACAATTTTTGTACTTCTTAGATATTTTCGATCTTTGATAAAAAAATTTTCATGAAAAATTTTTTAGAAAGAAATTTTCTATAGAAAAATTTTTGATAAAAAATTTTTCATAAAAGAATTTTTGATAAAAAACTTTCTATAGAAAAATTTTTGATAAAAAATTTTCTAAAAAAAAAAATTTGATAAAAAATTTTCTAGAGAAAAATTTTTGATAAAAAAATTTTCTATAGAAATTTTTTTTCTTTTTAAAACTAACGTTTTACATACATTGAGAAGAACACCAAATCTATAGGTAAAAAAATTTCTATAGAAAAAATTTGATAAAAAAATTTTCATAGAAGAATTTTTGATAAAAAATTTTCCATACAAATTATTTTTTTCATAGAAAAATTGTTGATAAAAAATTTTTTGTAAGAAAATTTTCTATAGAAAATTTTTGATAAAAAATTTTCTATAGAAAAATGTTTGATAAAAAAATTTTCTATAGAAAAAATTTTTTATAGAAAAATTTTTGATAAAAAAAATTTCTATAGAAAAATTTTTGATAAAAAATTTTCTAGAGAAAAATTTTTGATAAAAAAAAAATTTCTAGAGAAAAATTTTTGATAAAAAATTTTCTATAGAAAAATTTTTGAAAAAAAAAAATTTCTATAGAAAAATTTTTAATAAAAAAAATTTTTGATTAAAATATTAAAAAAAAAATGGTGTATAGAAAAATTTTTGATAAAAAATTTTCTATAGAAAAAAAATTTTGATAAAAATATTTAAAAAAATGGAGTAAAAAACTTTTTCTTTTTAAAACGTTAGAACTAAACATTGAAAAGAATACCTATTTTAGTAAAAAGTATAAAAAACGGCTATTCTGCCGACTATATTTTTTTTTTTTTGTTCTGTTCTCTTTGCTCCGACCCGTGTTTAAGACGGACTTCTTGTTTTTTAATAATAGGAAAAGTGTTTTTCATATTTTGTTTTAAATATATATAAACTAGGGACAATTCGAATAATCAATATAATTTTCGGATTTAAAGAAACAAAGTTGTCTTGTTTTCCAAATCTTAAGCCTTAAAATTTTATTTTGCTGTAGTATTTTATATTTCATATTTTCTTTAATATTTCTTTTATGTTAATTTTTCTTTGCGACACGCCATTGATATAAATTATGTCACTATAATTAATATCTTACACTCTAATCATGGTAATAAAAATAAAAAGAAAGTCTTAGAGACTTACCTTGTTATATCCTCAGTGCTAACAGCCCTTGGAGTGCCTGGTGGCACGGCAGCCAAAACATTTGATGAGGCATACCTAGATGCTGGTTGTTCTATAATATTTTGATATTTTGTTTTGTTTTTTGGTTTTTTTTGAATATGCACCAAATCAAAAATAAAGCGTGTTTGTTTATAATATAGAAAAAATGCCCAAACAACAATAAATTGGTTGGGGGAGGAAATACGAAAAATACAAAATTATTTTATTAGTGTGATTAAAGCTGAGGTTGGTTTGAAGTTTATTATTATTATTATTTTTTTAATAGTTGTGGAGAGTTTTTAGAGAGATTATTTTCATTGTTTTATTTTTTTGGTACTAAAGCCAGTTGTTGTGGAAGGACAATAATACAAAGTTAAATTTTTATTAATTAAATCTTTTGAATTTGTCGCTTGAACAAATTGAAAACATAGAGAAAAAGGATTAAAATATAAGAAAAAAATATAAATAAATAAATAACCAAAATAAAAGTTTTAAGTGAAAAAAAACACACCACTCTTGTATGCAGCAGCAGCACCAGTAGACATGCAAACACACAAATCATCATCATCACAGTAAAAAAACTGGTTAATTTTAATGTTTTTAAAAATTAAAATTTTACAATATATTCCAAGGAGTATTAAAAATCATATAGATCACAATAGAACTTAAAACGTGCAAAACAATCACAGTAAGAACAAATTTTGTTGAAATATGGAAAACAGGGGGTTATTCTTTTTACTTTCCATATATCTTTTAGACATGCAAATTATTATGTGTTTTTGATTGATTGATTTGATTATTATTAACGAAAATGAAAAATATATCAAAAAGTTTTAGCAAAGAAAAATTTATGGAAATCAAAATTTACTACTAAATTTACTAAATCGAAATTTCGGATTTTAAATATCATCATAGATCGTATACATCAAATCCACAAGCATACAAGTGTAGCAATATTTGGAATGATTTTGAAAAATAAAAATAATAAGAGTTATGAAATTTGTTTTAGTTTGGTTCGTTTGGTTTTTCTTTTCTTGTTTGGTGGCAAAGGGTAGTTGGTTAAAAGTTTATCTTTTTTTCAAATAGCTATTGATTGGTTTTTAACTTAATGGAAATTCGAAAATTATTTCGGAAAGAAAAACAAGTTAAAGGAAAAAATCATAATCGTAAAAAAATTATAAAAAAATAATAATGAAAAAAAAGCTTACGAGGCAAAGGTGACTGGGATCTAGATGTAGATGTAGGAATTATTTCAGCTACAGCTGGGGAAGATGCATGGTGCTGATTATTGCTATTATTAGTAATTGTAGCTGTTGTTGGTGGTTGCATAGCATTTGTATTGTTGTTGTTGATGTTGTTGGTGGTAGTTGTGTATGGTGTGGTGGAAGATGAACGAGCAAAATCAACAACTGTTTGTCCTATAGTATTTATCGCACCTGTTGAATGCGAATTCACTTGATTGAAATGATGACCCGATGTCGAAATAACATGACCCGACTTGCCCACAACCAAGGTAACTTTATCGATAATAGATTTTAAAGTGGCAACGGCTTGTTCGTGTGTAACATTTTCCAAATTCTTATCGACCTAAAATGAAATGAAATAGATATTTAATTACATATTTTCAAAAATTTTAATATCTATTAAAAAACTTACCCCATTGGCCTTTACAGCTATGAGCTTATCTCCAATTGATAAACGACCATCGACAGCAGCAGCACCGCCATCCATTATTTTGGTAACATAAATACCATTATCGCCTGGTATATGTTGATTACCAATACCGCCGGCAATTGAAAAGCCCAGACCCTTGTTGCCCTTAACCAAATCAATTTCAATTACTTTGGGTCCCGCATCGCCTGCTTGTACCGCTGACGTCTTAGAGCTAACACCATCTACAGCGCCTGCGCCACTACCACCACCTCCAGTACGTTTTCTTTTCACATGTAGCTTAACAATGTTGCCGGCTTTCTTTAAGGCATCCACTGCTGAGGCATGTGGTACATCAACCACCGAAACATCATTGACCGATACAATAATATCGTTGACACTTAAACGACCATCGGCTGCTGCAGCTCCCCCCGGTATCAGTTTGGTAATATAGATTGATGAATCGTTGCCGACATGAGGATTGTCTGTGCCACCAGCTATGGAAAATCCCAAACCAGAATTGCCACGTTCCAGGGTGATATCTTCATATTGCCAGCTATCATCACCATTAACCTGAAAAAGTGGAAAAGGTACAAATTACAAATCACTTTTTAAATTGATCAGAAAAAAACACATAAATTGTTTTTAGCCATAAAACATAAACTGTTTATTTTTGATGAAAATTATGTTTTTTTGATTTAGTATGTTTTTGAAGTTACATATTACAGATATCCCGATGGTTTTTGTTTAAAGGACATTTTACAAATGATAAACGTTGTTGTTTTTTTAATGAAAGATATAGACACACATTGAGAAACACCTTATGATCTCACCAAATTTCTTACCTTATTCGAAGATGCCCGATGAGCCTATAAACATTTAAAATAAAGCAAAACAATTTTAATGAAATAAAAAATATCATAATTTTTAAATTAAACGTTACCAAAAATAAAGC
Source organism: Stomorhina lunata (assembly GCA_933228675.1). Lineage (NCBI taxonomy): Eukaryota > Metazoa > Arthropoda > Insecta > Diptera > Rhiniidae > Stomorhina > Stomorhina lunata. Next base: position 118,669,969 of record OW121743.1, on the reverse strand, counting down.
AAATAATTAAAATAATAAAATCAAATATTGTAATAATTTGAAATTCATGATTGAAAACTTTTGGTATATATCTGTGGCTTGGTGCTAAAAGAGTAAATGTCAATTTCTGTTTTGAGTTAATTATTGCGAGATTCTCTTCTTTACCCTCTTTCATTTGACTTCAACAGATACTCTTTAACTTAACTCAGAACAGATTTATAAGAGGTTTACTGGGCAATGTTACTATGAGTTTATATGGAAAATAAAAACTTTAAATCAAATTTTCTCCAAACTACTTTTTTTACATTGGCCATTTTAGCAACAAGCCACAGATGTATGTTAAGGAATTTAAAATTTCATAGTATACTTTAAGGGTTTTTAAGTGTTAAGATTTTTATTATTTAGGGCATTTACAAGTTCTCTTATTGCATTGATTAGATAAGACACCATGTGAGTGAATACCCTAACTGTATATTGAGTGGAAATATGATTAAATGAAAAAAATAAATTAAAAATTAAAAAAATTGTTGTTTATTATAAATGGGATTGTTTATAGTAAGCTAACCCTTTATTAAAAACGTGTATCTAAACTCGATTAAAATTTTGCAGTAACCTTTTGCTAAACTTTATTTTAAACTACCTAAAATTATATATTATACACTTTTTTATCAAAGCATCTGAAATTAAATAGATATTAAAAACTGAAATTTTCAATTAGTTCAGAAAAAAGAGCATAATCTTGTATTAAATCAATTAAATTAAAAGATTTTTAAGCCTAAATAAACATATGCTGTCACAGCCTGAAGGAAATCTGTCACTTTTATGCAAAAAAATAATATTAATCATTTTTCAAAAATCTTCAAATAATTTTCACTCATTTGCCAATGCATCAATTGATGTGAATTTTCTATTTGCGATAAGCAAGAGTGTATATACATTAGGGTGGGTCAATGTTTTTATTTTGTGAACAGGTGTATATGTAGAAAAACGAATAAAAAGCTAGCTTCCGCCGTAAGACATTAAAAAATTGTAAATTTTTCCAAATGTTTTTAAAAAATATGTGTTTAATTTCACAATTTTGAAATGAGTGAAAATGAAATGAGTGAAAATAATAACTAATAATTAAATATAAGAAATTTTGTAATTAAAAAAATTATATTGAAATTGTGTAAAAACGAACTGAGTTATGAGGTAAACCGCCGCTTTCTTTTGAAAAAAAATTTTTTTTCAAGTGGGTCTGCCCAAAAAATACTCTGAGCTGCAAAAAATACTCTGAGCTGCTTTTATGTCATACGTAGAAGGTGTATTTTATAAGAAGAATGTGGAAAAAATAATTTATTTTTTTAAGAAAATTATCAGGTGAGAAATTAGACACCTAATGTCGAGAGCTTTTTTTTCTTAGCAAAATTTTCGTGCAATTAGCTGTCTCCCAAACAAACTGCCCCACCCTAATGTACATACATAGAAACATTCAATGAATAACAGAATAATAATTTAAACGCCCACATGATAATAAAAGAAAATATAACAACTACAGGCCAACAAAAACAATAAATATCGCACAAACTAAACAGAATGGACAGCAAGAAGATGAAAGAGTTTGATGATGACGACGATTGACTCTACAATGTTGCACAGACCTTAAAAGATCAAAAATAGTATGAGGTCAAGAAATTCCATTTGTTATTCTTTTTTTTCATTATTCCTCTAATAATGTAAAAACAAACATCACATAGAGAAATGTGAAAAAAAGGCACAAAAACCACGATCAGAGCATAATATAGAAAAAAAGGCAAAGAGCAAAAAAATAAAATCTAATGAAATATATAAAAAATATTAATAATATGTAAAAATCTATGAATATATTACAATGGAATTCCCTGAGTGAATGAGTAGCAACCGATCGAAAAGAGTTGCTAGGTGGAGGAAAATTAATTTATTGAAGTGCACTTCTTAAGGGAGCTTTAATTACTTTAAAGAGGCTCAAGCACTTAAGTGATAATAGCTATTTTTTGATTGCTTATAATACAAAATGTAGTAAAAGCTTTTAAGGATTTAACAAAATTTCTTTACAGGCATCAAGTCTTATAGGAAAACTCAAAGAACAGATAAAAATTAAAAGAGCCAATCTCGCATATACAATTTTTTATTATAAAAATTTCTTTAAAGGGTAATTTTCGAAGTGTTTTTAAATTGTTCATAGAAAGAACAAAGTTTATACAAAAATCGTAAAAATCGTCACAAAAAAAGACCTGTTTAATTCCTTTATAATATCAGTTTTTATACCCTTAACCATTATATAAGATTGTGCTGATGCATAGAAATATTGATCCAAGACCACCCAAAATCACTTTATGACTTTCACGACTATCGGGCATAAATTGCAATGTAGCAACACGGTTCTTTAAGCACTAGCCGACAGTAATTGGGGAATTTACAATCAAAAATTTGAATGAAAAATTTTCATTCTCACCCATAGTGTAATAATGAAAGTGATATCAAGAGCCCAGCTGATGAATTCGCCTTAAAATTTTACATACAAAAATTTGACAAAATGTAAGCAAAACTACAAGAACAACATGGGGTTTCATTTTGTCATGTTGTATTTGTTGTATTCTTACCACCACCTGTAATGAATTCGCCTTGTTCTCACCTACATATGTACATTATATATGTTTTTAATTTAAAAGTACTTAAACTGTTTAAGTTGTCTTGAATTTGTCATGTTCATAGATTCCTCTTGATGTAAATTTACAAAAAGACAAAAGGAAGAGCACGTGCAATTGAAACATTTGGCTTAAATCCATTTATTGTGGTATAGCGCGACTATAACATTTGCTTTTTATTGTCCTATTACAAAATTTTTTACTCTTACACCCGTTGCAGACAGTGATTCTGAGCGATAAGATATTTTCAAATTTTTTAAAGCACCATCATGGCATTAAAGCATTTAAAGACCCAAACATAAATGGCATTTGATCTAAAACAAACTAATTAGAACAGACGCTCACAAATAAGAAATTTCCTCAAAAACAAAAAAGTTTTTAATTTGCGAGAGTCTATTGTACTAAAAGATTTTGAAGCTATTCTGAAATTAATTACAACATAATGTATTTTTGGTTTCAAATAGTTTTAAAAAATCGTTTACACTAATTTACAATAATAATTAATATTTTTGGTATATTTTCACAAAAACTCGATGATTAGGTTATTGTCAATATTTTAAACATTTTTATCTTCGCAGCAGCGTCACAAATCAAGATCTTTTATAAGCATTAACCAGGTCTAAGACAATACGAATATATGTATGTTAAAATGTAGGCCGGAAATACTAGACGATGGACGATATATAGAAGTGGGTACAAAACTAAAATTAGTTAGTAAAAAGACTAATACTAAAGAAATAGTTAACAAAGTAATATTTAAACTTTAGATGCTAATAACTTCTAAACTAAGTGTTTTGATTCAAATAGATTAACCAAATAATCTAAAATTTTTACTACAAAATACTTGTTAACTTGATTGAGACCCTATATTCCACCAGGAATTAAAGGACTTAATATATACTTGTTAACACAACTTGAACCAGTTAATAGACCTATCTATTGAAATGTCACTTAAAAACAGCTAAAGTATTCTTGTTTCATGTACAATTGTACCATCTTTGCCATCCCTGGACCAGAGAGAAATGATAGATACAATACATTAAGATTTTTAAATGATATTTCTAATTCATTAGACTACAAAATACAAAAAATGTAATCTCTTCATACAGACGTTTGAGTAATGTTGTTGTTGTTGTAACTGCAATATTATTGGAAACATTGCAGAAATGACAGTCCTTGGTCGGAATCATGTACAATTGTACCATCTTTGCCATCCCTGGACCAGAGAGAAATGATAGATACAATACATTAAGATTTTTAAATGATATTTCTAATTCATTAGACTACAAAATACAAAAAAAGTAATCTCTTCATACAGACGTTTGAGTAATGTTGTTGTTGTTGTAACTGCAATATTATTGGAAACATTGCAGAAATGACAGTCCTTGGTCGGAATCTTACGATTTCCAAATCGTTCCGGTATGATGAAGCGACTGACATGGGTACGTATAAGTATTGTCATCTGTTATGGCAGAGCTTGGTCGAAATTCTAAGATTACCGAGACTTGCTGACATGGTCCTCTGGTATAATTGGTTATACTTATCAGCTAAGAGACTTTTAAGAGACTTAGATCTCCCTAATGATATAGAATAGAATTCACATTAATTATTTAAATTTCCCCTTTCAATGCACATTCTAACTTTGGCAACTCTATAAAATACGCAAAAATACCCAGAGAATGGGAACGCTCACAAAATAATAAAAATAAAATTTTTTCACATAATACAAGAAAAATAATCAACATGAAAAATGAACAAATTAGCTCAAGAAAAGTTTTTCGCCGGAATACCCCCGGCCATCCAACAATTGGGTTGGTAGTTGTTTCGTTCGTTCGGCTGACTGGTGGGTGATGACTATTATGGTGTATTTCTTAAGTTTTATAAAAATAAATGATGTTATCATCATCATCATCATCTACAGCAGCAGCCGATAAATTGGTCACAAGAAAAATAGCCTCTGAACACAGTCAACCATCAACCGCAAATACTAAATAATTGCAAAATTGTTGTTGGCTTGGCAGGAGTTTAGAATTAAAAAAAGTCATTAAACTACATGTTTTCTTATAATATTACATTGTAATTAAAAAATTATGTACGTACTAAGCACATTGCTAAAAAAAAAATTAAAAATAATTACCGTATCCAAGTTAAACAAGGAGGAGACTTTTTTGATAAAGCCTCCGCCACTGCCACCACCGCCTCCGTCTTTGCCCTTCTTTTTACGTGTGGTCATCTCTGGTTATTTTATTTATTTATTTCGTTTTCTTTTTAAACTAACTTGTGTTTTATTTGTTAAATAAGAGTATTATTTGTATATTTTTTATTAAATTTATCACTTTCAATATTTGACACAACAGATATAGACGGACGGATGGATGAATATGGATGATCTGTTTTCTTTGCAAATACTAGATACAATCTAGCAGCGGCAGTTTTTTTTTAGCAAAATATTGTAGAGTAAATAGTAAGAAGCTTCTCAATCGAGTCAAGTTGTGTAAAATTAATAATAAATTAGCGATACAAATTATATTTTGTATGCGTTAAGTTAAACAATTGAGCAACAACATCTGAATAAAATGTAGAGTACAGCAACAGCACGGAAAAATTAAATTAATAGGTGTAATAATAATGAAAATCTTAACGTTTATAATTATTTATTATTATTGTAGATTTTTGTTATTTTTACTTTATTTTTGTTTTCTACTTTACTACTTAGTTTTTTATTTTGTTCTTTCGTTTACTGCTATTTCTCGTTTTCTCTGTTCCGGCAAACAACATTTACGAAAAGAAAAAGAGAGAGATATAAACCGTGAAGGGAAATGTCACACCGAGATGCCAGATGTTTTTTTGTTGTCAAAAAGCGACATATTTTAGTTTAAAAAAAATCGCCAAAATAAAATGAATGTTTTATTTGTTCACACGGTAGATATGTTCCTTATGGTATATTTTCCATTTAAACATGCAAATGTTTTTATGTTGCATTTGGTACAAGCATTTGTTGCATTAGGCAAGACATACTTATAAATATATATCGTCACCTGAAATGCAAAAAGGCGTAACTAACACAAAAATAAAAATTGATTTCTTTACTGTTGCTATGTTGACCAAATTTCAAAATTTGGAACTAATATTTCATTTAGTTTCAAAGTTACGATGTTTTTTGCTTATCATATAAAAAAATGTTATCCGAGACTAAGATTTTTGTAAGGCTTTAAGTTATCATTATCTGCAGATCAACTCTAAAGCCCTTCTGTTCTAGCTATACAAAATTTTATTTAAGTATCTCTAACCGTTTCAAGTTACGGGGTTATTTCTGAAATAACCTTTAAGAACATTATTTAAAACTTATCTTTTTACATTAAATTGTTTTTCGAAAATAAACTGTTACTATTTTTAAGACCCGTCTATATATTATTGACAAAAAAACTTTATGGTTTAAATTTTTGTTTACAATTTATATGGTACTTAAGCCCTTTTGGTTTCAGAAAATATTCAACTTGTAGTTAAGCCCTTTAGTTTTTTTGCAATTGCTCAAAAACTAAAAGTTTTTTACCATTTTAGTTTTTAGAATTCCATTGGATTTGGATTGAATGTTTCTTGTAGTTTAAAAGTTATATCGTTTTTTGCTTCTCCTGCAAAAAAAAGCTAGAAGTGTAGTTACGCTTGTTTACATTTTAGGTGACGATATAACGTAGTTTCTGAGATAGTACAGAGTCTCAGAAAGTGTACACTTTTAAATGGACCACATCTACCAAAAAATTAACAAAAGAAACAATAAAATGTTTAGGATTGTCCTCCAAAAATCGATAAATTCATTTATTTTAATGTCAGATAAATTTGTGCAATATTTAAACAAATTTCTATATTTTTAAGAATTTTTATATTGAACGGTCTAACATCTTGGAATTAATTTGATCACAAATTTCAGCATATTTTTATGAAATTTAGCAAATATATTGCTTATAAAAATAGATTATAATTTATATACATATATGACAGTATTATGTTTTTGACACAACATTTAAGAAATAGGAACTTTTTAATTCGTTGGAACGCATTTCATCTGAGTGGTGTCGGGCTTGACCGATAATAAAACTTTTGTTTTTTTTTACATATTAAACGTAATATATTTAAATGTTAAATGTTATGAAGGAAACCTTTCTTTTGCCCGTATATGCCCGTGTATGTATATCAAACACCGGTTTTGCTGTTGCCTTGTATTGCATTGTTATGTATTTTGTTATTCAAATCTTTTCTGAAGTAGAATTCGAATTAATGCATATTGAAGATTAGTCTATAAAGATATTTATATTTTACTTCAACAATTTTTTTCAAATAATATATTGTCACTTTTGAACAAGAAAAAAATGGGGAAAGTAAACATCTGGCACCTCTGATGTTAAATTCCATAAAATAAACACAGCACATTCTCACAAACATTAATGTAAACACAAACACACTCACTGCTCTTTAATAGCCCAAAAGAAAAAAACAAAAACTATGTATGTAAACACAAATGTTGCAATGACATGTTGCTAACATTGTTAGAGCAACAATATTAGAAACTAAATTTTCACGGCTTTTTATTATATGCACGAATATTTAAAAATCTTGTTTGTACACTTGTTGCCAATGATCTTAGCAAAGGGATTTAATTTCTTAATATGGTATTTAGATATGTATTTCATTTGCTTTATTGTTATTCTTGTAATATTCTTTATGTGTGTAATTAAGTATGTATGTTGTTTTATCAATAAAATTATCTGTATTTTTTATTTTTATTATTCTGGTGGCTGTAATTTTAACACACCCATTAAAGTAATAACTCATTTAAATTTATTATTTTTATACAATTTGTATGCACATTAATTAAAAGTACAAGTTAACTTGGAACTTTCCCTTTACAAATTACCATTACTTCACTTAAAAAAATATACAAAAAGAAAAGAGCAACAAAAAATATGTCGGTCGTTAACGTCGCCAAGCAACCTTTTTTCTTTCACACAACACAAACACTTTACTTTAAAAAAATTTAAACGTTTAATTCATATTTTCTTAATAATTTCTTTTATGTTTATTAAATTTGTATATTTTGTTAAATTAATATTTTTTCTTTACACTGTTGTTTGTTTAATTCTTCTAACGCGTTGACAAAATTTATTTTACATTTTTTCTTTACTCTAGTGAAAATTTAATGATGATGACAGCGTTTAGTTAGAGCAATGAATGAAAGGCTGTTACTCTAGCAACATGTTGCTCGTATTAGTCAATGTTAAACATTTCGATACTCGTTTCTCCTATATGGCAATGCTGTGGAGGAATTTTTCATTTCTTCTTTTACTTATTATTCTTTTGTAGGTGAGTTGATATTTTAACACTGTTCTCTGATTGTTTATAACACTTGTTTTGTTTATAATATGTTTTTAGTTTAATTTATTCATTTGAATTTACATTTTTCTTATTAAATTATTTAATTCGATTTTAGAGAGCTCTGTTAAAGTAACTCCTCTCTGCTTTGAGCGATCGTATACCGTATTCTGCTGTCATTTATCGATTGGCGATGCCAACTTTTTGATGGATTGGATTTACACGGTGGTTGTTTAACTGGATATTCTTTTTTTGCAACTTGCAATTTAGAGACCATATTTACACTACTATACCTGACTATTAAATCATTAATAAAATACTTTATTAAAAATCTTAGCTGACTGACTATACCAAGGTTTTACTTAATAAGATTTAAATATTCTCACTTCAAAATAACTAGAACCTAGCAATGTACTTCTGCATCTTTGAGGGCAATAGGACAACAATACGGCAACAAGGAACAAATTAGATTAATCAAAAAAATCAAAAGTAACAAATATTTATAGAATATTTTTTAATTTTTTTTATAGAAAAAGTAAAGTTGCTTTTATTTATTTATTTTCCATAAAATTTTTATAAAAGAAATTTTAAGTAAAAAATTTCTCAGAAAAATAAAATCTCTTCAATTAATTGTTTAAGGTAAAATTTTTTATAAAAAAATTTATTGAATCAAATTTCTTTAAAAAATAAAATTTTTGCATAGAATATATTTCGAAGTTAATATTTTTTTATAGAAAATCTGTCTGAGTAAAAAGATTTCATAGCAGGGACCGTTACAATTATGACATTTATAATAAAAATTAAAATATAATCGTCATTTTACGATTATTATTTTTTTTTTTTTTTTAATTATTTTTATTACATTTGTCAAATTCTGATTTTTATATTGTTAAAAAATGTCAAGATCTGACAAATATTTTTTTTTTTTTGCAAAAAAATTTGTCAAAATTTGACTTATATTTTTTTTCAAAAAGGATAATATTATTTCTTTTAAAAGTGGGAAAATTCCTATAAAAATGGGAAATTTCCTGTAAAAATGGAAAATTTTAAAAATTTCTTATAAAAATGGGAAATTTTAAAAATTTCCTATAAAAATATGAAATTTTAAAAATTTTTGTATAAATATAAAATTTCCCTAAAAACGGGAAATTTTGAAAACTTCCCATATAAAAGGAAAAATTATCATAGAAACGGAAAATTTTTAAAATTTGTTAAAAAAAAATGGGAAATTTCAAAAATTTTCCGTAAAAATGGAACATTTTAAAAATTTTTATGAGAGGTTTTAAAAATTTTACATTTTTATAAAAAATTTTCAAATTTCCCGTTGTTATAAGAAATTTTCAAATTTTCCATTTATATCGAAAATTTTCTAAATTTCCCGTTTCTATGGGTAATTTTCAAAATTTCCTATTTTTATAGGAAATTTCAAATTTTTATGAAAATTTTTCAAAATTTCCCATTTTTATAAAAAAGATTCAAAATTTCCCTTTTTACAAGAAATTTTTGAAATTTTCCATTTTTATGGAAAATTTACAAAATCTAATATTTTTATGGTAAATTTTAAAAATTTCCCTTTGCCATGGAAAATTTCCTATTTTTATGAGAAATTTTGAAAATTTCCCATTTTTATAAGAAATTTTTTAAAATAACCCATTTTCATAAGAAATTTTTAAACATTCCATTTTGATGAAAAGTTTTAATATTTCGCATTTTTATGGGAAAATTTTCAAAATTTCCCATTTTTAAGAAAATTTTCAAAATTTTCATTTTTATAGGAAATTTTGAAAATTTCCCATTTTTATAGAAATTTTCAAAATTTCATTTTTATAGGAAATTTTTAAAATTTCCCATTTTTATAGAAAATTTTGAAATTTTCCCATTTTTATAGGAAATTTTCAAAATATCCCATTTTTATAGGAAATTTTTAAAATTTCGGTTTTTTTTTAATTGTTTATAAGAAATTTTAAAAATTTTAAATTTTTTATAAGAAATATATATCGCACCCTAAATACAAAAGGGTCACAATTAAAAAAACTAAAATTTTCAGGAGAGACAAAAAAACTGTTTATGTGCAAATGAACACACTTAACATAAAACAAGTATGAAAGTGCTATTGTCGCTCAAGACCGACCATACGATAAGGGTATCTCTGAATTAATTTATCGATAAAAGTCAGTTTTGGAAAATTTTGAGTTGTGACCCTTTTGCATTTAGGGTGCGATATATTGGTAGGTATATAAATGATTTAAAATTTTATTATTAATTAAAAATTGATTTTGTTAATTTAGAATATTAAAAAAAATCTTTCATGGGATATCAAAAGTTCTTAATAAAAAAATTTCCAAGTAAAATTTTTCATAGTAAAATTTTTCGTAGTAAAATTTAGTCATAGAGTAAAATTTTAAGTAAACTTTTTTAGGAAATTTTTAAAATAAAAATTTGAAAACTTGACCCTAGCTTTATTTTAGGAAATGACATGCATAAATATATTTGAGTCTCGGGAAATTATTTTAATAAGAAAATTAACCAGCAATATGCCTCGAAGAATTAAGAAAAAAAATTGTCGATACTAAATAGTCTTGAACAAATTTTGAAAATTATTGCAAAACTTTTTCTTAACTTTATCAAAACTTTTCAAAGAAATTTTTGCATTCCTTATAAAATTTTTAGTTTTTGATAATTTACGTAAAAATGTAAGAAGTTTTTAATAAATTATAAACTAAAATAAATGTTTATATAAAGCAATTAAATTAATACAAACCTTTTATAAAAATCAAAAATAAAGCATTCTTGGCATACAAAATCAAACAAAACAAATTAAAAATATTTCAAGAATATTCAATAACTTTATTAATAAAAAAATAAACGAAAGTATTTGCCATGCAAAAAATTATTATAAAAATTAAAGCAGACAAAATTGGAAAATAACATTTTTAAAGCTAAAATGTAAGCAAATTAAAAAAGGAATTGAATAATAAAACTTAAAAATATAAGTAAAAAAAGGTTTTTATAATACTAAGATTATAATGCATATCGTAGACAGAAACACTGTTCCTATAGTATACAGTTTCCCATAGTATTTTAGAAACTCATAACTATATTTCAGAAAAAATTTTGTGGCGCGAGAATTCTAGACCAACTATCTATTGTTGGTTAAGAATTCAAAATATTGTGCGCCTGTGTATAGTATTAACCGATAATTTTTAAAATAAATTTATACAATGGTATATAAAAACATTGTTGAGGTTAAGGTTTTAGTATTGAAAGGTTCATAACCTCCAAAAGCAATTAATATTTAAAAAAAATATTAAAACATCTTAATATTAGTTATTAAATAAAAATAGCATTAGATAAAAATTAAATTAAAATAATAATTAAGTACAAAATGAAATCATAAAAAATTCAAAACTTTTGGCATAACTTTTTCTTAAGTTTATAAAAAAATGCGTTAATAAAAATAAAATTAAAACAATTTGGTATGATTGAAAAGAAAAAGAAACTTACTTTCTATCATCATGTCATGTATGTATGTGTCTATGTCCCGCAGAGGAAACACTTACATAATGCCTTCCTTTTCTTCATCTCTAGCTTAACAACAACACTTAGTTTTTATATTATACAACAACAATAGACTATAATAACATAAAGACTTCATATGGACTTACAATATTTACATCTGTATTTCCTCCTCCTGACAATGTTTGACGACCATTGCTCTGTTGTTGCTGCTGCTGCTGTTGTTGTTGTTGCTGATGTTGAATATCTATTGCGGCTGCTATTGCAGTGGCATCTGTTTGTTGTTGCTCTTTTTTCGCAAGATTTCCATCAGTATCGGATACTTTTATGGGTTGATTCTGTAAATATTTAATGTGAGAAGATTAAAAAGAAAAACATTTTTATTTATTTGTGTATTTTGTAGCTGGCAAATGTAAAGAAAATATTTATACAATTTTTGCAAAAAGAAAAATAAAACAATAAACTAATGGCAGTAAATATTTTTTTTTATAAATATTTTGATTAGCAGGTAAGTCAGTCGGACCTCGATCGTTATTTTGGGCTTATGTTTACATTTTTAACTATAAGACATACAAATTGTATTACTTTTTATATTTTAATTTTCATAGTTTTTGTAGGAGTTCATATAAAGTACAATTAACCTCCTAAAAGTATGCAAGGAATTTTTCTTAAAATCTCTTTGATTTCGATTCGAATTGGCCTCGATGTTTTGGTTCCCTCTTTTAAATTATTTAACAGTCTGTATCTTGTAGATTTATATAATTTTAACTCCATTCATAATTTATACAACTTTAAGCATTTTTCATATACCGATACTTTTTTTAAAGAGAATTAAAACTCAGACAAATACTGCCTATACGAATTAGGTTACCTTCTTTAGAAAGGGGACAGTAGAGAAGTTAAAAGGTGGTGAATATGTGAACACTGTAATTCCACGTCATGTCTGTTTTTAGTTTAGTGAATCTGTTAAGTAAGTAATGAAAACTTAAGGTAGGATGATGAAAATCAAAATTGAGCAACCAAATTTTGAAAATGGCGATAGATTTTGGATGACAAAGATTAGCTGCATGTAATTCTCGTATATGACAAATAATAATTGACAATAGTGGTTCCACACAATATATTATTATTTGTTAAAAAAAACTAGTAAGAAAGCGCTATAGTCGGTCAAGCCGACCATACGATACCCTTCACCACTAAGGTCAAAGGTGTTGTTTTTCGTGTGTAAAGACAAATATTTGCTAAATTTTGTCATCATACAAACATTTTCTCAAAACTTATATATTCAACCTGTTTCCGTCATTTGGACTTATATGAGAGCTAGGGTCAAATGTTAACCGAATATCTCGAAATTTGGCAGATTAATTACAGTTGTTACAAAAATTATGTATGCAAAAAATAGACTCAAAATTTCCATTATCTTTAGATTTACGAGCGTTTTAGTGATTTTTTGTCTCATTTAGTGCGTTTTTAAAGAAGAGTTTGTATGGGAGCTATGGTCAAATGTGGACCGATTTCAACAAAATTTGGTACAGTGATTTTAGTTGACATAAGCAGTATTTGTTTTAAATTTCATGAAAAAATATTGATATTCGTGGCCAATATAGCAATTCCGGGAAGTGGGACCTATGGGAGGTACCATAAATAATGGACCAATTTTGACCAATTTCAATAGCCATGGTCCCATTATCAAAAAAATGATCTGTGCCAAATTTCATTAAATTATCTTTAGAATTGCGACCTGCAGTTTGATTACAAGGTTTACATGGGGGTCCAGCCAGCCAGACGGACGGACGGACGGACATCGCTAAATCGACTCAGAAAGTGATTCTAAGCCTATTGGTATACTAAAAGGTGGGTCTAAGACAAATATTTCTATGCGTTACAAACATCAGCACAAACTTATAATACCCTTTCCACCTATGGTGGTGAAGGGTATAAAAACTAGATAATTTGTGTTATTTGTGCATATTTTATGTTTGTCCAGTTAATAAAAGTTATCTTTTAAAGAAAGTTCCATTCATTTTTCTAAAATAAATGGAGCTTTCCTTTTCCAACAAATATTAATAGGAACACCACTAGCTTCATGGATAAAGACCTCATGAACGCTGCATTTGGAGGTTGAAAAACACTATAGTGGTTTATCACAATTGTGAAAATTATCGGCCATGTCACTGAACTCAATTCCGTTCGGAAGTTGAATAAATTTCGCATTTTGCTTCTATAGAAAAAGTAAAACGAAAAAATTTTTCGGAATGAAACCACTTTTTTTTCAAAGTGGAATTGAATTCGTATGTTTTGTTTGTTTATTCAATATTTGAATAATTTCCTTAATTAATCACTGTTATTATTTGAAACAAATATAAGAGTTACAGATTTCAATTGAAAAAATCGTGCTTCGTAATATTTTAGAACACTTAAAAATGTTCGGAACCTATGGAACCTAAAACCATTTCGATCGGAATTTAACTACGGAATGATTTCAACTCCGAACGGTATTTTTGACATGTCTGTATATCTCGAAAACTGGAAAGGCGATCTGGGGTCCATTGTGATGCTACAAAGATAAAAAGAGTAGATAGTATAATAGAATAGTAGTAAAAGGCTTAGCTAAGCCACCTGAGTCCAGTTATAAACCCTATCAAACTGTTTGCACTGCTGCAGATCCTGAAGTTAATCATATATAAGCACGCCTATCGCTAATATCATCTCCCATGGGAATCGTGTTCCCAAAACTTTTTTCTTATATGTTTCTTCCTTTTCCTATTACTTACATTAACACAATATGGTGAATTGCAACAGGGAGCAGTCATTTGACACTGTGTTCTATATTCACGTCTAGTTTGTTTGTTGCTTCTCGTACTAATGGTGGGTGAATCTGTAACCCTGCAATCTTCTACAGAAGATGAATTAACAGGTGTAATGGATGGAGGTGGAAGAGATGAAACTTGATGTTTTTTAGGACGACGCGGTAAACGAACAGGAGAACGAGCACCCAAGCCGGAAAAACGACGACGCGAATGACGCACTATAGAAATCCAATCAATCATTTTTGTATGTAAATATTTTTATATCTTTTAATAATTTTCTTAATGGTTTTCTTTCTTTTTATTAGATTTTCAAAATTTGTTTATTTAAATTATATATTTTTTATAAATATTTTCATTAAAGATTTATAAAACTTTTTTAAACGAACTCATAAAAAATGTTGGCATATTTGTACGATTTATAATTTAGTCATGTGTTAACATGGAATATCTTGTACATTATATATTTTCTTTTTAATTAAGCGTTTTTCATTCAGTTTTAAGTTGTTTTTTTTTGGAAATTCAAAAAAATATTTACTAAATGCTGGGCGATTTTAACTGTGTAAACATTTAGGAAAATTTTTAAATCACAAAATATTAAACGGGAGCAAATGGCTGCAGACTGTTGAAATAATGAACATTTTCAATTCAAATTTTCTAAAATTTTCAACTTAAAACCATAAAATAAATAAAATATACACACACTCTCGATAAATAACAACCAAAACACAACACGCGAAAAACAAAACGATATTCCAAATATATTTAAGAAAATTTCTAAATATTTTGTATTTAATTGTCAGTTGGTGATCATTAGCATTTTCAATTCATTACGTAGATGACGAAGATCATCTTCATTATTAACTTGTTCGTAATCATTGTCGTCGTCTATTTCATTTCAAACATTTTCATTTCGTATTCGCTGGTTTCGAAATAATCTGAGAAAAAACTTTTGAAAATTCTTTAACACTTTTATTTTTTCAAACGTATTAAAGGAAAAATTAGCTAAAAAACGTAAAAGAAATGAAAAGTAATTTCATTAAAAAGAAACTCTGCCGTTTTGTTTTGGAACGAATGAATTTAATGTACGACGAGAAATTCAGACACATGCGAAACACAACAAATTTTCAACTAAATGAAAATTATTCAGCAGTTCAAATTTGTTCCCTCCATTTCGAAAAAATACGAATAATTGTTAGTATTGTTGTTGCGCTGTTTTTTCTTTGTACCAATTTGTGAAAAAAAAAAAACAGGAGAAAATGAACGTATGAATTTTTGGTGTTAGTACGACTATGAGTATTAAAATACAGCGACGTTGACTGTAGAAGGATCGATTAAGTAGTTCTTCCTCTCACGAAGCAGAGAGGAAGTTTCGCGAAATCAGCAACGGAACTGTCACTCGCTTTATCCTTACTGATCGAATACATATAGTAAGGCAACACTTTCCAGCAGAAACAACGAAATACTTATTGAACAAGCTAAACAGATCATTTGCTCTAGAATTGGTGATTAATGGTCGACAGTCCGTTCTCTCTTAAGTTGAAAAAAAGTATTACCCGAAAACTTAACAATCTCCATGCAGCAATTATCTTAGATCTTTTAATCCCCCCTAAAGCTGCAGAGGTCATCAGAGCAGCAAAGGGTAAAGGTCTAAGGCAATTGGACCAAACGGTATATCCATAATAATGGTTAAACACCTAGATTATATTATACCAAGCTAGGAAAGCAACGAACGATTGATTATGGTGCATACTGATTTCTTTCGCTAAGACATTTGAGGCCTTATTCCTGAATTGTTGAAAAGGAACGAAAACATTACTGTCTTCGACACGGTAAGCCGTTTAGAACATCCTGCTTTTCAAAATATGTAATTATAAATTTGAATATGGGCAAATCCTGCGTGACGGACGATACATTTGTACGGATTTTGTTGTACTTAAATGAATCCCATTGTTGTTTTAAACGAAATATCTTTTCACAGATTTCAGAGAATATTAGCCCATCAATTGTGCTATCGAATGGCACTTGTTAATTTACATACTTGTTTTGGAGGAAAAAGATATTCGTTTTTAAAGTGCTGTGACGGACGCTACAAAAAATAGAAGTGACTTTTTTTCAATACGTGTTTCTGTAATTTTCATAGTAATAAAAAAATATTGTAAATACATTGAAGATAGAGGAAAATCAGAGGATTACAAAACAGCTTTTATAAAATTTCACCAACAATCCATAAATGAACTATTGCGGACGTTTTTAATTTAATGTTTTACGAACCAAGTTCAATTGGAGAAAAAATAAAAATTGCACTAGTCAAATTATAAAACCCTTTATTTCTGTGTCGGACGCTACACACTGTGAGCCCTTTTTTACCTAACGTTATTTATATCACTCCAATTACTTTTGATGGGGTCTTTTAGATATATTTGTATACATTAAGCAGACTTTGAGCCCCTACTGAAACTTGATAACTAAATGTATGTTTGCGATTTTTATGAACATTTCAAAAACCTTTTTTTTTGAAAAATTTATAAAAATTCGAGATGGGTGCAAATAAAGACCTGCCATTCAGAAGAGAGCAATCAAAAATTATATTCATTATATTCGTGGCTTGGTGATAAAAGGGCCAATGTCAATTTTTTGCTGTTTTGAGTTAATCATTGCAAAAAAGCTAATCTCTAACTTTTTCCAGAACATATTTATAAAGGGTTTTCTGGGCAATGTTCATATGAATTTATATGGAAAATAAAAAGTTTAAATCTAATTTTCTCAAAACTATGTTTTTTGACATTGGACCTTTTAGCACCAAGCCGCAGATATATTCTAAAGGTTTAATATATGGTAATTTTTTTCATAAATACAAACACGTGATTTTGACAGTTTTAAAATTTTGTCCTTGGTTTAAAATTTTTTGGATTTGCTCATATGTGGTTCGTGAACTTCCTAAGTTATTCGTGGGGTTAGTCAGTCTTTTGAGGGATTTAGAGACCAAAGCTCAAAACATCGTAGTCATTAACTTTCTTTTTTCAAATATGAATCGTTATGTATACTACTGTTATTTCTTTGAAATAGTATTTGCGATTAAGTTTTAAAAATTGATTTCTGATTTCAGGTAAGCCCCCACTATATTAATTAATTAAGCCATCCCTGATGTATTTTACTCACTTGTCCATATACTAATTAAAAAACACTTTTTAGTCTCCATCCATATTCCTGTGCATAAGTTTATCTACGTGTATACGTTAATATCTATGTATGTACGTATTAAAGTATGAATGAATGATGATGAAGAAACGAACGTTTTGTTGTATTTGCATACATCTAGAGCTAAAATCTGTCTATACATAAATATTTATTAGAGTGGGTAAATTTTTATATCTGTTTCCAAAAAATATGCCTAACAATTTTTAAATAAAAAATTTTTATATAAAATTTTTTGATATGATTTTTTTTAGAAAATGTTTTAATTTAAAAATTTTAATCGAATTTTTCTATATAAAAATTTGTGTAAAACATTTTTTTAATATTGTAGAAAATTTTGCAACACATACAAAAATGTATAGAAAATTTTTCTGTATTAAAATTTTTATACAAAATGTTTCTTCCATTTATAATAAAAATTTTTTAATATAAAAATTTCTAGAAAAATTTTTTCAATTAAAACTGCTTTAGAAAATTGTTCAAAAAAATCTACTTTAGAAAATTGTTTAATATTAAATTCACTAAAATTTGTATTTAAAAATTATTGTAGAATTTTGATAGAAAAATTTCCTCATGTGGTAATTTTCTTAGAATTTATAAAAAATATGGACCCCAACCTAATGTTTATACTAAGTAGAGGAATGTATAGCTATGAATGTACAAATCTATTCCGTATTGTCTGTGCTCTTTTTTTTCCGAATAATATAAAATGAAAAGCTATATAGCCTCCTTAAATCCAGACAAAAAAATACAATACTTTTAATAATAATTAATGCCACGTACATTTTTACTTATGGTGTTTTATATGAATGAACCCGAATGATTATACTATATGTTCAGGTGCTATTATCAGTCATAATGGCTGAGTGTGTTCTTACAAGTATCTAAAGTTAAGGTGTTAACATCATAATTGTTAAAAATTAAAATTTATGTAATTGAGGAAAACATGGTTAAACGTTAAATTACAAGAGAAATACATATAAAATATTTTTAAGAGAGTTTAATTTTTCCTTAATTTTATTTAAACATTTAGAGAAAGCAGTTTAAAGAGAATTTTCATTTTAAATTTATGATTCCATTGTATTTTAAAAATTTTTCCTTTTCATCTTACAAATCAATCTAATCAAACGTTTTATTCTTTTTTTTTATTTATTGTTATTGTTATTGTAAATCATCATTAAGAGTCTGCGTGAAATGTGACAGCTGGAATTGGGATATAAAGAAAATTTAAAATTTTTCGAAATGAAATTTAAAAGAAAATTAACGCTGTCTGACAAGTGTGTGTGCCATGTGTGAAGACTTTTAATTGCTCACAAATGAAATAGTTTATGCCAAAATAAATTTTAATAATTTTTCGGAAACCAAAAAATTAGTCAGCCAGCCAGTCAACCTTCAATAAAATTTTCAACATGTGGAAAAAATATTTAAAAATTATTGCGCTAAATTTGAGTTGAAATTTATTTGCATTCAATAATAAAATGTAAATTTTAAACTTTATGGATATAATAAATGGGATTTTAATTGTAATTGTAAATATTTTAAAAATTTATTGATTACTGAATTCTAATTAAAAATGAATTGGCTAATCAGCGATTTTGATTAATCAAACAATTTGAACTCTGATTAGATTTTAAAAATTTTAAAGAATAAGGAACTTGTTAATTTGACTCCTTTATCCAAATTACTCCTTTATACAAAACTAGAAGAGCCAAAATTAAAGGAGGTGTTCCAAATAAAATTTGATGTTGTATTAAGTTCAATAAAACATAAACCGTCTCATATACAAATAATTAAAAATACAAAAAATTATTGAAATATTGAACAAATTCATTTGACATTTAAGTGTTGAAATATTATTCATTCATAAACATTTTTTAGTTCCTTCTGTTATATTTCTGGAGTAGGTTGTTTACTTAAGCTTAAAATCGGATATGCTCTGGGACACCTTTTATGTATTCTTTCCACAGATCTGTTCTGGGCAGTTGGATGAATTTGCATCTCGTGGTAAAAAATTACATAAATGTTAGAATACCACTCAAGTGCCCTTTTCCTAAGTAAAATGATGTCAAATTAAAAATATGTAGATACCCTGTGCAGTCTCAGAGACGGTTAAAGCCGTTTTTAGGCACTCCGTAATATAGATTCCTGTATTTTCCTGATGCCACAAATGCTTAGCTTCTTTTGCCACAACTGCAAATTGCTTGCTATACAAGAAATTTCTTGGGAATTTTTTCACATTTTTGACTGGTAGTCTTTTTAAACTTTACCGTCGTTTTTTTGCTTCTAAGTTCTTTGCCAAATTGTGATCTTTAACATTCTTTTCTATGACTTCAACCCAGCATAAGCTTTGTTCTATGTACAAAAGTATTATATCATTTAACAGTACTAGATACTTTTCTGACAGTAGTGTCAAGAAACTTCTAAAGAGTTGATCGACTTATTTTGCCTAACTAATATCTATAGAACATTTTTTTTTCTTCTCGATTCAGGTTTTCTTTCAATGCTAGGTCTTTCTTATGCCTTGAAACATTTTTGGCTATTTCTTTTTTTATAGGCTTGTTTTATTACCCGAAAGGAGTCCAAATAGAAGATCAAAAACATTTTTTTTCTTATAAAAAAAAAGAATTGTAGCAGGGAATAATCACAGTAACGGAAGGGACAAAATTTGGACTAAAACATCCATTTTAAAATAATTGGAAATTTCAAGAATTTTAGACAATTCATCGAAATATTGTCTACCAAAATGTCAAAATACATATGAAAGATATAAAATTGTACTTACATCAGCAATTTTAACTGTATGGCCATCTTGTTCCCATTTACTAGCAATTTGTAAAGTTTCAACTGTTTTTTGCTGTATAGTTTTAGAATCATCTAGCAATGTTAGCTCATAGAATTCTTGGATATCTGAAAGTATAGATTTAAAGATATTTAATAAAAACTAGTTTTAAATATAAAATTGTATATAACCCTTTAATTATTGTTTAAATTAAAACACAGATATTTTGTGGTCATTATAAGTCCATCTTGTTTTATTTTTGAAAATCAAATACATTACAGTAATACAAATATTATAAGTCTTAAAATTATTAAATATTAAACAATTTACTTCATTGTTAGCGATTTATTACTATATATCATTAAGCATTTCTCATGAAACCGTATTAATGGCTGGGAAGGGATTTTGCTTTGAAACCACTAATTTATTATGACTATGTGATATGTAACCCTTAATTTTACCCTCATATATTAAATTCGCAACTATGCAATGAGTTTCATCAATACTCATATCAGTCTCGCCCACAAACTGCAAAGCCGAACAGAAGGCATTCAAATCCAGCTGATGTGTTTGCTTAATTAAGTAAACTTTTTTAAATAGATTACGATAGACAATAAACTTAAGTTTTTCCACCAGTAAATAAATGCCACATTTAATAAAGAATATTTCATGGCGTTGTATAACATCATCAAATTTCCGGACATTGCCCTCTTTGAGTGCCTCAGCCAATTCATGAAATTGTAAAACATCATAACGTTCTAAAATGTGTTTTTTAGGCAAAAAGCCAAGTAACATTTTAACGGGCACTAAATAAATTAAAATCAGTCGTTTGTTACGCGGAAAATTTTTGGGGCAATTTTTAAAGGCAAACGATAAAAACTCGTCGGCACTTTTGTAGTCCGAATCAAACATTGCTTTACGTCCCACAAAGTATTTGTATGTTATGCGTTCTGGCAAAGGGAACATATCTTTAAATGCACTCGAATCGATGGCACGTATAAGTGGTTTGCAAAGATGTAATTTGTTAATGCGAAAATACACTTTAAATAGTTGATTGACCAGATTTAACATGCCCAAACGTTTGGTTTCGCTGTCGGAAGATCTGGAATAAAAGGAATGTTCATTTTTAGTTGATGTTATTGAGAGGATTAGAAATAATAGATAAGTGTAAGATGTAGGTATATGATGCTAATTAAATAACTAAATGTTTGCCTAAGTTACTTATACAAAAACAGAAATTCAAATAAGCTAAAGTTCACATAAAACGAAGAATCCTCTACTTTAAAAAAGGTTGACATAATTTTAGCACTCGATGGACTAGTTAATATAGCGCTTATGAGTTCGATAACCAGTTGTAAAATTTTCATTATTAAATCAATTGAAGAATATGAATTTTTTTTCGATAATAGACTTTTTATTGAATAATGTTCAAAAATTTAATTTTTATAGAAAATTTTTCGAAAATTTACTTTTTATAGGAAAATTTTCGAATATTTACTTTTTATAGGATTTTTTTTTTTCGAAAATTTACTTTTTATAGGAAAATTTTCGAATATATACTTTTTATAGGAAATTTTACAAACAGATTTTATTTAAAGGAAATTTTTCGAAAATTAACTTTTTATAGGAAATTTTTCGAAAAATTATTTTTTATAGGAAATTTTTCGAAAATTTACTTTTTATAGAAAATTTTTCGATAAATTACTTTTTATAGGAAATTTTTCGAAAATTTACTTTTTATAGAAAATTTTTCGAAAATTTACTTTTTATAGGAAATTTTTCGAAAATTTACTTTTTATAGGAAATTTTTGAAAATTTTTCGAAAATTTACTTTTTATAGGAAATTTTTCAAAAATTTAATTTTTATAGGAAATTTTTCGAAAATTTACTTTTTATAGGAAGTTTTTCGAAAATTTACTTTTTATAGGAAATTTTTCGAAAATTTACTTTTTATAGGAAATTTTTCGAAAATTTACTTTTTATAGGAAATTTTTCGAAAATTTACTTTTTATAGGAAATTTTTCGAAAATTTACTTTTTATAGGAAATTTTTCGAAAATTTACTTTTTATAGGAAATTTTTCGAAAATTTACTTTTTATAGGAAATTTTTCGAAAATTTACTTTTTATAGGAAATTTTTCGAAAATTTACTTTTTATAGGAAATTTTTCGAAAATTTACTTTTTATAGGAAATTTTATGACATTCACTTTTTAAATGAAATTTTTCGAAAATTTACTTTTTGTAGTAGATTTTTCGAAAATTTACTAATTATATGAGATTTTTTTTTTTTAATTTACTTTTTATAGGAAATATTTTTAAAATTTACTTTTTTTATGAAATTTTTCAAAAATTTAGTTTTTATAGGAAATTTTTCGAAAATTTACTTTTTGTAAAAATTTTTCCCAAAATTCTTTTTTTTTAGGAAATTTTTCAAAAATTTACTTTTTATAGGAAAATTTTTGTAAATTTACTTTTTATAGAAAATTTTTGAAAATTTACTTTATTTTTGATAAGAAATTTTTCGAAAATTTACTTTTTATAGGAAATTTTTCCAAAATTTATTTTATTTTTGACAAGAAATTTTTCGAAAATTAAATTTTTTTTAGAAAATTTTTCAAAAATTTACTTTTTATAGGAAATTTTTCGAAAATTTGCTTTTTTAGGATTTTTTTTATGGAATTTTTTCAAAATTTGTTAGTTATATGAAATTTTTCGAAAATTTACTTTTTACAGTAAATTTTTCTAAAATTCATTTTTTTAGAAAATTTTTTGAAAATAACTTTTGATGGGAAAAATTTTCAAGGATTACTTTTTAGAGAAAATTTTTGGAGAATTTACTTTTTACAGGAAAATTTTCGAACATTTACTTTTTATAGGAAAATTTTCGAAAATTAATTTTTATAGGAAATTTTTCGAAAATTTAATTTTTTTTAGGAAATTTTTCGAAAATTTTCTGTTTATAAATTTTTTTTAAAAATTTAGTTTTTATAGTAACATTTTTGAAAATTTACTTTTTATGGGAAATTCTTCGAAAATTTCTTTTGTATAGGAATTTTTTCGAAAATTTAGTTTTTATAGGAAATTTTTTTTGAAAATTTGCTTTAAAAAAAAAATTTCGAAAATATACTTTAATAGAAAATTTTTCAAATATTTACTTTTTTAGGAAATTTTTAAATGATTTACTTTTTATGTGAAATTTTTTCAAATGAACTTTTTACGTGAAATTTTTTTCAAAATTTACTATTTGTAAGAAAATTTTCGAAAATTACTATTAATAGGACATTTTCAAAAATTAAATTTTTCGAATGTTTACATAACTATTTAGAGGCAAAAGATGAATCCTTTTATAAATGAATAAAGCTAATTTAATAAAAGTCATGTGCTAACTATATAAACTTTACTTGAATGTCATGTCTTTAGTCTGTCTAGTCAGTGTAAAGGACGTTGTTCTGTGCATAAGACTTGGATCAGTGTATAGATAGTAATATAATATATAGATTTTAATGGATAGTTTAACTAAAGGAATAGTAAGGAATTAACTATATGTTGGCATATGTACAAATGTCTGGCTTAACTGTTTAAGCGTCTTTCCTTAATTCTAATTGCTAACCTGTTATCCGCTGCACAAACTCGAAAGCAACTCATCAGACAATCAGCAGCCTTCTCCAAAATCTCTCCCGGCTTAGAGCTGTTACCCAACTCTTCACAATGTTGAGCCAATATTCGTAAATCCAAACAACTGGTGTACATGACGGGCAAACACCAGTTTTCCTCTTTCAATTGTTGTAGCATTTTCACCACTGACTGTATACACTGGGATTGATATTTGTAGGCCTGCATAAAATCTCGAGCTAAAAGAAGAAAAATTTATATTAAGACAGATCAAAACAAAAAGTTCTTCTCCCTTATAATACTTACGTTCCAACCACAAATAATACAAGACTTTTATGTGGGCACAAATAATCTCATCGATTGGCGATTCTAATAAACGATTTACAGCATTTTCCGGATTTTGTACATAGAGATTACGATTCATGATGTGTTTATCTTTGAGAGAAATGTATGAAGCCAAAGCATCACCATCTCCATTGGTCCAGGATCGATGGACACTGCTCAGGTAATTGTTTAAGGTGCCAAACATGTTTTCACTTTACTTTATTCCTTTTTTTTTTGATATATTTTTTATACAATGTTCCTTATTTATTAATTTTCTTTTGTTTATTTCACTACAAATCTTTTTTACTGCCGGCTAGAAATTCATTTTGCAAAAAAAAAAATAATTTGCTCTAACACAAACGAGACTCGAAATTTCAGGGCATGTTATGAAAGCATTGCCAGCCTTGAACAATAATAAATATTGCCAGTTGTGTTATAAAATAGATGTGGTAACATCTGTTATTTAACAGTGTTGGTTAACAGTTTTTGTAGTACAGTAAAAGCTAACAAAATAAGTCAACTCTTTTTTACACAATTTTTAAATGACACGGTTCATCATTTAGATTTTCAAGATTTTTTTTTCCATATATAAATAAATAATTTTTTTATACTAGGTCTACTTTATCAATTTGAGGTTTTAGAAGAGAGAGAGAGAGAGAGGTGAAAATAATAAAAACAGAATTTTTGTAAAAAAAATCTAAATTTGTTACTAAACACTTTTAACTTAGTTAAAAATAAGACATTAACTGTGTTTTTTTCGAAGTTTATATCTATATCTATAAAGATTTCGAATAAAACGGTATTGCTGCTTAGCTTTATTTTGCTTATTTTATGTCAAAAGATTTATTTTAAATTAAAGAAATAACTATTTTTTGTTAATTTGTGTAATAAAACATTTGCAGGCCTTCGATCTATGATGATTTCAAGAATCATCTAATTAATTTGATAAGACCCAGAATTTAAAAGCAAGCAACAGTTGGACTCAATGTCCAAAGCTTCCTCCATTTAAAAACCATAACATACATACATATCTTTCTCCTTAACTTTCTAAAAGTGCCGATTTATCCCATTTCTGCCTTAAAGTGTATTTATGTATCACACAAAGTTTAATGATTTATAATCTAAAGAGACTTAACCTGCCTCTAGAATTATCTGGAGAATAGCGACATAAAATACAACTAGAGACTTAAAGCTACTCCATCAGCATAACATGACAATTTTAAGTATAACATGGCTAAATTTTACTTTTTTTTAGCTAAATTTTCACGAAATAAGCATATCTTAAATTTTTGTTGAACAAAATTTTAAAAAATATATTTTTAAATAATTATTTTTTTTATTTTAAGACATTTTTTAGTGTTGTAAATCGAAAAAATATTAAAAAGTTCAAACTTGGCAGCAAGGTAGATTATATTGAAGGTAATTTCACTTCAGGTTACTAAATTTAATTTCACTTTCTGACAATTTTAAGGGTTCTGACATTTCAATAGAAATAAAGCTACCATATTATATTAAGTTTTCCCATTTTATTCGTCGCTGCGTCGACAATATGAGTTATGTGTAAAAATTTAAACACTTTCTTTTTTGCACAGTTAAATTTTTGTTGCATATCCATCTACATATCTAACTGTTAAACCATTATCTACCTATTTGTGGAGAAATAAAGCTGATTTATATAATTCCTATTCACATATAATAAAATTTTGTTTAATTATTTTTATCTCTAAAAAGACACATAGCTCATGTTGTAGTCACAACGGCAATTTAAAGTATTAGAAATTAATTAAAAAATTCTAAATAAAATCGTCATTTCAAAAAGCAAAAAGGTAACAAATTAAATAAATTGTAAAATAGAAATAATATTTTATATTTTTTTGTAGAAAAAGTGGATCTCTTTTTAGCAAAACATTGTGGTCATCATCCTTTAGCACAGAACCTTAATTTAGTTGCTTATTCTCATCCTGATGAAGAGTTTGATGCTTCGTATGTAATATTGTCAGTATTTTCATTGGTTAATTTTTTGGAGGAAATGCGCTGCACTATATAAACAATCAGATGCTGAGAAAATGAATTTGTATTAAAAAATTAAAATAAATGGGGTCACTATAATGCAGAACTTCTTTTTAAAAATTCGACAAATCCTTCTCGATTATGGAAGGAGTCCCTGCCAAATTTTAATGGTGCATTGTTTCCCTGCTGATTCTCCTTAATGGCGCACTTGCTTTAATATATTTGAATGTACTTTATGTCTAAAAATATTATTATTGTTCTAAAAACGTCACTCTCTAACAGGCGCATGATCTTTGTTGCCTCCTTATTTGGCTCTAGGAACTTTCCCTAAAATTTGGCTCTAGGAACTTTCCTTAAAATTTGGTAGAAGAGGGAACCTCGGAATGCGCTATTGGGAAATATCAAAAACAAAAGGCGTCAATTTCTACTTTATTGATCATTTAAACCATATAAACTGTTTTGATGCTGTAGATGTTTAAAAAGAAAAAGCACATTTTATATTCCTGTTTTTTAGAGTATGATAGAACTAGGGTATGATGATGAGTTTATACTTTGCAGTGTGCTTTACGGGCATTTCTGACACTTTGTACCTCTACTAATGTTTTCAATATTTTCATCATATTGCTTTTAATTGTGTAATTGATCATATTATTGTTCCTGACAATACCTTCCCTTGCTGCGTACAGAATTTCTTCTATGAATCTGCTTGGCTACGTTTTTCCGATTTGATTCAGTTTGTATCTGATGCATTTTTATTTTTGTTTGCGTATTTCAGTTGTAACTAGTACTTTATTGGCTAAAGCGAGCAATTTCGAGTTTGAGATCCCTCGGGAAAAAATACGTGGTTTGTATTTTCTTTTAGTAGTTTTTGTTCGTATACAATTTATATTGTACACATTACACATTTTATTAAAAAAATTACAAAATAAAAAAATACCTTTTTTATAATATGGTAACGTTATATTTGATATGACGTAGAAAAACAAACTTCAAAAACCCTTATTAAAATTTAATGAAAGCAAGTGAAATTACCTTCAGTATATATGCCTTGCTTGGCAGCATTCTTATCACTGCTTAATTTTTAAGTAGCTATAAATATAACTACTTATGAAATTTATATCTACTTAATTTTGTACTGGAAGTTTATACCATAGAGTACCGCATAGAGTGCGATCATATGTTTTACTAAGCACAAAAAAAAAATAGAAAAAAAATGTATAATGACATTTTTTATATGAAGATGACGTCTTTTAAATGTACTTTTGACGTCTCTTAAATGTACTTGACAGTTTCGTCCTCAGTCTAGTTCTGGTTTATGGTTTATACAAACTTTGAAAAAAAAACACAGCTATCGAAAAAAAAATTAAAATATTTATTGTAAAATTGAAATTTTTAATTTTAATTTTTAAGGAACGTGTTTTACCTCTATCTTTTAAAAGTTCCACATAGAATTTGTCGAATAACACTGGCCAACAAAATTCAACTTTTTACGTTACATTTGATCATCACTTTATTTTTATTATGCGTGATTATAAAAACGGTCGAAATAAAAAAATATATATATTTTTCGATTTTATAATATCTTTGATTTTGTTGAAAATTACAAATATGTAAAAGCATATGTGTGGCGTTGAAAAACGTAAAACTATGTACCCCAACATTTTAATTTTAAAATTGGTAAGTTTTCGAATTTCGAAATTATCGGACAGAGGTCATACCACAGTGGCATTGGGTATGATATGGTTAAGGTATCAATGCGGGATTTGAATATACAAATATTTCAAAACATAATTAAAAATTTGTTGGTAATCGTTCCATATAAGACCGCAGTAGTATATGGTATCATAAAGTCAAAGATTCTTTTTAAACTTACCTAATAAAGCTTGGAAAAGCCGTGATTTAAATATACGTATGACACGTTCAATAGCAATGCGTAAAGCACGATCCTGGGGCTCTGACAATCTTGAATGATAATCCTCTAATAGCTCAAGAGCACGATGAGCCTCTGAAAAAAATAAAGAAAAATTTAAATATTTCTTTGTTTGCAATAGAATTAAAAAAAAAAAAAAAACATTTATTAAAAAAAGAGATATAATAAACAAACTAAAATTACTCTTCTCTTGTGACATTTCATCATACGTTTCAATTTCACTGGCCTGACCAAAAATCGTTGACCAATAACCTCTTTCCTCGGAATTCGTGGCTATATTAATGGCATTGCGCTGATCTATGGTGTCTATGAGCAAATCGAATCTATTTAATTGATTATGTAAACTTTCGGATATAGTCTGATCATATTGGGAAGGTTGACGTGAAGAGCTACGTGCCTCAAATTCTTCTTTGGAATATAAGCTATCGGATTTCTCGAAATAACCTGATTCTACATCAGGAGTACGAGATTCATGACGTCTTAAAATGCAATGTTCATACTCAAAAAGATCATTGGCAGAGTAAAAGAAATCCAATGAAGGATTAGGACTATTGGGTGGTTCATTGGTTTTGCCACTAACGGTTTTTAGTATTAAGTCCTCATCTTTAAGGGGTTCCTCGGTAATAGGTGTTTCTATAACCTTAATATTATGTGTTGTTGTTATTGGTGTTGTTGGCAATGTTGAGGGGGTTAAAGGTTCATTAACAGTTTCACATGTTAAAGATTCTTGGTCTTTGCTTTTTATGCCTTTATCGGCGTTATTATCGATTTCTTGCAGAATTTCTATGGTTTCTGGTAATTGTTTGACATTTTCAAATTTGCCTTCGAATTGTGGCAATGGTTTGATTAATTCTTTATTAGTATTTGCAAGATTTGGAGATTCAATCTCTTGTTCTTCTTTATTTTCCTCATTCTCTGATTCTTTACTACTTAAGCTGGACTTTGACTTGACGTCATCAGGCCCCTCATCTGAATCATCATCTGTATCGCTGGAATTATCAGTTTCATGATGTCTACTTTTCAGTTTTGTACATTCATCATCATCGTCTGAGGTCTCTCCATTGCCATCATCATCCCCATCGCTATTTACTAATAATTTATCTTTTTCATTTCCAATCTCCATTGAGATTTACAATTTTGAAATTTCTAAATCTTTGGTAAAGTTTCCCTTTTTCTATTCTATTTATGGTGACACAAAAGTTTTGTAGATACTTTTTTTCTCTAATATTCTATTGTTTGGGGGAACACAAAAGAATTGATGTCTTTAGTTCTTAAGTCGGAATTGAACTAAAAAAAATTGCATTGTATTTCTGGTTAGTGTTTGAACAACATTGGGCAAAATAGATGTAAGAAATACAAAAACATAAAAAATCAATAGTATTTTATTTTAATACTGTCTAACAATAATTTTTCACAAACAAGTCAAACCCAACGCCCAACCAGTCAGTCAGTCCGTCAATCAGCTTGTCAGGCAGCTGCATTACACTGTGGGACCTTAAACTTTTTAGCTTCTAGTCAGATTTGTGGTATTAGAAAAGTTTTATAGGAAATGTCCACTATGAAACGGAAGTGGGTTCTTCAAAACATCTCAAATTGTCAAATTATTAACCCTCGATCAACAAGTAAAGGCATACATTGCGGCTTAATGTGAAAACCTGCAAACTCACTTTTAGAAAACTTTACAGGGAGACAAAAAACGTATTATATTTCAAAATTATATTTTATATTTTTCATATTTCAAAAACAAAAATAAGATAAAACTGAAAAATGTTTGTGTGTTTCTGTTCAGATGATAATCTTCGCTCTATGTTAATATTTGTTGGACACAATAATTCGTATTTATTTTGTCGCTGAAATAAGAAATATTGTGTGGTTTTCGCTATGGCCTATCCAACATCGAAACGCGTCGAGGAAAGGTTTTCCCACCAACATTTTTCGGTTTTATCAAAAAACTATTTATAACAATAATAAGTAATTGTAATAAATTGGGATCTTAGTGCAATACACTACAGTAAAACATTTTAATTAAATGTTTGATGTCCCAAAATTTTTGAAAAACTATTTTTAAAAAATACTGGTTTTAGCAGTTTTACAGAAACATTTTTTATGAGTGGATTTAGCAGTCTTTCTTGTCGAACCTTTTCACATACTTCAATACTCAAATGGTACACAGGGCGTATCTTTCTCTACCACATGACCAGCGTTGCCAAATGGTAAAATTGATATAATTTTTGAAGGATTGGACTGCTGGAAAAAATAAGATTTTTTGCAATTTTGTCAGATTTGTAAGATTTTTTATACATAAAATTATAAAAAAGCTTTCAACTTTATTTACTTACTAAATGAGTCACAAATCACTAAAACACTCGTAGATCTGAAGATAATGTGAATTTTAAATTTATTTTTTGCATACATAACAACTGTAATCAATTTCCTAAATTTTGAGATAATCGGCCCACATTTGACCCTAGCTCTCATATAAGTCCGACCGACTATAGCACTTTCTTACTAGTTTTTATTAAAGAAACTTTCTGCTATATTCAATTTAAAAGATCTCAAGAAATCTTTTTTTGTAAATTTTAACCAATAACATTTTTTCAATTTTCTTGATTTTTTTCATGAATCATTCTTTTCAAAAATAATATGAAACATAAAAAAAGTTATGAAAATACAAATCAATATTTCGAATAGTTTACGAGACCCAGATAGGGTTTTCTTTTACTATCAGAGACTTCAGGTCTCATTTTGTTCAAGATTAAGAAATTGGATTAAAAAATAAGCTATTTATTATTCAAATTAATTTTTGTTGTGTATTTTGATTTAAAATAAAAACTAAACCTAGTCATTTTGCCATAAGTCATAATTTAAAAATCGATCGTTTGTTTTTGGATTTTTTTAACATTTTTATGAAAATATCGATACCTAGTGAATACCTCAAAAATGAATTCGGTAATAAGTTTTTGATTTTGGTTCATATTATTGATGGAAGATTTTTCTTCTGAAAATAAGATTTTTTTCTGAAATTGTAAGATTTTTTACCAATAGCATATGGCAACGCTGCACATGACATCAAAATCTCAATTTCTTGTCATAACTTCTTAAAAATCGATTCGCATACACTCTATCCAAATCGAGTAGAAATGGCGACACAGTGAAGAAAAAAAATAGAATAGTTTTAACGTTATCTTTAATCGTAGGTGTTGACTTTTTTTCAAAGCCCAATTTTTTTCATTTATAAAAGTCCTAATAGGTGAACACCGTTGTCCCCGTTGTCCAACCATAGTTAGAACTTGAATCCAAAATATTTTTTTAATTTTTTTATATTATTTGTTCACAAGTCATATTTACCCCATAGTGCATTGTAAAAACCAAGAATTTCGTGAAACTATTACAGTTACAAGTAATTTTACACAGTTTGAGGCAATAAGTATGTAATTTGACGCATTTTATTAAATACTTCCTTGTATTTTCAAGGTATTGAAATTTTAGAGCCAGCTGTGAAAATGTTTTGTTAATTAAGGTTAACGTTTTCTCTCAGTGTGTGTTTTGAAAATATATATATATTTTTTTTTTTTTTTATATATAAATAAATACATTAATGTACATTAACGGTAACACTAGTCAACAAATTTTAACTTTTTGCTTAACAATTTGTATTGCCTGATCTAAAAACAGTGAATATTTCAAATAAAATAAGTCTTATTTCCTAAAAATCCATAAATAAATGAATAAAGTGAAAATACTCAATTTTGTATTTAAGCCATTTCCGCCACTAAGTCTTATATGAGAGCTAGGGTCAAAGTGTAACGATTTTCTAGAAATTTAGCCATTAAATTACAGTTTATATACAATTTATGCGTGCAACAAAGATATATAAAACTATCATTATCTTTAAGTTTAGGAGCGTTTTTGTGAATTTCGACGCATTTAAGTGGCTTTTGTCGGAAGGGGTTGCATGGTCATATATGGACTAATATTATCAAAATTTGTAGAATTTCTTCTAAAAAATTTGTTTGTAGCTAAAAACATTTTATTTTTAAGATAAATTTTACGGTACAATTTTTTTTTTACTTTCATATTGATTGAAATCTCTAATATTCGGAGTATTTATAGCTTTTTTTTTGTCATTTTTCAAAAATAACCCATAAACGAAAAATATAGCTATGACAAGCTTATAATTAAAATTTTCCCTACAAAATTCCTATTATAAGACTTTGATAATTTTATGAATTAGAGGGTAAAAATTTTTCGATTTTGTAAAAAAAAATTAAATTGCGATATAAATAACTCCAAAACCGTTGATCATACAGAAAACTTTTGCTAGCACGAATTAGGGGCAATTTTGTTCTTTATCCATTGATGTATTTTAGAATTTTAGAAAAAAACATTTTTTTTTAATTTTGCGTGATTTTGAACATAGGGGACCATAACAACTACAAAAAAGTAAACTAAAATGTTATTTGGTCTGTTGACCTGTGTAATAATATATATATGACATACTTTTTTTACAAACTATTCATTCAACGGTGGCAAACGTTTTAAACTTGCGTTATAAGAAGTTTATTTTCTAACGGTAACGGTTTTTGAGAGGTAAATGTATTTTGAATAACATGGATTAAGATTAGGGTTAATTCATTAATTGGCCTGAATCTCTTGGGCCTAAATTTTGAGGTTCACCCAAATCTTTATTTATTAAAAATACCTTTGCGTCTAATATGCCGTTAGCGGTAAAATAATAAATAACCTGAAGGTTATTTTGAAACGTTTTCTATTTACGTTTACGGTTACATTATTTTAAAAGTAAAAGTTGTCATTTTCGATTTCTTTATTTATATTTTTCTGGCAATTATTTAAAATGTTAAATATGTTTATAACATGCGGTCAGGGGAAAAGGTTATTAAGTTGTAAAGTTTTACATGTAAGCTATCATCCAACATCTCTGATAGTTATGATTTTAACTTTGACCTTTAACACATACACATACGTACATATGTATATGTATGTGTGTTTAACAAACACATTTCGATTCTATAGAAAATGAAATTATATTTAAAAAACGATTAGTATAAACTTTTTGTTACCCCAAATATACCTCACTCAAACCCCCGACCGACCGACATAGATTTTGCTGTCTAATGTTGATGACCCCAATAAAAACAAGACAAAAACTATTAAAGTTACAAAAATAATTCTGGCAAGGATTAAAGGAAATTACAAACTCGAAAACCTTTTAAACTTGTCCTATTCATTTAAGCCTACCTTCAGCAATTCAGCAAAAAAAAAAAAGAAAAAACTTTTAGTTTTCTATTTCCGAAACTTCCTCATAAAAACTACATTAAATTTTCCCCCAGCCATTTATTGAGTTTATAATAAAT
Source organism: Stomorhina lunata (assembly GCA_933228675.1). Classification (NCBI taxonomy): domain Eukaryota; kingdom Metazoa; phylum Arthropoda; class Insecta; order Diptera; family Rhiniidae; genus Stomorhina; species Stomorhina lunata. The sequence continues at coordinate 118,636,406 of OW121743.1, read as the reverse complement.
ACTTATTCTTCATATATGAATGAGTACATAAAAATACTAGAAATTATTTCAAAACAAAATTTTTATATTAAAAAAAGAAAATTTAAGTAAACGGAAAAAATGTTTTATTGTATTCTACAACTAGAGAGAAAATACCCCAAGATCTTTAGACACCGCAGAATTTTTGGCACAGGTCCAGCAGCAGCAGGCACTGAAAAAGTACAACTAAATGATACAAGAAATTAAAAAATATAAAAATATCAAAAAAAAAACTTGCAAAAATAATAATAAAAATAATGAAAATACAAATTATGTATTTACATATATATTTTGTACATATACATAAATATTTAGATATGGGGAGTTATGGATGTGCTATTAGAATATAATATGTAATGTGACAGAGCTTTAAGAGAGTTTTTTCATTTGTATACAAAAAAAAGAGGTATACTAATTTTGGTTGAAATTCGTTGACTTATTGGGGTATCTGCCTTGGACCCACATTTTTATTACCGAAGGAAACCCTTTTAATGTAATCCGTAATTCTTAACAGAATTTGATGAATTTCGGTACATGTCTACAAGTTGATCTAGAAAAAGGTCTACCAATTTTGGTTGAAATAAGTTGACTTCTTGGACCCCCATTTTTCACCAATTTTTTTAATGCATAGGCCGCAAATCTCATCAGAATTTGAAAAAAATCGGCACATGTCCCTTAATTGATCCAAGAAAGAGAAATACTAATTTTGGTTAAGATCCCTTGACTCTGGACCCCCATTTTTCCCTTATTATTGTTCTCCATGTATAAGCCGGAATTCTTAACAGAATTTGATGAAAGCACAAGTCTATTAGTTGACCCAAAAAAGAGCTGTAATAATTTAGGTTGAAATTCGTCGACTCCTTGGGGTACGTGTCTTGGACTTACACTAAAATTCAAGTTACGCCTAAACGACTTTTTGCTTAAATTATGTGTAACAATTTACGTGACTTTTTTCAGAAAATTTTGAACTTTGTTCTACGATCGGAAAATTCCGGTGAATTTTTTTTCGCTCAATCTAAAAAAGAGACTTTCACATGGTTATGGTGGGAGCACCGAGCAAAACCGAGCCAACTTAGTTTTTGTCCAAAGAAAAACGAAAACACTGAATTTTGTAGAGCTTTTTAAATTTCCTGATATCTCCTTAACTATATTATATTTTCTATATATATTTTCTTCTGCAGGCTAAAACCAAGGTTCTGTATCTTAATTATATCGATATCAAGATTAAAGCTGTGAAACTATATTTGATGCATGAGCTAATGAGTTTGATGAAAAATTTCATCACTAGACTCTTCTCTATAGAACGTTTGAAAATAAAAAGTTTTCCACTCCATTTTTTTTCAATATTTTTATCGAAAATTTTCTATAGAAAATTTTTGATGAACAATTTTCATCAAAAATTTTGCATAGAAAATTTTTCATCAAAAATTTTGTATAGAAAATTTTTCATCAAAAATTTTGTATAGAAAATTTTTCATTAAAAATTTTGTATAGAAAATTTTTCATTAAAAATTTTGTATAGAAAATTTTTCATCAAAAATTTTTTTCACCAAAAATTTTTCTATAGAAAATTTTTTCACCAAAAATTTTTCTATAGAAAATTTTTCACCAAAAATTTTTCTATAGAAAATTTTTTCACCAAAAATTTTTCTATAGAAAATTTTTCACCAAAAATTTTTCTATAGAAAATTTTTTCACCAAAAATTTTTCTATAGAAAATTTTTCTCTACAAAATTTTTTCACCAAAAATTTTTCTATACAAAAATTTTTCTATAGAAAATTTTTTCACCAAAAATTTTTCTATAGAAATTTTTTTCACCACTATAGAAAATTTTTTCATCAAAAATTTTTTCATCAAAAATTTTTTCACCAAAAATTTTTCTATAGAAAATTTTTTCACCAAAAATTTTTCTATAGAAAATTTTTTCACCAAAAATTTTTTTTATAGAAAATTTTTCACCAAAAATTTTTTTTATAGAAAATTTTTCACCAAAAATTTTTCTATAGAAAATTTTTTCACCAAAAATTTTTTTATAGAAAATTTTTTCACCAAAAATTTTTCTATAGAAAATTTTTTCACCAAAAATTTTTCTATAGAAAATTTTTTCACCAAAAATTTTTCTATAGAAAATTTTTTCACCAAAAATTTTTCTGTAGAAAATTTTTTCACCAAAAATTTTTCTATAGAAATTTTTTTCACCAAAAATTTTTCTATAGAAAATTTTTTTACCAAAAATTTTTCTATAGAAAATTTTTTCACCAAAAATTTTTCTATAGAAAATTTTTTCACCAAAAATTTTTCTATAAAAAATTTTTTTACCAAAAATTTTTCTATAGAAAATTTTTTCACCAAAAATTTTTCTATAGAAATTTTTTTCACCAAAAATTTTTTTATAGAATTTTTTTTCACCAAAAATTTTTTTATAGAAAATTTTTCTATAGAAAATTTTTTCACCAAAAATTTTTCTATAGAAAATCTTTTCACCAAAAATTTTTCTATAGAAAATTTTTTCACCAAAAATTTTTCTATAGAAAATTTTTTCACCAAAAATTTTTCTATAGAAAATTTTTTCACCAAAAATTTTTCTATAGAAAATTTTTTCACCAAAAATTTTTCTATAGAAATTCTTTTCACCAAAAATTTTTCTATAGAAAATTTTTTCGCTAAAAATTTTTCTATAGAAATTCTTTTCACCAAAAATTTTTCTATAGAAATTTTTTTATCAAAAATTTTGTATATAGACATTTTTTTATTATAAATTTTTCTATAGAATTTTTTTTTTAATTTTTTATAAAAAATTGTTCTATAGAAAATTTTTTATCAAACATTTTTCTATAGAAAATTTGAACATTTTTTGATAGAAAAATATTTTTATTAAAAATTGTTCTTTAAAAAAATGTTTGGATCGAAAATATCTAAAAAATATAAAAATCTAAAATTGTTTAATATTAGAATTTATTTCTGTTTTGAAAAATATTCCTAAAATTAACAAAAATATTCCTAGTTTTTACAAAAATAATAGTGTTGTGACAGCAATGTTCGAGATTATATTGTATTTCTTTGTTTTCTCGAACTATGTATTTTGTTGCTATAAATTGGATTTTCATTTGTTTCCTGCCTATTTTGGTTTTGTCTTTTCTTTAACAAAGCGGCACCAACCGACTCTGTTAACATCCAAATCCCAACTGAATGATTTAAATACTCATTTTTGCGAGTTTTACTAATGATAGTGGTATATACGAAAATTATAAAAATTCTTCGGCTTCTGGTGGTATGGGCTACCTACGCCTAATATGGTGTATACGTATTTGGTTAGCTATTTACATAAGGAACACCACTTGGTGAAGGGTAAGGCATAGCCGAATATAGCACTCTTATTTGTTTTCAGTACTGTTTCACATAATTTAAAAATGTATGATTGAAAATATAAAATAAGTTCTTTTAAAGGATGCCATTTTTTAAGCTTGACCGATTATTCATTTCGTTTTAGTAAATTTATGCCCACGTGTAGCAGCTGTTGGAAGAAACATTATCATGCAAAAGTCACACTATACCCATGTAACATAAAATGATAGGTCATGGCCGTTGGCCAAAAAGGTAAAAGGTTTATAGGAATTCATTAGAAATGCAAATCATTTAATTATATACAAATAAAACCTAGCACATCCTTAGACGTAGGATTGAGTATGATTGATATTTATTATTATTATTATTATAGAAAATCAATAGTACCTTTAAAGCTCTGCTAAATACATATTTATGTGTGTGTATGCATATGTTTAAGGTTATGTATGTTATGTAGATATGTATGTATGTATTATAATATGTATGTATGTTTAATGTATTTAAATAAAATATTTTCTCGTTATTTCAATTTTCATATAGAAGATGAAATTGTATAGATATAAATATTGTATTGTTTTGTATTTTTTACTCACCTTGTTTTTTTACTGGCATATTTAATGTATAGAAATAAATGATGAAAACTTTTTTTCTAGGATTAACTTTGGAGAATGGGGTTTTTCACTTTCTTCTTTTTGTCTTCTTATTAAATTTTTATGACGAAATAGTTGTAGCGCAATAGTTGAATTATAATAATAGTAATAATTTGTTGTGTCTAGATTAATAATAATAATTTGTGCTTTATCACCAACAACCAAAACTCTAGAGAGAAATAAATAAAAAAGAATTTATTTTAAAATTTATTGTTTGTCTAAAACTTATTTAAATTTAACACAAATTTTGTTTTGTTATTTTGTTTATATATATATTTTTTTTTTTAAATAAATTATTCATATTATAATGTATTTGTCATTTTTGTTTTAAAAACACAAAGATTATAATTTTTTGGCAATATCGTAGAGATTTATAAAATAGGAAAATTATAAAAACAGCTTCAAAGTATTAGTAACTAAATTATTATGATTTATTTCACTTTTTATAAATTTTATTTTTAAAAATAAATAAAATTTTGTATATTTAAAATTTATATCGAAATTTTTTCTATAAAATAATTGCAGCAAAACTTTTTTTTAACAAATTTTCGTTATAAAATTTTTATAGAAAAATGTTCGTTATAAAATTTTATAGAAAAATTTTCATTATAAATTTTTTTAGAAAAATTTTCGTTATAAAATTTTTATAGAAAAATGTTCATTCTTAAATTTTTATAGAATAATTTTTGTTTAAAAATTTTTATTCAAAATTTTTCGTTATAAAATTTTTATTCAAAATTTTTCGTTATAAAATTTTTCTAGAAAAATGTTCGTTATAAAATTTTAATAGAAAAATTTTCGTTAAAAAATTTTTATCGAAAAATTTTCGTAATAAAATTTTTATAAAAAATTTTGTTTTTAAAGAAAAATTTTCTATAAAAATTTTCTTTATAAAATTCTTAAAGAAAATTTTTCTTCAAAAAATTTTTATAGAAAAATTTTTGTTATAAATTTATATAGAAAAGTTTTCGTTAAAAAATGTTTATCGTAAAATTTTCGTAATAAAATTACGATAAAAAATTTTCGTAATAAAATTTTTATAAAAACATTTTCGTTACAAAATTATAATATTTTTATTACAAAAATTTTTATGGACAAATTTTCATTATAAAATTTTTAAAAAATAATTTTCGCCATAAAATTTTTATAGAAAAAATTTCGTTATAAAATTTTTATAAAAAAATTTTGTTATACAATTAAAAAAAAATGTAGTTATAAAATTTTTATACAAAAATTTTTGTTATAAAAGTTTTTATACAAAAATTTTCGTTATGAAATTTTCATAGAAAAATTTTCGTTACAAAATTTTTATAGAAAAATTTCCTTTATCAAATTTTTTTTAGAAAAATTTTCGTTATAAAATTTTTATAGAAAAATTTTCGTTATAAAATTTTTTTAGAAAAATTTTCGTTTTAAAATTTTTATAGAAAAAATTTCGTTATGAAATTTTTATTGAAAAATTTTCGTTATGAAAATTTTATTGAAAAATTTTCGTTATAAAATTTTCATAGAAAAATTTTCGTTTTAAAATTTTTATAGAAAAATTTTCGTTTTAAAATTTTTATAGAAACATTTTCGTTTTAAAATTTTTATAGAAAAATTTTCGTTTTAAAATTTTTATAGAAAAATTTTCGTTTTAAAATTTTTATAGAAAAATTTTCGTTTTAAAATTTTTATAGAAAAATTTTCATTTTAAAATTTTTACAGAAAAATTTTCGTTTTAAAATTTTTATAGAAAAATTTTCGTTTTAAAATTTTCATAGAAAAATTTTCGTTTTAAAATTTTTATAGAAAAATTTTCGTTTTAAAATTTTTATAGAAAAAATTTCGTTTTAAAATTTTTATAGAAAAATTTTCGTTATAAAATTTTCATAGAAAAATTTTCGTTTTAAAATTTTTATAGAAAAATTTTCGTTTTAAAATTTTTATAGAAACATTTTCGTTTTAAAATTTTTATAGAAAAATTTTCGTTTTAAAATTTTTATAGAAAAATTTTCGTTTTAAAATTTTTATAGAAAAATTTTCGTTTTAAAATTTTTATAGAAAAATTTTCGTTTTAAAATTTTTATAGAAAAATTTTCGTTTTAAAATTTTTATAGAAAAAATTTCGTTTTAAAATTTTTATAGAAAAAATTTCGTTATGAAATTTTTATAGAAAAATTTTCGTTTTAAAATTTTTATAGAAAAATTTTCGTTTTAAAATTTTTATAGAAAATTTTTCGTTTTAAAATTTTTATAGAAAAATTTTCGTTTTAAAATTTTTATAGAAAAATTTTCGTTTTAAAATTTTTATAGAAAAAATTTCGTTATGAAATTTTTATTGAAAAATTTTCGTTATGAAAATTTTATTGAAAAATTTTCGTTATAAATTTTTATAGAAAAATTTTTGTTCTAAAATTTTTATAGAAAAATTTTCGTTGTAAATTTTTATAGAAAAATTTAAATATAAAATATTTATAAAAAAATTTTCGTTATAAAATTTTTATAGAAAACGAATATTTTTAAATTTTTATAGAAAAATTTTTGTTCTAAAATTTTTATAGAAAAATTTTCGTTATAAAATTTTTATTCGTTATAAAATTTTTATGGAAAAATTTTTGTTGTCAAATTTTTATAGAAAATTTTTCTTTATAAAATTTTTATAGAAAAATTTTTGTTATAAAATTTTTTTAGAAAAAAAGAAAATTTTTCGTTATAAAATTTTTATCGAATAATTCTAGTTATAAAATTTTTATAGAAAAAAAATTTTAGTTATAAAATTTTTATCGAATAATTCTAGTTATAAAATTTTTATAGAAAAAAATTTTAGTTATAAAATTTTTATAGAAAATTTTCGTTATGAAATTTTTATAGAAAACTTTCGTTATAGAATTTTTATAAAAAAATTTTCGTTATAAAATTTTTATAGAAAAATTTTCGTTACAAAATTTTTATAGAAAAATTTTGTTATAAAATTTTTTATTGAACGGCAAATGAATTAGTTAGAAAAGTTTTACATAGCCTAATACTCAATAACCAATGGCTAGCTGAGTTATGAGGTGAACCGTCGCATCAAACTGGGGGGATCGAACTTGGGAATTCTGGTATGCTAGGCGGATGACTAACCTGCTATACCACGGAGGTTCACACTAGGAAATAGGCTTTAATATTAAAATTTTTATAAAATTCGGCCAACTGAATCGAAAGTTATAATTATATAAATATAAATAATTTGAACCGCCATAAAATTTGAGCCAAAGCTATTTTTATTTTTTTAAAGAACTTTAAAAATTGTATATGCTTGGAGATCATCGACATCGCAGATAGTGAGATCCAAAAATCGTATTTTTGTTCGAAAAATTTAGATTTTATCATATAGAAAAATGTTTTTTCTTGTACCCTCAAATTCATATACATATAATAGATACTAATTGATAAAATGACGTTGCAACACATCTCGCAAGACACCAAACGCAAAAAAATAAAATAAACTACAGACACCATCTATTTAATATCTGACATCATTCCCTTAGATTTGTTTTAGTTTTAATTTTAAATTAATTTTAAATTTAAATCTAGACAACGATTGAGGTAGACGACACAAGGTCGTAATAAATACAACAATTTTATAAATTGAAAGTGATATAACATCAAAAAAAGAAAAAGAAAGAAAAGAAAACAACAAACCGGAAATGGAAAATTGATAATATTCATATTTTACGGATTATTAATAAATTTTAATTAAAAATTCGAATTTTTGAAAATGTTATTCTTACATTTAAAATAAATTCTTGGATGAGTTCAAAATTTGCTTATGTTTTCTGAAATATTCTTTATAAACAAAAACTTTAATCGATTATTTTGAAAACCTTTATTACATATTTTTGTTTCCTTCAATATCTATAACCTTGATTAAACTTTACCACCACCAACCAACCAATAGCTGCTATTCAAAACTTTCTCAAACACACACGTGAATCCTTAGAGAGAAGTTGTGTGTACGAATAGAGGTGCACTCATAACACATTCATACTCATATCCTATATATTGGTGTGAGTTTTAAGGATATTTAATTTTATTACATTTAAATTGCTTTTAGCAAGACTGCATTAAACAACAAATAATTTTTTGTATTCATATTTTCCTTGAAGTATCTATCGTAGCCTTAATCCTAATTTTCCCTATTAAGTAAAAGAGTGATTAATGTTCATTGAAATTGAATGATTTTCCAAAAAGAAGGATTGAAAATAAACCACAATTGAGTGGGTTATAAAGAAAATATGTTTTCCCATCTGCTGAATACTTTCATTAAAAATTAAGAAATATATTAAATATTAAGTTAAGAGTTTAGCAATTTATTATAGTTTAGTATTTTTAAAATCTAAGCAGGTTCTTTAACTAAAACTATCTAAAACCCGGCGTCGTTCGCTAAATCTTCACATCCCAGCTAACATTTTTTTAAAATTTTAATCAAATATGAATGAGTCTTTTTTGACTCCACTGCACAATTAAAATTATTCTTTATGATATCACTTGAGTCAAAATGAATTTTTTGTGTAAGAAAATGGTACCCTTCATGCGACTCTTCAAAAATAGTCTTTAATGACTCGTTTTTCTGAACTATTATGATTAGATTATGACTGTACACATTTTGCTTGATTTGTTAAAAAAAAAAATAAAGCTCAACAAAGTCATTTTCATTAAAACTCAATTATTTTGTATAAAAATTTGTGTGTTGATAAAGAAAAATCGCTGAAACTTCAGAACCTGTGGTCAGCCCATAACAAAATTTGAATAAAGCCGTTTTAGTTTAGCAATTACTGTAAAAAAGAAAATTAAAAAGCCCTTTTTTAGGATATTCAAGGATAAAGGACATTTTTCATGGTAAAAGTCATTGATAAATGAAAAATTTTATTCGATAATAAAAAAGGATCAAAATCCTTTCCAAAGAAGTTAAATTTATTAAAATCTGATAACGCGTTCAGAAGTTATTGAACCGTAAACATTGCCAATTTTTCACAAAAATGACAGAGACGTCCGACGTCTCTTTGGGAGCCTGTATAATCTAAACCATATGAGGTAGAGAGATGCGTAGTATATATGGCCAAAAGCAATAGCAATCTCTAAGCTTGTCGCATTAAGGAGTGGTACGAAAAATTTTAGAATTACTCGGTTATAAAAAAAGTATTGAAATGTGCTTAATGTTCTAAAACGAAAAGTGATGCAATTTTTCATCAAACTCAGTAGCTCATGCATCGAATTCAAAGCTTAAATCTTGATGTCGATTTAATTACGATACAGAAGCTTGGTTTTAGTCTGCAGAAGAAAATAACTTAAGGAGATATCAGGAAATCAAAAAAGCTCCACAAAATTCAGTGTTTTCGTTTTTCTTTGGGCAAAAACTAAGATGGCTCGGTTTTGCTCGGTGCTCCCATGATAATCACGTGAAAGGCGAAAGTCTCTTCTTTAGATTGATCGTAGTACAAAGTTCAAAATTTCAGTTTAGGCTGATCTTTTAATCAAATTGCATTTAAGTGTAAGACCAACACAGGCACCCCTAAAAGTAGACGGATTTCAACCCAAATTAGTATAGATCTTTTTTGGGTCAACTAATAGATGTGTGCCGAATTTCATCAAATTCTGTTGAGAATTCCGGCTTATACATTGAGAAGAAATAAAAGTGAAAAAATGGGGATCCAAAGCAGGTACCCCAAAGGAGTGGACGGATTTCAACCAAAATCAGTAGAGCATATTGTTAGATAAACTAATAGATGTGTGCCGAATCTCATCAAATTTTGTTGAGAATTTCGGCTTATATATTGAGAACAAAAATAAGTGTAAAAATGGGGGTCCAAGGCAGGTACCTCAAAGAGTCAAGTGATCTAGACCAAAATAACCATAACTCTTTCTTGGATCAAAATAGACGCGTGACGAATTTTTTAAAATTACATTGAGAATTGCAGCTTATACATTAAAAACAAGTAAGAAAGCGCTATAGTCGGTCAAGCCGACCATACGATACCCTTCACCACTAAGGTCAAAGGTGTTATTTTTCCTGTGTAAAGACAAATATTTGCTAAATTTTGCCATCATACAAACATTTTCTCAAAACTTATATATTCAACCTGTTTCCGTCATTTGGACTTATATGATAGCTAGGGTCAAATGTGGACCGATTATCTCGAAATTTGGCAGATTGATTACAGTTGTTACAAAAATTATGTATGCAAAAAATAGACTCAAAATTTCCATTATCTTTAGATTTACGAGCGTTTTAGTGATTTTTTGTTTTTAAAGAAGAATTTGTATGGGAGCTATGGTCAAATGTGGACCGATTTCAACGAAATTTGGTACAGTGATTTTAGTTGACAGAAGCAGTATTTGTTTTAAATTTCATGAAAAAATATTGATATTTGTGGCCAATATAGCAATTCCGGGAAGTGGGACCTATGGGAGGTACCATAAATAATGGACCGATTTTGACCAATTTCAATAGCCATGGTCCCATTATCAAAAAAATGATCTGTGCCAAATTTCATCAAATTATCTTTAGAATTGCGACCTGTAGTTTGATTACAAGGTTTACATGGGGGTCCAGCCAGCCAGCCAGCCGTCCAGCCAGCCAGACGGACGGACATCGCTAAATCGACTCAGAAAGTGATTCTAAGCCTATTGGTATACTAAAAGGTGGGTCTAAGACAAATATTTCTATGCGTTACAAACATCAGCACAAACTTATAATATCCTTTCCACCTATGGTGGTTAAAATGGGGTTAAAAATGGGGTCCAAGGCAAGTACCCAAGGAGTCAACTTATTTTAACCAAAATTAGTAGACCTTTTTTTTAGATCAACTTATAGCCGTATGCCGAATTTCATTAAATTCTGTCCAGAATTGCGGATTGTACATTAGGAAGAAAAATAGCTAAAAATGGGGATCCAAGCCAGGTACCCCAAGGAGTCGAATTTCAACCAAAAATAAGTGGATCTATTTTTTTAATTAAATTATGGACGTGCGTTGAATTTCATCAAATCCAGTTTAGCATTGCGACTTGTATATTGTGAAGAAAAATATGTGAAAAAATTGGAACCCAAGGCAGGTACCCCAAGGAATCTACTGATTTCGAAAATTTTTTGAGTTTTTCTTATCTATATAAAATTGAACAAGTATGCAAAATTTCATCGTTGTGGGATCACTCCTTCTATTTTTTGCACTTCGATGTTTGAAGAAATTCCACTGTGCAATGTCAAAATAAGCTATCTCGAAAGTAAAATACCTTTCAATTATGTCCCAATATGGTTGATATTTTATATTTTTGAAATAAAAAATTTCCTTAACTGTTGGCTATCAGTATTTTTTAAAAAATTATCGGTTTTATATCGAATGCGCAATCGCCAAAAACTAAAAAAGTCGAAAAAAAAGAAAAAAAATTAACGAATAGTAAGTACATCAAACAATGGGGAAAGTTATGAAGTCCCTGTAGAAATACCCTTTTTATACATATAGGAATAAACTATCTAAAATCAGCGCCCAGGTTTAACTACTACACAGAGAGAGATCTGTGATTTAAATTTTCCTTAAGTAATCTGTCGTTTTAACAGACTTTTAAAAATTCTGTCGTTTAACAGGCGAAAAAGAAACATGTTATCTCCTAAACCAAAAGCGTCAGAACTGAATGAAAAAAGTTTAATGCTTTTTTTAAAACCAATAGCCCAGTTCACAATTCGTAGCAAATAGTCTGAACAGGATTAATGTATTTTCCAAATGAATCACTTCAAAATGCGCAAAATCAACGGATACAAAAAGTACCATAAAAGGTACTAAAATATAGTTTTTGTTCTTAAATGGGCAAACATCGTTGACATTGTAGTTTACTTTCTTGAGGCAATAAAGGTGCCTTAGGATTTTGTATCTTCATGGATAAATGTAATATTTAATTCACCTTGTCAAACGGCCAATACCAAAATATTCTATTAAATTATTTATATTGGTATTAATATTAAAATAAAAGCGGTAAGATGTTGCTATTTTAATAAAAAAGGTCATACTATTTATGTTATATGATGAACATATTCAAAACGTTTTTAGCATTTTTAAATTTAAAAAAAAAACAGTAATCCTAATCTCGATATTCTGCCTAGTAAGGACAAAATTTTAACCTTTATAAGCCGTGCCTTAATTTATAGATTGTTATATGTACAAGTATTTATTTCCCTATTAAAATAAAATTAAAAATACATTTTCTATCACATATCAATATTTTGTTACTTTTTAGGAAAGTCCAATTATCTAAGATTAAAGAATACCAAACAAATTTACAATTTACTTTTTAATTAATCTAATAGCAACATAAAAAGGACATGTTATTGTTCTCGACAACAAAATGAATTCATATACAAACAATATTTCAACATGTATGTGTATTTATAGGTTGATGTATATGTGAAGGTATAATTGTGTTTAAAATGTCCCTGCAACTAATGGCATTTCCTTAATTTGTTGTTATCGGTAGGCCTCATTCACACAACGGAACTCTGACTGTCACTGACATGGCCATTGACTATTCTACTTTCTTTTGTTTTATTTATTCACGTTACAGGATGGAGATTTCAAAAGTCTTTGAAAATGTTTTTGTCTGCGAAAACTTTTATTTCAAAACATGTCAACTTTATAAACAAAAATATTTCTAGTAAATGATATTTTTACACCTAAAATTGCTTCTGTTACCCTTGACTCCCAGTGGAGCATAGGGCCTCAGCCTATGCTATATAGAAAAAAAAATTACAAATTTTGTTTTTATAGAAAAACTTTAATAACGTGCTTTTTTTTCTCAAGAAAAATGTTAATGTCGTAAATTATTTATAGAAAATTTGGATGACATAAATTTTTCCATAGAAAAATGTATTCTTTTTTAAAGATAAAAATTGTAATGATTTTTTTTAATTTTTAATTTTTTTTTTTTTAATTTATATCAAAACTTTTTCCATAAAAAATTTATGTCGAAATTTTTTTTATAAAAAACTTGTATCGTCATTTTTTCTATTAAAAATTTATATAGAAATTTTTTCCATAAAAAATTTATTCTATTAAAAATTTATATCGAATGTTTCTCTATAAAAAATTAATATCGAAATTTTTTCCAAAGAAAAAATTTATATCGAAGTTTTTTCTAAAGAAAAAATTTATATCGAAATTTTTTCTAAAAAAATTTATATCGAAATTGTTTCTATTACAAATGTGTATCGAAATTTTTTGTAAAAAACTTAGATCCAAATTTTTTTTTATAAAAAATGTTTATCGAAATTTCTTTGAAAAATTTTCTACTAAAAATTTATATCGAATGTTTCTCTATAAAAAATTAATATCGAAATTTTATTTAAAATTAATATCGAAATTTTTTCTAAAGAAAAAATTTACATAGAAATTTTTTCCATTGAAATTTTTTTTAAAGAAAAAATTTATATCGAAATTGTTTCTATTAAAAATTTATATTAAAACGTTTTTTAAAAAACTTAGATCCAAATTTTTTTATAAAAAAATTTTATCGAAATTTCTTTGAACAATTTTTATTAAATTTTTTTTTAAAGAAAAAATTTATATCGAAATTTTTTCCATAAAAAATTTTTTATCAAATTTTCTTCCTATCAAAAATTTATATTGAAATTTTTTCTGAAAAAAATTTATATTGAAATTTTTTCTGTAAAATTTTTTCTATAAAATATTTGTATCAAATTTTTTTTTATAAAAAACTTATATCGAAATTTTTTCTATTAAAAATGTATATCGAATAATTCTCTATAAAAATGTATATCAGATTTTTTTCTATAAAAAATTTAAATCGGAATTTTTTCTATAAAAAATTTATATCGAAATTTTTTCTATAAAAAATTTATATCGAAATTTTTTCTATAAAAAAATTTATATCGAAATCGTTTCTATAAAAAATTTATATCGAAATTTTTTCTAAAAAAAATTTATATCGAAATTTTTTCTATAAAAAATTTTTATCGACATTTTTTCTATAACAAATTTTTATCGACATTTTTTCTATAAAAAATTTCTATCGAAATTGTTTCAATAAAAAATTTATATCAAAATATTTTCTATTAAAAATTTATATTAAAATTTTTTCTTTTAAAAATTTATATCAAAATTTTATCTATAAAAAATTTATAACGAAATTTTTTCTATAAAAAATTTATATCGAAATTTTTTCTATAAAAAATGTATATCGAAATTTTTTCTATATTAAATTTATATCGAAATTTTTTCTATAAAAAATGTAAAATTTATACAAAATCTTTTCTAAAAAAAATTTTTTTTTATCTTTTTTTTTAAATTTATATCGAAATTTTTCTATAAAAATTTATATAATTTTATAAGAAATTTACATCTAAATTTTTTTTGTAAAAAATTCTATAGAAATTTTTTCTATAAAAAAAAAAATCAATTCGAAATTTTTTTCTATAAAAAATTCATATCGAATTTTTTTTCCATAAAAAAATTATATCGAAATTTGTTTCTATAAAAATTTTTATCAAAAATTTTTTTATAAAAAATTTATATGGAAATTTTTTCGACAAAAAATTTATATGGAAATTTTTTCGATAAAAAATTTATAAGGAAATTTTTTCGATAAAAAATTTATATCGAAATTTTTTTTATAAAAAATTTATATTGAAATTTTTTCTATCAAAATTTTATATCAAAATTTTTTCTTAAGCAAAATTTATGTCGACATTTTTTTAAGAAAAAATTTATATCAAAATTTAAAAAAAAATATATACCTATATCGAAATTTTTTCAAAAAATAAATTTTAAATCGAAATCTTTTCTGCAAAAAACTAATATCCAAATGTTATTCTATAATAACTTACATCCAAATTATTTCTTTAAAAACATTATATACAAATTTTGTCTATACAAAATTTATATACAAATTTGGAGAACTTTTCATGCTGACCTCGCAACAACATTCTTTTATTATTTGTTTTCATTTTTCCGATATGTATGTATTTTATATTGTTATTTCTTACTTATGTTTTATTAAAGGGAATGTTATAAAGAAAAATCCATTATTCAAAAAAGGATAGATAAATGGATAAATAAAGATATGAGGAGGGGAGTGATATTGAGGGTAGGGTAAATAAAGGCTGAAAGACAGACAGAGCAAAGCTCAAGTAAACTAATTTCTATTGTTTTTTAATGATGTTTTCCACTGTATCTTATAGATATTTGAAGTGACTAATAAAGTAGTGGATGTAGCAAAAGCATAAATACATATTTATTTACGGTATTCGAAGTGGACGAAAAGTGAATGTCAAATATTAGGACAGCTCTCAAAAAAAGTTATAAAAAAATAATTTTGAATTGATTTTTTTAAGCCGTCTTCTGAAGTGAAATTAATTCTAAGAAAATATCATTCATATTTGAATTAATTTTCATGGATCAAATTCTATTTTGAGGGGCCAACCTAATGTATGTTCATCTACAAAATAAGAAAATCTTTAAAGAAGCAGAATTTATTACAGAATTTTTATTTATAAATTCAGGCTACTTCAACTACTTGCTAACAATAAAAAATATATATAATAAAAATACACAATCATTTAATATGTATGTACTTTTACATATATACAAATTTATTTTCTTATTAGTAAATATGTATGTAAAAATTTACGAGTTAATAGATACTTAAATACTTTAAGTACATACTATATTTATATACTTATATTTGTATATTTATGTATATTTTCAATGTTTTTTATGATTTATGACATGATTTTCCTTTTTAAGTATAAGTTTTAACATACATTTGACAGAAACTAAGTTCATGTAACTAAAATTTTGCTGTGTGTCAAACATAACAATAATGACAACTTTCCACCGCTGAATTCTAACTATGGCTCCAAGTGAGGAAAGAAAATATTTTTTTACATCGAACAGGACATTCGTACATGTATATTGAAAATAAAAAAATTAAAAAAGGCAACTTTTATGTGTATTTAAATTTGGCTACTATTAAAAATATTCTTGCGTCAAATATTTAACGTCCTTTACGAATTTTGTAGCTAGTCTTTTTTTGGCAATCTTTTTTCCTTAAGCAAAATTTTTTTCTATAACAACTTTTTATCGAAATTTTTTCTATATAAAATTTTTATCGAAATTTTTTCTATATAAAATTTTTATCGAAATTTTTTCTATATAAAATTTTTATCCAAATTTTTTCTATAAAAAATTTTTATCGAAATTTTTTCTATAAAAAATTTTTATCGAAATTTTTCTATAAAAAATTTATATCGAAATTTTTTCTATAAAAAATTTAAATCGAATTTTTTTCTATTAAAAATTTATATCGAAATTCTTTTCTATAAAAAATTTATATCGAATTTTTTTCTATAAAAAATTTATATCGAAATTTTTTCTATAAAAAATTTATATCGAAATTTTTTCTATAAAAAATTTATATCGAAATTTTTTCTATAAAAAATTTATATCAAAATTTTTTCTATAAAAAATTTATATCGAAATTTTTTCTATAAAAAATTTATATCGAAATTTTTTCTATAAAAATTTTTTATCGAAATCTTTTCTATAAAAGATTTTTATCGAATTTTTTTCTATAAAAAATTTTTATCGAATTTTTTTCTATAAAAAATTTTTATCGAATTTTTTTCTATAAAAAATTTATATCGAAATTTTTTTCTATAAAAAATTTATATCGAAATTTTTTCTATAAAAAATTTATATCGAAATTTTTTCTATAAAAAATTTATGTCGAAATTTTTTCTATAAAAAATTGATATCGAAATTTTTTCTAAAGAAAAAATTTATATCGAAATTTTTTCTATAACAAAATTTGATCGAAATTTTTTTTATAAAAAATTTTTATTGAAATATTTTTATCGAAATTTTTTCCATAAAAAATTTTTATCGAAATTTTTTCCATAAAAAAATGTTATCGAAATTTTTTCTATAAAAAATTTTTATCGAAATTTTTTCTATAAAAAATTTTTATCGAATTTTTTTCTATAAAAAATTTTTATCGAATTTTTTTCTATAAAATTTTTTTATCGAATTTTTTTTCTAAAGAAAATAATTATATTGAAATTTTTATCAAAATTATTATCGACATTTTTTCCTGTTGTTTTCCGGACAAATGAAATGTTTTTATTTTTAGTTAAAAGCTTTTTATATCAAATTTATCTATAGGGAAGCTTTGATGTTGAAAGTTTTTTATAGGAAAGTTTTATATAAAAAAATCTTTCGATATTGAATGTTTATTATAGAAATCTTTTCAACATCAAAAGTTTTATATACGAATTTTCAATATAAATAGTTTTTTAGAAAGCTTTAGATATTGAAGTTGTCTATAGGAAAAGCTTTTGATATTACAATTTTGCAACAGGAAAGTTTTATATAAAAAGTTGTCTATCTGAAATATTTTGATGAAATGAAATGTTTTATATAAGAAATCTTTCGATATCGAAAGTTTTTTATAGAAAACCTTTCGACATAGAAAGTTTTATATAAGAAAACTTTAGATAAATAATGACAGTTTTTTATTAGAAAGCTTTTGATGTATAATGTTTTAGAAGAAAGCTTTAGATATTCAAAGTTACTCATAGGAAAGCTTTCAATATTGAAATTTTTCTATCCGAAAAATGTTGTTGACAAGAGTTTAAGAAAAGAAATTATTATACATCCAACCGAAAGCTTTTAGATTCGAAAGTTGGCGAGATAGAGCTTTCTAAAAAATATTTTTTTTAGGAATAAGTTAGGGACTTTAGAAAATTACTTAAATAAACGCTAATTTTTGTAAAATTGCGTTAAATTTTTCGAGGAGGTGTATTTGCGTTAAATAAATTGGAATCACAAAATAATCAATTTCGAAAAAAGTGTGAGTTAGGACCATTCTACATGAGACCAACGATA